>JAGFPH010001049.1:157801-243837 GCA_018207615.1 Philaenus spumarius
AATTTTTTTAAACCCTTTCTTAGCGAGCGCCTATGGCCCTAGAGGAAGCTACATACCAAATTTAATTCCAATCTGTTCGGTAATTTTGGAGAAATCGTGATTTAGTAATTTTTACCCCCAAACTCCCTTAAAATTTCCTATTTTTTAAAACCCTTTTTTAGTGAACACTTATGGCCCTAGAGAAAGCTATATACCAAATTGCATTCCAATCCGTTCGGTAGTTTTGAAGAAATCGTGATTTAATAACTTTGATCCCCCCAAACCCCCCATAAAATTTCGAATTTTTTCAAACCCTTTCTTAGTGAGCACCTACGGTCCTAGAGGAAGCTACATACCAAATTTCATTCCAATCCGTTTGGTAGTTTTGAAGAAATCGTGATTTAATAACTTTGATCCCCAAACCCCCTAAAATTTCGAATTTTTTTAAACCCTTTCTTAGCGAGCGCCTATGGCCCTAGAGGAAGCTACATACCAAATTTAATTCCAATCTGTTTGGTAATTTTGGAGAAATCGTGATTTAGTAATTTTTACCCCCAACCAAACCCCCTTAAAATTTCCAATTTTTTAAAACCCTTTTTTAGTGAACACTTATGGCCCTAGAGGAAGCTACATACCAAATTTCATTCCAATCCGTTCGGTAGTTTTAAAGAAATTGTGATTTAATAACTTTGATCCCCCCCCTAAAATTTCGAATTTTTTCAAACCCTTTCTTAGTGAGCACCTATGGCCCTAGAGGAAGGTACATACCAAATTTCATTTCAATCCGTTTGGTAGTTTTTGAGAAATCGTGATGAGTGAGTGAGTGGTATTTCGCTTTTATATATATATATATTCATCCCTCGTGTTTTAGATATCTCAGAACACTTCAATCGCATCTTATTCAGATGTGTATAATTAGTGAAATGTAAAAGGTAAAGTATTCTTCACTCTCAAGTGACCACCACCAATTGTTATAAAATAAATAACAGTAGACTAGTAATTTACGAAAACTAAAAACAAAACAAAGCAATTTCACATTCTCTAAAAAAAATATTTTAAAAGCTTGTATTTACTGCTCATATGATCATTTTATTGTTTTTCTTACAATCAATAACCAATAACTTCAACATAATATAATGTAACTAATATTATAAATACTTTCCAGAGGCTCACCCCGAGAGGTTCAACTCTCGTCTTAGGAACAAAATGTTTTACGGGCAAATGGGCGGCAAGGATTTACTCAGGCGGAAATGGAAAGGCCTCTCTGATCTAGTGACATTAGAATGTGATGGAAAGGACATGACACCAAAACTAAAAGAGCACAAAGTGCATGCAGTTGTCTTCCTAAATATTCACAGGTAATTATTAGATACATTAATAATGTAAATGACTGAACATTGATTTTTATTCTAATGGAAATGTTTTCATTCAAGCTCTTCTTCTTGCAACATTCATAAACTTATTAATTCAATCACTTATATTTGCTGTCCTTCTAGTCATTCTTAATTCTCCTTTCCTTTGCATTTATATTCTTCATTCATTAATGATTTAACCTGTTGAATGCTCCATTACCCTTGGGTCTCTTAGGTTATCTACTACCTCATCAATCCTTATTGAGTTTGCACATTTCATTTTTCTCATAACTAAAATGTTTATTCTTATTCCATATTTTATGTATGTTTTCTTAAATAATCCATATCATTATGTCAAGCAGTTTCCTTGTTATATCTACATTAATTTATTGTTACAGTAGAACCCCTCTTAACCGGCTTCGGATCAACCGGTCCTCGGATTAACCGGCCTCGGATCAACCGGTCCTCGGATTAACCGGCCTATCCCATGGAACAACAGAGTTTTTTTTCTCTAACAGATTATATTACTGTAATTGGCCGAAGTCTCAAACATTGATTGTTTGACGGACATTTCCTCAAAAATAAAGCTGGGTGACGCAACTTTAGGTGTGAAATATGTTAGTGTTGTAGCAGACGGAACAGGCGAGGGGGAGCGTGAGTTTGATTCTCTCTTGCTTCCGCTGCAACTGTATGTTTTCTTAGAATCAATTGATAAAGCGGCATCCTTTGTTTCTTTTTCTTCGTCTGTTGCTTTGTCGTAACCTTTACTGAATTTTTGGGAGCAAAGTATGTAATATTTGTAACATACTGTATTGCGTAATATGTTGAGCAGCGAAAAGATTCGACGTGATTAACGTACGAAATTAGAGAGACTTGGCATTAATAATCTTTGAATGTTAAAGAACAGAAAAAAATAACTGCTTTTTTTGATACGGTATAATATGTAAATTCAGTTTTCAAAGTTTAAAATGTTTAATTTGTTGGTGTTTGTTTATGTATGTGGTACATACAATAAAATGGGTTGCAATAACGTCTTATTTGCTAGTTTATTTGTGAAATATGTAGGTAATTTTTTAAGTTGAATTATCTGTTTTGGTGCTCCCTGAACCCAAAAAAGTGTTTTTAGAGTGGTGTCTGTCTGTCAGTCTGTCTGTATGTGTACACGACCAGAGAGGACACTATTGGTCCGATTTTCATGAAATTTGGTATGTAGGTACTAAACCCTAATATCTCCAGGCGTTTTTTTTTCATTTTTTTTGTAATTTTTTATTTTTAAGGGTAGTTTACCCCAAAAACCCATAAAAAACGACAAAAATGCAAATTTCTCAAAAACGGCTCTAACGATTTTGATCAAATTTTCAGTATTTATAGTGCTTAAGATGCCAAACAAAATGACACCACCCGCTTTTATCAAAACTTCGGCGTTTTATAATTATGGGGAAATGTTTAAAAATAAACAAGTTTGTGTTGTCAATCTAGCATCGCGGCAGCGGCCGCACAGGGTAGCACCACTGTAGCGAGCACGGCCAGTAATTCAAAGGTCGCGCGATCGAATCCCGCCTGGGACAATAATTTTTTTATACGATTGACGTAGGTAGAATATTATTTTTTGTTTTGTTCTAAAAAGTAGTAAAAAATAAAATGATTAAAAACAATATTATTTTGATTACAGTAAGTTGGGAGAAAGTTTGTGTCAGTTAACTGACACCGTTTATTTTTACTTGTAATTTATTTAAATTATCCCATTTGCTGGGGAAGTGTGTAAGCAGGAAATTTATTACAAATTAAAAATAACTTTATTCTAAGCCTAAATAAATGTTTCACTTATAATATGTTTTACCTTGATGCTTTGGTGCTAACCAGAATTTATTTCATTGCAAAAGTGAAGATACTTCAATTATTTTACTTATCTTAACTCATAGTATCAACATTTTTGATTATTGTTGTCTTATGATATAATATTTGTGCGTTTTGTTTCTTTTTAGTTATAGCGGTGGAACTCATCCATGGAACAGACAATCAGGTGTTGAACAACACACCGACGATGGCCTGATTGAAGTTGTTGGCCTCACAACTTATCAACTGGTATGTACATTAAATTTCTGATTATAGTTTAAAAACTATGTATTCATTGAGAGTGTGAAAAGCAAAAAAGGTTGTTGGTATCAATCCAAGCAAGAGCTAAATTATTATCCGTAAAAACATAAATATGCATACACTGTTTCTCTGTGCAAATTCATTGTAAAGGCAGTTCTGGTCAGTAATTGAAATTTGATTTATGACAGTTACGGCTTTTTTATCTACCAATTTCTTAAATTGTTAGTAATAATATCTTTACATTATCTGTTTTCTAGCCACTATTACAAGCAGGAGGTCATGGAACTAGTATCTGCCAATGTCAGACAGCGAAAATAGTTACGACCAAAACCATCCCGATGCAGGTCGATGGAGAAGCCTGCAAACTAACACCTTCAATAATCTCCATGAATTTACTCAACAAAGCTCCGATGTTGGCAAAGAGAAAAGGAGGGAAATCTAATATACCGTAAGATGACAGTTTTTTATTCTTAACATGTTTTTCGTCTACTACATGTATTTTTTGGGGGTATAAAGTGAGCTATTTATCTTTAGACTTTGTGTATTTACCAACTATTCCTTGTAAAAGAATTTGCTGAATTGAGGGAAAATTTATAAATCGTCAATAAAAGAAATGTTAAACTTATAGCTGTAAATTTTCAGTACAACAAGATTACTCATGGCTCATTTTAAAAAATGTTTGAATCTGATGGTTTCATCTTTTGAAAGTTGAAAGATACATCTTACCTTACTTTTTTCCACAATCATTTAAAGTTTTGTTTATATTCATAACATTGGAAGGCAAACATTATTACCGTGTAAAATAAATCTTTTATCATTAAATTAAACTGTAGTACATATTACATATTATTATACTTATTGCAGAACAACATATTATTTTTACCTTGAGAGGTTGAAAGTAAATCCTTTTCCTACTGGTTTTAGCAATTGCTGTTTCATCTGTGTTTGTTGACATTATTAGACTACGGTAGCACATTATAGTTTGTTTTAAATTGAAAAAAGAACCATTATATTTATTGTATCCGAATAAAAAATATATAAATATTTAAATATATATATTCATTTATCACTTCTTGTCTATTTTCATTAATGCATAGTTTGAAAATTTAAGGACATTGGCGCCCATCCTTTTTATCACACCTCTGACAGTTTGGAGAATTTGTTTAACAAATAGTATCCTTGAATTCATCTTTCATATTGGACTTGGTCTCATATACCCAAGACTTCAGTTACCCCATGAAAAATAATCTTTGGATTTTTCCACATGTCCATTTATGGAAACGAGGGGATTGGGAAACGGAGATCGAAGAACATCCATTGAAGCTCTGGCTGTGTGCAGTGTTGCCTCATAATTTTGAAACTGTACACACCAATTAGAAATCTGCCTTCTCCCGAAACTCAGGCACAAGAAAGATTTTTATCATCTGCGTCAAACATTCGGTTTCAATAACACCATAAAAATAAGGATCCATTGAAGGATCCATCATTATACAAGTCTTTCCCAAACCGTAATCTTTGGGCTGTGCATTGTTTTTTGGAGAATTTGTTAAGAATTCTCATCAGCCCAGTAGCGAACATTTTGTTAGTTGCCTGCACCAGAGACGAAAATGAGATGCATCACTCATCAACTAGATCTTGTTTTTTATATCTTCTTCTATATATATAAAAGCGAAATACCACTGACTCACTCATCACGATTTCTCAAAAATTACCGAACAGATTGAAATTAAATTTGGTATGCAGCTTCCTCTAGGGCCATAGGTGCTCACTAAAAAAGGGTTTGAAAAAATTCGAAATTTTATGGGGGGTTTGGGGGGATCAAAGTTATTAAATCACGATTTCTTCAAAACTACCAAACGGATTGGAATGCAATTTGGTATGTAGCTTCCTCTAGGACCATAGGTGCTTACTAAGAAAGGGTTTGAAAAAATTCGAAATTTAAGGGGGGGTTTGGGGGGATCAAAGTTATTAAATCACGATTTCTTCAGAACTACCGAACGGGAATGAAATTTGGTATGTAACTTCCTCTAGGGCCATAAATTTTCACTAAAAAAGGTTTTGAAAAAATTGGAAATTTTAGGGGGGTTTGGGGGGTAACAATTACTAAATCACGAATTCTCCAAAATTACCGAACAGATTGGAATGAAATTTGATATGTAGTTTCCTCTAGGGCCATAGGCGCTCGCTAAGAAAGGGTTTAAAAAAATTCGAAATTTTAGGGGGGTTTGGGGGGGTCAAAATTATTAAATCACGATTTCTTCAAACTACCGAACGGATTGGAATGAAATTTGGTATGTAGCTTCCTCTAGCGCCGTAAGTGCTCACTAAGAAAGGGTATGAACAATTTCGAAATTTTAGGAGGGGTTTGGGCTGATCAAAGTTACTAAAATCATAATTTCAGATCTTTTATTATTATGACAATAGTGCTTTTATTATTTAAGATCTGTACCCTATATATAAAAGCCAAATACCACTCACTGACTGAATACTTGAAAAGAATACAATTACGTTAAAAAGACTGAAAATACCAACCACCACGGGCAACGCAGTACGGATCAGCTAGTACATGTATATATAAACAAGTTATGTAAACAATTATTGTACACTTTACTGTAATAATGATGACTCAACTATGGTTCTTAGTTTAGTCAGCATTTCTATTGTGTGAAGAGACAAGCTTTGTTTTGTCAGAATTAGACGAGGCTTCTCTCCGTACACATCAGTGTATATGAGTATTGTACGTTATTTGTTATAATTGTTTAAAGTAAATAAAATTAAGTGTAACGAATAGAATTGTCTTTTTTTTAAACGTAACTTACATATATAAGTGTCACTAGGAAAAAGCTAAGCTTAAAGAATGTAAATACACATAAATGTAAGTACTTCGAATTTATTGAAAGAATGTTTACAAATTTATTATTTTTATCGCTGCAAGAAATATACCTGTGCTAATATTGGAATAAATACTGCTAATGTAGTCATTCCAGTTTATCAATTATTAGAAGACCCAACAATTGCACTGATTATACTTCTGCAAGTATTCTATAACTTAGCATGACACTCGGTAGACACTTAACTGAATTATTTATAATGTCTAAATAATATTACCTCAGACGATTTGAGCTGTGCTTTCTACTGAAGTGTATGTTCTTAGTTTAACACAGATTGATAAACAAATTGTTTTCATCAAAGTACTGTCCAGTGGCATTGACTTGTATGACAGCCTTTTGCTCCAATTATTGTACGGAAATTGAATTACCCTATCCACAAGTATTGATGATTGCAAATCTTTAAAGTAGATAAAAAATATCACCGGGCCGAGAACTGATACTAAATAATTTAGTTATGTCATTAACCTCAAACTTGTGATTTACAACTTTAATTGTATTCTGTTTTTAGACAAGCGACCTTGGAACCTTTAAAGGCGAACGTATTCAGGATCAGTATGGCCGACTACGAGCAACATCATTACGACAAACAACTTCTCAAACAAGCAGGTTATTTATATTTATTATTCATTAGCCAATCTCTGCTTTGCTCATGATAAGAATAAATGACTATTCCAAGGTATTCGGGAACATTATTAACTTGTAAAAATAAAATCAAAATCATTTAATACCAAACTAAATTTATATTTAAACTTCCATTTCTTGTTTGTGCTCATTGGTGTCGTTTGTCTTAAAGGTCGGCTCTAGCTGTCGGCCATGTTAACTCCATAACACCAATGTTAAATTAAAATCCAAATTTTTCCTTTATTTTTGATCGGAAAATTATAAATGATATGTCATTTTAAAGCTATGGTCAATATGCATGCAAATGGCTTTTTCAAAACTAAGAAAAATATTTTGTTTAATATTTTATTAACAATTTAAAACATTGATTTTTAATATTTTTTTATGTTGTCACTATAGTTATACCGAAAAACTACCAAGCCATTCGCATGAAGATTTCGTCCCCAAGAGTTTGGTATTTTTTTTTAAACGCTATTTGAACAATTGCGGGTTTTAAATGGATTTAGGCTGAGCAATGTCCGTGTAACCTACCGCCGCTATAGGGTGATTTTAAATATATTTTACGTTGTAACTATTGATTATAGCGAAAAATTACCAAGCCGTTCAGATGAATAATTTTGTCCCCAAGAGTTTAATATTTAAAAAAAACGCTATTTGAATAATTGCGGGTTTTAAATGGATTTAGGATGAGCAATGTCCGCGTAACCTACCGCCGCTATAGGGAGTCGCAGGTTGCTTTCTGTTTTACTAGAGCCGACTTTTAAGACCTAATGTCTTAAACCTTACTCTAATCTATGTAGTATATGTAGTTCACACGCCTTTTCAGTTCTTCTCAACACGTTTGCTACCATACAGTTGTTGCTAAAATACACAAACAGTTGTGACATTCATGAGTACGATTTTGTTCAAATGATGAGTTAATATACTTTTGAATGACCTACAACGTATGTCAAGCAATACCTATTTGTTTTTTGTTTTTTTTACTATTTTCGGCATTTTGAAGTCAGCGCATATATAGTATTGTTAAGTGAGACGGGGGTAATTTTCCTGAGAACTTCATGTTCTTACGTAAAAGATCATTTAGCGGAATCCAAACTATAAAATTTCTACCTTTTAAAACGTCAAAGTTGCTGACTAAGCACCACATATGAGCGGCAGTCCTTTCTACATACCGATACCAATAAATCAGGTCTTTAAAATATACTAGTACTTTAAAATTAGCTATTAAAAACAAAATAATACTGCCACAAACATGCGATTTCAATTGGACCGGGCGTCGCACATTTGCGGCATCAGTCTGTGGGTAGAAACTGGCCGACTATATATGCGATGTTAGTCTATGTGTGGGTACCATCGCATTGTGACGTATACGGAAATGAGGTTGCGGACCAAATAGCGAAAGCAGCCTCTAAAATGCAGCCTACAGATGAGAAGAAGGTTTCATTGCTTCGCTGTAGGAACCAAAGCAACAAATATTTTTATAAAGCCTGGTCGGACAAATGGAATCAGTCAACCGTTGGGAGACACCTGCACAAAATTCAACCCCTACCAACTGACGGGAACTTATATAAAGGGGTGCAAAGACAACTAGCATCTTTTGCAGCAAGAGCTAGAATCGGTCACATAGTGACGCAGAAATACCTGTTCCGCTTCAACCTTGCCGATTCGTCGCACTGTGCATTATGCGAAGACGGTGAAGAGTGCAATAACACTCCTGGTATCTTTATTTAATATCTTAATTAATTAGATATTACTTATGGTAAAATAATCAAAGAATATAATTATATTGAATAAATATGAAATATTTATTTAAACAAGAGACATTTGGTCTTAACAATTATCGATTGAAATTCACATTTTTGTTTGTTTGTTATAATTTAACAAATTGTTCATAAATTGTTAATTGATTTTATTTAATCACTCTTATCTCGGGGTTCCGGTTGGTGCCGGCTTTTCCCAAAATTTATTAAAATTTAATAATAAACAGAACATAGAAATCTTTGGATAATAACAATAATAAAAGAAATAAAATAAGGTTAAATGTTAATTGAGGAGATATATCATGAATTAATAACAGTATATATATATATAGTTTAGTGGAAGAACACTGGGAACAGTTTCTACAATAAGGAATAATTACTACTGTGATTATTATCTTTGAAAGTTAATGTTTTCACTCAAGGCCTAGCCTATTACACTTAGCTTAAGGTATAATAGAAAATGGATAGATCTCACCATAGGTTAGTTTCTGTTGGTTAGGCTATTATTTTATTTTATGTAATTGGTGGTCATTATGTCTTTTTACAATTCTTCAGTATCAATTAAAGATAGTTTTCCTTGTTTGATTATAACATTTTTTATTTCTTCTCTGATTTTTACAAGATAGAAATTGGGTGACCTTATTTTCTTTTTATATTTTACAATAATGCCCGATTTTGTCCTGTTGAGACACAGCTGGTAACTCACGCACTTGTTCACTAGATATCTTCACTTTTGGTATATTTATGTTTAGGCTATAAGTAGGCCTATATTTATTTAAATTTTGGTTCTGCTAATATAATAGTTTATAAAAAATTTGATCTTATTAAATGGTCATGTATTAATAAAAATACTTAAATAACTCCATTATAACTAGGATATCATTTTATTATTTAGTTTTAATATTTAGAAGTAAAAGAAAGGAATACATCTGTTTTCATATTTGGTGTAACCTCTAAACCAATCATTATCGCGTCTACCAAAGTAGCCGTGTTTAGCGAAAGATGACGATGTTAGACGATGATTCGATCTTTAAATACAGTTATTTAATTATTCGTATGGTTCCACGCTAAAACAATAATTTCTTTGGGTTGTTATTTTTATAATTAAGGAAATATTGAATTGTTACAATTATCCCCTTGAGTAACTTTTCCTGAAAACATTGAACTAAAGGTTTTCATGGAAACAAAAGAACTAACAATGAAAATATTTACAGAATTAAAATGAACGTTGTGTGTAAAGTACGCTATTGCTTCGGGCATCAGTATGTCTAGTGAGTTCACTGACCTGGCGTTTAACAGCTGTTGTCAGTTCCTATTTATAGTAGGCTTGTCTTAGGCTTTACATTTATAACGTTTAAGTGCCGTTACATGGTATGGTCCTTTGATATTAAAATCGTTTAAATCGTATACATAATAAGTTGATTGACCGGTTCTTTGGTATATTTTGTACGGTCCGTGGAACAATTCAAATAATTTATGCGTCTCCCCTTCGGCAGCATTGGATAAGGGAAAGTTTTTAATTAATACTAGATCGTTTGGTTCAAAAGATGTGGGAATTATTTTTGGGTTTTGTTTGGCAGCTCTTTTTTCTTGTTTTAGTTGGATTCGTTGTTTAGTTAAAAATAATTTTGTGTCTAATGAGACGTCATTTCGGAACTGATTTGTTAAATAGGGTTCCCAGAATCGTGTATCTTTTGTTCCAAGTTGTAACTCGTTAGGCGAAAAACCAGTTGTCTCAATATATTTACGCGTTTTTTTTTTTTTTGTCTTCTTCGTGTTTGGTAATTTTGACTTTTCACATTTTTTTTTTCTTTTTTTTTTTCTATATTTACCTTCACTTTTGCTAATATCCAATCCATTAATATTCAAATTACTATTATTTTGTTTTCTTTTCTCTTTGTTATTTGATGTCACTTTAACAGCACTTTTGTTTTCTGTTTTTTCATTATTGTTTACATTGTCCAACTTGACTTCCATATTAGTTTCATTTTGGGTTTTAAATGATTTGTTATCACCATAATAATTTTCTTGTTTGCTTTTTATTTTCTTCATTCTTTTGTTTGATGATACTTCTTTACTACCATTGTCATTTTGAGTGCTGTTCTTATCGTTCATTTGATTTTCTTTTTCATTTCGAACTTCTTTATTATTATGATTGAGATGTTCCATGCCATCTTCCTGAGTTGAGCACTTATTATTTTCTAAAAACAAGAGTTTTCCTAAAAGCATTTTTGTCATTGTTTATTCCCTTAAACCATCAATGGATTTTCTTTTTCTTTTTTTTTTAATACAATATAGATCAACTAGGTTCCATATATATATATATTTATTATTTAAAACTAACTGGCATAGCCTAAGTAAAGGTGTGAAGGAACAACACACAAAATATAAAAAACAACATTACTAAGAGGAAGATGAGAGTAAAATATATATCTTTCTTTTTAAACAAAAATATGGTAAATCTTTCTTTTTTTTAGTAAAAATATGGTATACAGTTGAATTTGATTTTAACAGCCTCAGCTAATGCATCAACTCGAACATAGTGTCATTTTTTTTTTAGGTCGGGTCATGGGTCAAATCGTTATCTTTTACATCAATATAAACCCCTGTTTTAGCGTCAATAAATATTTTAACCACTCTGTTGTAACGTCATAAATCTACAAAATATCAATGTCAAACTTATGTTAGAATTCCTCCTTTCCTTTGATTTCGCCTATTTTCTCCCTCCTCAGAATCAAACAGTGAAATAAACAATCTACATATTTTTTTCACACGTCTCCGGCGGTCCCATCAAAGTCGGTAGAGGGGAGCGGGGTTCCACTACAAGCAACACTGTTAACTCTCTCGCCCCTCCTAAGGAACGATTCACACGGTATGCGCGGTGACAGTTGTGTGCTGTGTGTAACCATAGATCATGAATTATAAATAGATCTTGCATCCATAAGGGGACTGTGTTCCGGAAAAAAGGTTGTCGCGAAAATAGTACATGATCGCGCCGCGAGGTAGCGCTAGGGAGAAAGCATTGGTAGCATTGGTGTTTCAAATAGCTTCCATCGTTTCCCCAATAGATAGCGCCAAAATAGTCGAATTTCCAGTGGAACAAAATATTGCATTGGATCGGAGTTCTATTAGGTTATCCAAATACATTGGTGTAACTAAACCCATGCCCTTACTGGGAAAGTGCTCGGACAATAGAAAAGCGCGGCGAGACACAATCGTATAGCCTGGCGAGACATTTACCTAGTTGTGATCCGACAGTTGTCCTCCCCCCCCCCCCCCCCAACAGTAATGTTGACACTTTAAATTGTTGCGTGTTTTTTAATACAGTAAGTTAATGTTTTACGTACTGTAATTTTAGTGTTTCTATACAGTTTGTTATACACTACATGCGTTTACTCATTAAAACACAGAGTTAGCTCAGTGTATAGTGTTAACTCATCACTTAACACTAAATGGGACTTACTTTGTTATGAAAGTGAGCTGTTTATTCTGAGTCAACTCAAAATTTCAGCTTCGGCTTTGGTTTTTGCTATTTGTATTGAAATTTCTGAGATTTTCCAATAACTTTAATGACAAACATTGTTATTGTTAAAATGTATAGAATGCATCCTTTGACGCTTTAAATCATACTTGTCAACAACGCTTGTCAATTTATTTTCTGACTTAAGCCTTTTAGTCCCTAGAAGCACTTCCATATCCTCCCTGCATCAAGTGTTCTGAAGAATCCTATCTCACATTTGTAAATTTTCTGGATATGCCCCAGTATTTTTTTTTTCTCTCTTTCAATATGATATAAATATTTTCAGAAGCTATATAAATTTTCCTTCTTTAAATATTAAATGCTTATGATTAATATTAATTTAGTAATTGAAAAGCCATCTTGTGAGTAGTAAACACATATTAATCCGGCACCCAACAAACCGGAACTTTTAATAATCCACCATCGATTGGAAGTTTCAAAAAATTTCAGCTTCAGAAAGCTGTCATATCCGACATGTTACTTCTTCACTATGGTATTTCGGACGCATTCAGCGGAATTCTGAACTTGCTCGGAAGTCATGACACGCCGCCTGTCTGCCATTTCTTGCCGACTAGTGTTTGCTTTTAGTGAGACAGCATCTCCCAAACACCAATTGTTTTCAGTAATTACTGAAGTGTTGTTTTGAATGTGTAAATTTGTGTACTGCAAGAAACGAGTTTTTGAAGAAAAATCTGGCAAAAAACAAAAAGACTTTTAGGTCGTATTCTGTACATAGCATAACACCTGTACTGAATTTAATGCATCATAAAATTTGTAGTACAGGCTGTAGGCAATCTAGTTTTCTCATTTCTTCTCTTACTAAAATATTGTTTCATTTTATTCATTTTCTATCACTTTATTTTAAGTAGAGAATTTATGAGCTAATGATGAGCCTGTCTTGCATTTATTCCTTGCGCCTCACATTCCATTCACTGCTTCTTATACACAACGCTCAATAAGCCGGAATTTTAGGTACACGAACGCCGTAAAAGTTCCAACTATTCTACTATTAGTTCTACTATTTGATGTAGCCCAGTCGGTATAGGTTACAACTACCAGTAATTTGCAATACGGCTGATTTTTTTTTTTTATAAGTACATTAAAGTATGTAGATTAACATAAAAAAAGTTTACCAGTCTATCGATTTCCCAAAGTCGAAAAAAATCGATTATCATTTTTTTTTCGATTATCCTTAATATTTCGAATTGAGATGAAGATAGAGAAAAATAAAAAATACCAACGTGTAGGGGAGGTATTTTTCAACAAAAAAGATCATATGTATTTATTTCGTCTGAGCAATGGTTTGTCTGGAAAAAATTTGATAATGCAGGTATGTATTTTGCAGCAGGAGAAATCACTAAAAGGGGACATCTTATTCATATATGAAGCTTTGGCTCATTCTAAATTGGCCGAATTTTAATATATAAAATCGAAACTTGACATAGGAGTTAAAATATATATTTTAAACATGCTGAGTCTCAGCTTGTTATCTTGAATATGACCCGCTCTAGGAGTCGATTTTGATTATCGATTTTAGGAGTACCTGACCCACCAATTCATTTTAAATAGCTCCAGTTTAGAAAATTTTTAAAATATCAACCTGAAAGTTTTTTTAAAAGTTAAATATATAGATTCAAACAAGATCAAGGAGTATAAACGTTTTTTATTAATTACTTTTCAAAGCACAAGTAACTTAAAAAAGTATAATTTTAGACCTTTTTAGATTTTTCATCAAAACGCTTGAGTTAATCGGCTGCAGATTAGTCAATTTTTTAAATATAGTTTTTAAAATAAGTATAGCAAAAAACAATTGTGTTTTTAACTTCTGTACCAATTTTGAAATCGATATGTTCAAAAATGTCGAAAATGGAGTTGTTGAATCCAAATGTATTATAGTTAAAACGAGATAGGTAAAACAGAAGACTATTTTCAAGCGCTTCGTTGTTAAAAATAGCATGACAAAAATCGTTCAACTTACTAAGAATATTTATACTGGTATACTCAACTTGTAAAACAAATTTGATGTTGATATTCCAAAAGTTGACGAAACTGGAATAGATTGAAATTAGTTCGTGGGTCCGGTACTCCTAAAATCGATAATCGAAATCGACTCCTAGATCGGGTCATTTTCAAGATAACAAGCTGAGACTCAGCATATATGTTTAAAATATATATTTTAACTCCTATGTCAAGTTTCAATTCGATATATTAAAATTCGGCCAATTTAGAATGAGCCAAAGCTTCATATATGAATGAGATGTCCCCTTTTAGTGATTTCCCCTGCTGCAAAATACATACCTGCATTATCTAATTTTTTCCAGACAAACCATTGCTCGGACGAAATAAATACATATGACCTTTTTTGTTTAAAAATACCTCCCCTAAACGGTGGTATTTTTTATTTTTCTCTATATTCATCCCAGCTCGAAATATTAAGGATAATCGAAAAAAAATGATAATAGATTTTTTTTTTCGACTTTGGGAAATCGATAGACTGGTAAATTTGTTTTATGTTAATCTACATACTTTAATGTACTTATAAAAAAAATCAGCCGTATTGTAAATTACTGGAACTTTTGGTCTAAATTTACCCCTACCGACTGGCCTAATGGTATTTCTAGTCAGCAAACAGTTATACTTCCATTACAAAATGTACATTATTTTACTGTCATTGTTACGTTATTAGTTCTGGAAATTAACAGCCTAGTATATTTCTTTTCAAACAGCGTTGAAAATGGGTGAAATTGAAGTAACACCAGCAGCAGACCTTGAGCAAGTGCGGCAGTTAGTGAACAAACTACAAGAAAGTCTTTCAGAGCCTCCGGATGTACTTCCTCGCCTTTCACCCGACTGGTGTTTTGTAGACTGTAAGTAACACATTTTGTTTAGCCTTTGTGATTTTAATGATGTACATGTAACAATAAATTGTATTTAATTGAAGGTTTCAATTGAAGATGTCATATATAGCCTATTAGTTTCAAACAACTTACAATAGTTTATAAAACACTGTAAACAAGAAACATAAAATGAATCGTAATTGTAATATAAACCAATACTTGAAAGTTTAATGTTTCATCGATTGGTTCATTTCCAAGCCTTCAAATTTTGGTTACCAGATCAATAATTAATGGAAATTGTATCCCATAGTCTTTAGAAGCATGAAATGATATACAAAATGTTAAAACTAGATTGTTCTCCATAAAACTAAAATATCCCATGATATGATTTGACCTACATAAACTGTAATTAATATTTCTCACAAAACTAAGGAAACTGAAAACAAACTTTTTTTTAATAGACATCTTTGAATAGACAGACAAAAAAACTGATGTAATCTATTGCACAATAACTACCCAAGTTGTACTTTTTCATACAGCATGTACAGCTGAAAGATTTTTCCGAGTTGACCGAGCTCAAGAACATTTGCATTATTTGACGGATATTTCGAGTGATGCGTTGTATGTGCTAGACACTTTACCGCAAACGCCCGAGGATGAGACGGCATTTCCTTCACCTGCCACGTCTAACCATCAATCACCTAGTAGTCTTCTTGGGGACCAAACAACACCAGAACTTAGGTAAATTTTGCATCTGCTCTTCTGTTTAACATCACACCTAATGTAGTATAAGATAGAATTACTGTTATAAATCATATAATAACTTATTAACAATCTATAAACGCAACCTGGTGGTTCTTTTAAATGCGTAACTTATTAACCAAATCATTTCATTTACTGTTCATAGACAACAATCAAAACTTTTGGAACATTATTATACTTGAAATTTAAAAGAAAACATTTTTGAGGCTTAAAAGTAAAGTAATTTTTGTTTTATGTTAATCTATTTCTATACTGAAAAAATTACCTATTTAATTTCCCATTTTCAAACAACAAAAAATAAAGTTTAAATCAACCTATTTGATGCCAATTTATCTTCTGTAGGAAATATTATAAAAGTCATGATAAAAACAAAAAATCTTTTTACTATCTACATTTGTATCAGTTAAACACCAAACAATTAAGCTACGTCAATTTTACGCTCAATTAATTGACCTATTAGTCAATTTTCTGTAACACTTCTAATTTTTTATTGTTGTTATAGTTTAACATTTTATTTTTTATACAAATAACTTAATGTTACATAATAAAATAAACATGATTCATTACATTTATTTTTTAACATTTATGAATTCATCATTCCGCAAACAATACAAATATAACCTCAATTTAAAATTCCATAATAAACGTTTGTTGTCTACAATATACTCTCTGTATTTGCTAGATGTACTTCTTGAGTACAGATAATGACATTCCATGAAATTCGCAAATAAAAATAATAAACTGCTTCTTTAAAGTCGAATGCAGAGAAATAATTGGTTACTATGAGGATTATTATTATAAAATTAACTTCTGATTGGGTAGAAAATAATGATATACTTCAAATAAAGATCGGAAATGTATTATACAGAGTGTTTCAGAAAGCTCTACCACAATACTTTTAGGTATTGTTATTGTGCCAAAGACAATATCATTATTAAAATAATAAAAAGTAGGAAATTATGTTTATAATTTTCTGTTAAAAACTCAATTACCCGTTGACCTAAATAAAAAAGAAAAAACTTTTTATTCGTAATTGCAAATTACAAGTTTTTTGTTTCTTGTAATTGTTTCGTAAATTGGATGGTTTTCGAGATATTTACCATCAAACATTTCAAATGGCTGCTATTTTGAATTATGTGGTTGGAAAGATTTGATGATTTTTTTCGAGTTTAGTTGTTATGTTATAAAAGTCTATAGAAAATTTCAGCTTATAAAATAAAGTCTAGTTGAGTGTGGCCAATTCCTTCCTAATTGTACACATTAATTCAGTCCTAAGTTGACTCATACATCTTCCCATAAAATTCTCAGCGTTAACTCAGTATATCAGACAGTAAATCTCAGTGGCTGAATTTCCTTCTGCTAGCAGAAAATTAATGTCCCTGCATAGCTCACATCCAGCAGAAGGAACAATAATAGTCACCTTATACCATGCATTACTAGTTCAGTACCGATTGAATGAAATCTTATCTACACAGTTGAACTTGGTTATAGCGTAAACAAAGAGACTGAACGAATTTTGACGCTAAGTCCGAGTGATGTTATAAAGATGTACCAACAGTGATTATTTTTGTTACCTTGAGTGAAAGGACAAACAAGTATACAGTATTACTATTATTGGCAACATTATTCACGAAGTTTATTAAAAAGAAAAACACTATACTTTTCTTTTAAAAATCTGGCAGTAACAAAAAGAATCACATACAGTAAGTTGACTCACGTATACACAATGCAAAGCTCCAAGCAACACTCGAACTGTGGGGGGCAGCTGTCTGATCACAACTACTTAAATGTCTCGCCAAGCTATTTATTTTATTTATTCTTTCATCACTTTCTCTGTGAATTATTCCTGTGGAACATGTGTCATGTCATAACTAAAATTCGACTGAGTGTTTTATCCCGCGCTTTTGTACTGTCCGAACACTTTCCCAGCAAGGTCATGGGTTTAGTTACACACAACACTTCTGACACCGTATAGAGTGTGAATTATTCCTTAGGAGGGGTAGGAATGTTAGCAGTGTTGCTGCAGTGGAACCCCCTCCTCTGCTTTGATGGGATCCGTCGGAGATTACATTTTACTCGTGAAAAAAATACGTAATTTGTTTATTTGTGGTTTGATTCCGAGGAGGGAGAAAATAGACGGCCGGACATCAGAGGAAAGGGGAATTCTAACATTTTTCGAGTTCTGAGAAAACTGAATTCAAAGTTTGACATTGATATTTTGTAGATTTATGTTACAACCGACTGGTTAGTATATTTATTGATGCTGAAACAGGGGTTTATAATAACGTAGAAGGTAACGATTTGACTGGACATAAAAGAAATGATGCTATGTTAGAGTTGACGCATTAGCTTATGCTGTTAAAACCAAGTTCAACTGTATTAAAGTGTAAACATAGTTTAGTCGATTGCTAATTGATACACTTTGAAGCTATGAGATTCTGTTTGCATTCACTCTGATCAGAAGATAGTTTTTTAGATAACCCTCATAATGAAAACTTTAAAATTACTGGCCCAACTACAGTAAAGTAAAGTTTGTGATAAGTCGCGTATAAAAATAATCCAAAACTTTAACTTTAGAGCTGTAAATTTTCATCTAAAAAATTACCTACGTTTCATAGTCTTCTTAAATTCAGTTAGCTCTGTTTTAATATAACAATAATTACATAAAATCACAAAGAAGAAAACTTTTATTTTTGTTATTTCTTCACGATTATGATACATTTTTTTACAATTTTACAATGAATTTAGAGGTTATATTTGTCAATCATCTCAGATTTCACATACCTTCTCCAATTTGTACAGAACTTTTCATCACTTATCAATTCATAAACAAAACAAAAATTGTTTTTTTGCTGGAATTCAGAATTGGAATGGTTCGGTCTATTTCTTACGGCCCTGTCTGGTGCTGACGATTACTTCGAACGAGGATCTCTCTTCATGATCTTCAGACTATCAGCTTGGATCTCAGTGTTGTATCAAAACTTTACAGTCTTTTTTTACATTTTATTTATTGTTTTTATAATATTTTTTTAAACAAGTTCCAGTTGAATGTCTCTATATAGGTGTTTGATTTTGTGAATTGATATTATGTAAATTTCTCTCGTAAACATTTACGTATTAATATTAGTTCTAATACCACCAGGCGTAGTTATAATAACAGTTGCATTCAATAAATGATAGTATTATGATTATAGACGTTTTGTTAAAATAATCAATATTATTTACATATTTTAAAAATTATTCAAATATATTATATTCAAACTGTTTCATTCAGACTGCCAACGCCTCATATATATTTAATTTGTTTCAGACGGAAAAATGTGTAAAAATCTTTAGAACAATAACATTACCATCATTGGTTTCCTGTCTAGAAGCCAATAATCTAAAATACATTAACACTTATATTCGTCTATAAACTTAATGTTAAAATTCCCAAATAGTATTTATCTAGAGGATTCTTGTTAAAATCTAACCATTTGAAATTCTAACAAACAATTTCATGAAACATAAAAAAGTTTTCTAGTTTTATTGTTGAAAACTAAATATTTGAAGAAAGTAAATTAAACTACTAGAGGGCTCTGCCCTCTCTGCTTGCTTCACTTTTAAATCCCTGCAATCAGTGTTGGCTTCGTTCCCCATCATTTACACTCGCAGCAAAGCAAATGCAAACAGATTATTGAATAATCTGATATTTTCACGGAAATTACGATTGAATAGGGGTAGGGTGATGGGGATAACGGTGACCTTGATCCTAATGCAAGTTCAGTAAGTTTATTTGCGTGAATAACAGGATTTTTTTTATAAAGAGAAATAGAAGCAATAAAAAAACAATGTTTTTAAGTTTAAATTTGAACCAGCATTTAGTTTTTCTTAAACATTATAAATTATTTTATAGCATAGCCAATTACGTAGTTTCAGTGGGTTCTAAATGTTTTACATATAGCCTAAAGAGAAAAACAGTTACTATTAGTTGTTCCAAGAAATTTAAACTATATATTTTTTATAATCTAATGTGGAAAAGCTGAAACTATAAGGGAAACGGTCATGGCAACTCCCTTTTTTCATTAGGTTTTGCTTTTTGGTGTTTTATCTTAATGAATAGTTTGAAGCCCATTTGCCACAAGGCGAGGTGAGGGGCGTACATTCATTGCCTTCCATGTAGCGTTTAATTAATATATCCCAGTCTGTACTCCTATACCATAATTATTTTTCTTTAATGCTTGCACTCGGATGACCAGTACTGCTGGTCATACGCTATTCTCAGTAGCTCTGAATATTTACCGAATTAGACATCCTCACATCTCGGATGGCCAGCCTGACTGGCCGCTTACGTTACTGTTGTCAGCTCTGCCGCCATCTTGACCATGCGGCGTCAACAGCTCTGAACTATTTTTCACTACAATCTGAAATGTTGTTAGTAGGTATTTATGATTTTTGTTTAACAAAATCATGGGTTTTTAGTAACTCTTTTATTTTGCCATTATTAAATTGTTATTGGTGAGTTTTTGGTTTAGCTGTAAATATATAGTTATAATATATTTTAATGAATAAAATAAACCATTGTACACAACTTATCCAACATTTTTTGGTAATTTAAAATAAAACAAAATCAAGTACTTGTTAAAAATAACACTTAAAAAAATAATAAACTAATTAACTTTTGTTCTATTAAATTACTTAAAACTTTCAAAACCCTAGCCTAGACCGCCGCAACGTAAAACTAAACTGCTGGTAAGGTTATAATGTAACAAATACTGCCACGTTTTGATACAACACGGACCAGAGAAAAAGCGGGAATTAGTTAATTTAAGGTTTGGACGCTAGATTTCAGCACAATCCAGACCAAATAAAACTGCTAAAAATAAATTAATGCAGATCATTTGTTTGTCCACTTCTGCTGGCCATCCGGGCGTTCGAGGGATTTTAACTTGTCCAGTACCGGTGGCCATCCGATCTGAGAGGAACATAACTTGCACCAACCGTTCATACTTGACAAAGAAATGGCTGTGGCCAGCACTATTGAAAAAAATCCTACAAAGGGTTAATATTAAAAGTACCTGCAATGTTATTTTTTATCAGATTTTAACCAAAACAACCTAAACAAAAACTAATGTTAAGGTATGAAAAACAAATTTTATTAGATAAACATCACCTATTCTTAATTGAATATTTCTCATTGTGGGAAGCGTTACAGACTAGTGCAAACAAAAATCGAGTATAGAGAAATATGAAATAAATCAGTTTGACCTGGTTATTTCCTTACCAAATATCCTTTTGGCAACATTAAAAATTATTCTCTCTTCCTTTACCAGGATTACCCAACTTATATAGCAAAGTTTAATAGGTAGGTTTATACACAATCGTAGGTATTACTTATAAATTTAAACTTTTATTAAAAAAAAACACAAAAATTAAATTTATTGAATGCAACTTTTTGAGATATACAGTAATTTAAAGTTATGATAATTATTAATTTTAGAAAACAAACATAATTAAGGTAAAAGCTTATTAATAATTAACTGCTTGAGGAGCCGGATACAAAGCCTTTGTGCATGAGTACAGAAAATCTCATCTATGATCTTTATTAATTTTCATATGAATTATGCACAGTATATACTCTTACTATTCTATTACTTAACTCATCGCATGAAATCTTTGTACTAGATTTACATTCTTAAATATTAGATTATGACTTTTTCTTTATATTACAGTTTTAGAAAACACTAATTGAAATCTCTTAAATTTAAAGTAAAATATAGAACTGTGTGCTTTTACCTTCGACTGTTGCATTGCTAGAAATCAAGTTTACTGATTTCAAATGCTTCTGTTTTTTTATGCTAGAAAATGTATTGTCTATTTATGTATTGTATGTTTTAAAACAATTCTTAACTCAGGGGATTAACAAAATCTAGAGAATTCAGCCAAAACTGTGTGTGTCCTATCAAAGTGATTGACTTAATATAAACCAAGTCCATAATAAATGTATACCACCTTGATATTGCGGTATAAAATATTTTCAGAATATAGGCAGATAACCTACATTTATTTTTACAGTCAATACAAAATGTTTGTAGGTACTAATTAAGTACTAAAACTTAATGCCAAATAGGTTTGCATTAGGGAAACTGTTTTGTAATTACATTCTAATGATTTTATTATTTGTTTGTTTATATACTGTTTTAGGTTCAAACTAATTTTCTTTGTTATACTCCTCTTTTCATTTATTTAGAGAATTAATTATTTCGATTGGGTTATATGACAGAACTTGTTATTAAAACTTTTCATTGTTTAGTTGTCATACTTTAAAAAAACCCATCAAATTATATTTTAGTTACATATAAAACAAAATAATTGCTGGAATCAAGCACTTGGCAAAATGTTTAACTTACTTAAAAGCTCTTAAGTGTGTTTTGTATTTCTGTCTGCACATAATAATTGTGAAATTAAAACTACATAAAAATGTATAAATTCATTTAAATAATTGATATATATTTGTACAAATTTATTTAAATTTAAATAGAAACAATTATATATTGCAAAATTATAACTGAAACTTGACACACTACAATTACAATGGGTTTATGTAAGAAATAACTGAGTAGTCTTTTTATATAAACACTCGATTAGTCCCAGTGAAGAAATACCAAGGGACTTGCCAAGACAACAACTACGCCTTCCACTGCAGAGCGAACGTCAAAGAAACAACATACCAGAACCTCAAACGCCAGACAGTGAAAAAGAAGACAAAGTCGAGAAACACCCAAAAGAGAGTCTTACATCCCCTGGTGCTGGAAACACAAACTATATTAGGTATGGTATGTGTAGACCTGCGTAATGGTCGAACCCTGAGCTAGATGTTCACAAGTTAAGGCATTAATGAAGATATTCATTGGGGCTAATTGTTTTAAGTGTCACTGTTTCCTGCAATAAAATATTAACGTACAATATTACAATGCCCTCTGAAGTACGTTCTAATAATTACGTAAACAAAAGAGATAACTTCTCCCTTATCAAAACATAATAAAATAATGAACAAAAAAGCAAACATACTAAAAAATATTATCTAACTCACTAATCTGTCTTTCATGTAGTTGGTAAATTGTAAAAATATTTTTTAAATATAACTTTAGAAGTGCATTATCCCCAAACAATGATGAACTATGCATTTGTAAACATGAACTATAAACATTTAGAATGTATTAGTTTCAATTCAATATTGGCTTTATCTAAATGTACAATCAAATCCTGTAACATTATTATTTTAATAGCAACTTAGAGAAAGTTTAAGGTTTACAGAATAATTTGGGATAAAGTACAGAATTTTAGTTTTTTTTCAAGTACTAACACTGGCAAGCAGACCTACCTCTTTCACCATAACTTATCCATGACCCATTATTTGGGTAAATTTAATAAATTAAACATCTCCTAATTCTAAATTAAATTAAATTGTATGTATAGTTTTCCCTAATCCAAATACTAAAACACATTAAATTTTATTTCAATCGTCACGGTTATTCTTTTTTTTCTCAGTCCTTAGCTATGTTCAAAAATGACCAAACGTCATTGAACGTAGAAAATCAAAAGTAGTTCAAATTAATTTAATATAAAGACTTAGTTTAACAAAAATATGTTATCCTTTCATCATTGTTTTGCATGTGCTATTAGAATCCAACGCCATTTTCTATCTGAATCCAAAAATAGAGCACTCTGCAAGCGATCAAATTAGTTTGTCATTTAAATTTGTGTTTTTTTCAATTATTGCACAAAAATCTCCAAAAAGTATTTTGTTATTAATTTTGAATGTTTGAAACAATTCCACTTGTTAGTTTGAAGATGTTATGAATTCAACATTGATGCCTAGCTTGATAATTGACATTTGGCTGTTATTGGCTTTGGAATGAAGTTTTGATTGGTTGTTCGCAACAAGTTTCAACACAGCTGTTATTGTTGTAAATAAATGTTGCTAGTGATATGTTAATAATTGTGCCTTATATTTGTTTAGTGTAATTTTATTTGAATTGAAACTGCTATAGTTTGTAACAGTACTTTTAAATTATTTGTGTGCTTTGTATATTTCATTTTGAAAGCTAAAGATAAAGAACAACTTTTTGTAAAGGACATTGTATAGTTTTTATTTTCTAACTTTTGATTGGTTATGTGTTACCAGAAGTGGATTGGACTGGTTTGCCCAAAGATATATAACAAGGCCTACTCGTTATAATGTTCAGATTTCCTACAAAAGTGTAATAAATTATGACTTTCACAAGTGTTGGCTGGAACACTAATTTTTAAATACTCGTATATATAGTATCCTTGGTGTATATTTGAGGTTAAGCCATTTATGCCTCCTGGCCATTAGTTATGTAGATTTGTTGATATTTATATTTGAAACATATTTTTTTCATAGTAAATTACGATTAATTGTGAGTCAGTCATTTGTGTTGTTTTATATTGTGTCTACCCTTCCTTAAGAAACTACAAGTATTATTAGTGCTGCACAGTTTGAATTTTAAACAATTTTTTATCTCAATATAGAAGTGATTTTTTTTAAGTACACTAGTTTTGGGAGCAGCTAAACATAGCTAGGCTGGTGCAACAAGTGCACTGCACAGGAGCTTTTGAAGTCAGGGGCCCTGAACGAGGACCCCAATCAAAATGAGGTTCCTGTTCAAAAAAATTATTAAGTATCCTGTGCTAAATAAATATTGTAACAAATTACACCTCAACCAAATATTTAATACGGTTGATCTCTATTATTGCTGTAAAAGAATTATAAAAAAAAAAACAAAGAATATACTGGCCACATTATTACTTGGATAAATGACGTGTGTGTATGGTAAAATTTAATTTACGACATAAAGTGCACATAAACTAGATTTAGCAATCTTAAATTCTCAACAAATATATATTTGTTCTACGTACTATTCATTGTACATCGTTTTACGCACTAGCTATAATTTTTGTCACCGTAAACTAGGTTTACACCAAGTACCTGTGTATGTCCAAGGAAAACAGGTAGGTTGAAAATATGAAATACATTGCTCTAAGTCAGGGAGCTTTAAAACATGAAGCCGGAGGACATATGTTTGAAAATAGGAATATGCCTAAAAAACGAAAATATACACAAGCAAGCCATTCCTACTCCAATGGTGAAATAAAATAATATATTTAGGCTTCACCACTTGCGATGGACACAAGCCACACTGAAGTTACTGGAACATTCTCGCAAAACTGCTTTCAAACATTCGAGTGGCCATGCGCGCGCATATAACAAAGTTGAGTCAAACGGGACAGGTATATTAGTATTGTGGATAAGAGACTCATTGACAAAACAACTTTGAATACATCTG
This sequence comes from Philaenus spumarius, assembly GCA_018207615.1. Classification (NCBI taxonomy): domain Eukaryota; kingdom Metazoa; phylum Arthropoda; class Insecta; order Hemiptera; family Aphrophoridae; genus Philaenus; species Philaenus spumarius. The sequence continues at coordinate 182,971 of JAGFPH010001049.1, forward strand.
GCAAAGTTTATTGTTACGTGTAAGTCAAGTGTATTAATTGTTCATATTAATTGTATTCATTTCGTTCTGGTGTGAGGTACGTAGCAACTCAATTTAAGGTTTTTTAAGTAAAATATCTCTTTGCAGAAAAGAGATAACGGACGAACATTGAATTTATAATGACCGTTGGGAGACAAGACTATTTTTTAATCACAAACAACAGTAATAAGCTTCAGTGCATTGTTTGTATGCAGTTATAGTATCAGTTCCTCACTGATATATACAGTTCCTAAAACATAATATAAAACATCATGACTCTACGTAACACGAGAAACAGTATCAGTAGTACACAGGGGAGTCTAGAAAAGTATTCAGTACGGAATATAAGAAAAAACTACAAATACATTTTTTCAAAAAGACTGACACTGATAACGAATGCAGTATTGTCGTTTCTTACTAAGTAGGGCTTTTTTGTCAAAGATAAAAAACCTTTTAGTAAAGGCTTTGAAACAGTGTTTGCATGAAACGATTGCAAAAGATGTAGACATAATTAATCAATATGTATGTAGAAAACTGTACGACACAATTGAAAAATGTAAATATTTTTTACTCTGCCTGGGCGACATATATTTTACTTATCCGTCATCAGCCAGCTTGTAATGTTTGTTCGAACTGTTCAAGAGAACTTCAGTGTAGGAGAGGAGATGCTTGATCTTATTCATCTCTATAATACATCCAAAGGATATATTTGAAGTTTCAATAAGATGGTACCAGACAGTGGGGGATTTGAGAAATGTTTCTGTATTTTCACTGATGGAGCTGAGCTATGATAGGAACTGAAATTAGCTTTGCAGGACTCTTAAAGCAAAGAATATCAACTTATCTGTGATACACTGCATTGTTCACCAAAAGGCCTTATGTGGAAAGTCCTTACGCCAAATTAATGTTATGTAAGTGGTTGTTAAAATAACTAATATATAAGAGGGGGCAATAATTATTTTTTGGCCCAAGAAATGGTGGACATTTTACTTCACACCGATATTTGTTGGTTAAGCACAGGAAACTGTTTGTAATATTTCTTCACTCTACACAAGGAGATTCCTCTTTTTCTTAAAAATGAAGTGAAATCCGACAATATGGAACTGGTCAATCAAATTGTAGATGTAAAATTTACATCAGACCTTGCATTTGTAATAGACTTGACGTCCCACCTTAACAAAAGCTACAAGGAAAGCATCAGAATATTGCCAATTTAAATGGTCACATAAAAGGATTTGAAAATAAAATGTAGCTTTTCAAATCTTCTCTAGAAAAACATGATTTTTAATTTTTTCCAAGCTTTAGAGAGAACTTTAAAGAAATGAAGGATTTTGAGGAAGTTTCATAATTTAACTCGTGCAAATACATAAAACAAACAAAAGTGCATTGAAACAATTGCTGAAGTATTAGAAAACCAGTTTAGTAACTTCAAAAAAATCTATGGAGAAATTTCAGCCACTTACTATTTCTGTTGAGAGCGTAAGGAGAACATACCTGCAGGCCTTCAATTGGAAATGTGTGATTTGCTATGAGATCACTTTTACCAGGGAAGAACCTAAATAGGACTGGACTTTTTTCTCCCCAATTTGCGAAACTTAGGCTTAATCCTGTGAAAGCAGCTTTTTTAACATGAAATTTATAAAGCTAAAATATACGTGTCCCCTGTCTGATAAGGCACTTAGTTGCTCTATTTGTCAACTACAAATATTAATATTGATTAGTGAATTGTGATACTTTTAACTGATTTTTACTTTTCCGGAAAATGGTTCACAATTATTTTTGTTGATTTTAATAAGATGTTTGTCTAAAATATTTAAAAGAGCAGGCCTACAAAACTTTATTCAAAATGATACATTTGTGGTTGCTGCACTATTGTATTGAAAAGTGGGTTGTATTTGTTTTAGAAAAAGTATTTGGAAACTTTCTCTGTATCTATTAGTAGATACAGTGTATTCGCTTTGCTAATTAGGGGATATTTTGATATTTTTACTTTTTTATTTAAGTGGATATAAATAAATGTAGGCCTAATTCCAACGTTGATTTGAACTTATAGTTATCGGTATTCTAAGAATTCTGGTTTCATTCGGTTTAATACATAAGAAGCTATCAAAATTTGCATTTATCTATTATTATTTGAGTTTTTTTATGGAATTGTAATTTTTAAAATAAATGATCTAATAAAGTTTTCAAAATAACAAAACAAAATTTGAGTTCCTACAAATTTAATCTGAAGATGGTCGAGAAATTTTTGGTAAAATCAAAAGCCATTTTGGAATACAGGTAAAGCATTATAACATTAAAAAAATTAACATTAATAAACAAGTTTTTACTAAAAGGATCTTTAAGTACTCAAGGGGGAAAGCACAATGATAAAGAACAGGTTACAGGGATGGACATTTTTTTACAAATGTATCAACAGACGGACCATTCTGGGATTTTATCTGCCAGCGGTAAGGAAATTATTAGTATCCGTGCATGATCTATAAAATGGTGGGAATCTAAACTTTAAATCAATTTACTAAGTGAATACTAAATCTTAATCAGTATAATGTAAACTTAATTATACGTTATACATAAGGTATAATACACTTAATATATTATGATTAAGTGTAATATATTTTGTAGCTGAATGTCAGCCATTTTTTCAACGTAACTGTACATTGCATTTTTTGGTGGAGACCATATAAAATAGAAGAAGGAAAAGTGCCTAAAAGTTTCTTATATGACACTGCTAAGTAAATTTTTAACTGATCTATTGTTGGTAATATTATGTAGTTATTAAAAAAATCAACATGTTTGGTAACAAACAGTACCTAGCATGTGAATAGTTAAGTTGGAGAGATAATAATTAGTAATGATTTTATGTAGCTGATTTATTCTAGTCTTATAAATTGTCTTGTGAGTGACAATTATTTTGTTGTATATAAAATGTATGTAGGCTATTTATATTATATTTATTACAACAAACCGTACTTGCATTATAGGGCCTATTATAATAAAACTTTGCTTGCAAACCCAAAATAATAGCCAGGGAATCGATTCTGGGGGTATTCCTTCAGTACTTTTGTACTCTTTTCATACTGATTGTTTTGTTTAGTTTTGCTTGTAAAATTTTGTAGGAATTGTAATTTGTTTGTGCAACATACAATATAGCCCAGTCGGTATAGGTTACAACTACCAGTAATTTGCAATACAGCTGATTTTTTTTTATAAGTACCTTAAAGTATGTAGATTAACATAAAAAAAGTTTACCAGTCTATCGATTTCCCAAAGTCGAAAAAAAATCGATTATAATATTTTTTTTCGATTATCCTTAATATTTCGAGCTGGGATGAAGATAGAGAAAAATAAAAGATACCACCGTGTAGGGGAGGTATTTTTAAACAAAAAAGGTCATATGTATTTATTTCGTCCGAGCAATGGTTTGTCTGGAAAAAATTCTATAATGCAGGTATGTATTTTGCAGCAGGAGAAATCACTAAAAGGGGGAAATCTCATTCATATTATAAATGAAGCGTTGGCTCATTCTAAATTGGCCGAATTTTAATATATCGAATTGAAACTTAACATAAGAGTTAAAATATGTATTTTAAACATTTATGCTGAGTTTCAGCTTGTTATCTTGAAAATTACCCGATCTAGAGCCTCTTGACTTATCAATGGGTTTCTCGATTTTAGGAGTACCGGACCCACCAATTCATTTTAAACAGCTCCAGTTTAAAAAATTTTCAAAATATCAACCAGAAAGTTTTTTTACAAGTTAAATATATAGATTCAAACAAGATCAAGGAGTATAAACCTTTTTTATTATTTACTTTTCAAAGCACAAATTACTTAAAAAAGTATAATTTTAGACCTTTTTAGATTTTTCATCAAAACGCTTGAGTTAATCGGCTGCAGATTAGTCAATTTTTTAAATATAGTTTTTAAAATAAGTATAGCAAAAATTGTGTTTTTAACTTCTGTACCAATTTTTAAATCGATATGTTCAAAAATGTCATAAATGGAGTCGTTGAATCCAAAGGTGTTATAGTTAAAACGAGATAGGTAAAATAGACGACTATTTTCAAGCGCCTAGTTTTTAAAAATAACATGAAAAAAATCGTTCATACTTACTAAGAATATTTATACTGGTGTACTCAACTTGTAAAACAAATTTTGATGTTGATATTCCAAAAATTGACGAAACTGGAATAGATTGAAATTAGTTCGTGTGTCTGGTACTCCTAAAATCGATAATCGAAATCGACTCCTAGATCGTGTCATTTGCAAGATAACAAGCTGAGACTCAGCATATATGTTTAAAATATATATTTGAACTCCTACGTCAAGTTTCAATTCGATATATTAAAATTTGGCCAATTTAGAATGAGCCAACGCTTCATATATGAATAAGATGTCCCCTTTTAGTGATTTCCCCTGCTGCAAAATACATACCTGCATTATCGAATTTTTTCCAGACAAACCATTGCTCGAACGAAATAAATACATATGACCTTTTTTGTTGAGAAATACCTCCCCTATACGGTGGTATTTTTTATTATTCTCTATATTCATCCCAGCTCGAAATATTAAAGATAATCAAAAAAAAATGATAATAGATTTTTTTTTCGACTTTGGGAAATCGATAGACTGGTAAACTTTTTTTTATGTTAATCTACATACTTTAATGTACTTATAAAAAAAAATCAGCCGTATTGTAAATTACTGGAACTTTTGGTCTAAATTTACCCCTACCGACTGGCCTAATAGTGGATTGTTTTTATACAATGGGAGCAGAGTAGCACAGTGGTTAAAGGTTTAGTCTGCTACAATTTTAATTTAAAAATAAGTTGTGTAGCCCGCCTAGTTACTGGTTTGATTTATTTCTACTCGGGGACATCGCTATGGGGGGGATGTGTGTCGACCCCCTCCCCCAATAGTTTTAAAATCCAAAAAGTTGAGATTTTGATATTAGGATTACACGCAAACAACTTTAAAACTCAAACTTGAGGTTTGCGATTCGAATGTTTTTGTTGTTAATTATCTAGATTCACAAATAAAAAGCAAGTTATAATTTCCAATCCAAAAATATTTCTGTACCAAATACTGTAAACGCATTTTCTTCTTTTAAAAGATGTTCTGGGAAATTTCGTTCAAACCCTTGTTATTGTGGCAACACTGACTCACCATGCCATGCACTGCGCCAGGCCATCAGATTGGCCTGTTTTTCCCCCAAAATAAGGAAATTTTTAAGTTTACGGAACTATTGGGGAAAAGTATAGGGATTTTTTTCAACAATGTGTTGAAATTCTTGTAAACATTTTTAAATTCTCAAGGTTACTCAATGTAGCATGTGCAGTGTTAAAAACCCTACTTAGATAATAATTTTTCAAAAAATTCCGAGGGTGAGCCTCCAGGATACCATCTCTACTGAAATTTATTCCACACAACATGACCCAAAGCCCCTTTCTGCACGTTGGAACCCTCACCAAGAAGTTGGGAAATATGGTCCAAATTTACCCCTCCTCCAATAATTTGTTATAATGTTTGTTAATCGCCATTCCGAATATTGATATATATTAATAAGTATATGAACTTACATTCTTGTATTATCGTCGTTTAAACGACGGCCGTTTCGGCGATTCAGCCATTTTCAAGTAGTTCAGGTTTCCCTTCGTCAATCACAAACACTTAACACATAGTGACACATGATGTCACACACCGGGACATCATGAAAGACAGTCGAGTATTGAGTTCGTGTGTTTAATGTTAAGTGCGTGTAAATGTTTTGTGTTTATATGTAACTATGTGTTAAGTGTTTGTGATTGACGAAGGGAAACCTGAACTACTTGAAAATGGCTGAATAGCCGAAACGGCCATCGTTTAAACGACGATAATACAAGAATATTGCAGACGGTAAGTTCATATACTTATTAATAATTTGTGTAGCAATGTCCTTGCTTGTAATATACGCTGCTTTCCCATCTTCATTATAAATGGCATAAAATAAAGACAGCAAGTAAAACAATGTTTACAATGCATTTTATTTATTTGTAGCAAAAATAGTGTTGTGTTTGAAAATATATACCTGTATATTTTTATTATAATGGTTATTATTTTATATTTTATACTTTTCTAAGATTAAAACATAATTATTGCAATACAACACTTAATAGATTACATTTAGTTTTCAAAATTCATGACAGTGAAACTATTTATTTTTATGTCTGCAATTAGAGTAATATTGATGTGTATAGTAGATTTTACTGTTAGACTTGTGTACAACTACAATAAAATCTTTTTAATTAAAAATTAATCACATTAAATAAGATAAATAATTGTTAATTACAAAGACAAATCTGTGAAACAAAAAGTTATTTCAATGACTAAATACACATCGTCAAAACTAATCATTCACTGTAATATTTTGAGCACTTTTCCTACTATTTGTGTACTTCTTCCAACTGAACAAGGCTGTTTGCTATTTTGAGTGTTATATTTTGCCAGAGAAAGTGTCTATATTATTTATCACAACTGAATTTTTTCTATAAAATTTGCTATGTTGTTACAATTTATGTTTATTGTTTCAATGTTTCTTAATGTGTGTATTATTTTGCTTGCTATGTAGGAGGGTTGTGTATTTCGAATTCATTGCAATAGTGACATTTTTATTGGAATTACTTAACAGAAAATTCAATGTTGTCAGATGATTTGCGATTAATCGTGCCCTAACCAAAGCTGAAATATTTTTAAAAAATCTATCAACATTCAAATAGATATACTTCCAAACGGTAAATTTTAAAGTGGAAATGTACAAGAAGAAACCCTCCTAAAATATGGTGTTCTTTCTAAATCTGAAACCTTGACTTTTCCAATATACAAAATAACAATTATTGAACAATACTACAGTAAAACTCCAATTATTTGAACTCCAACTATCCCCGAATCGCTTTCAGAATTTCAGAGAAAAAAATTAAGACGGGAACGAACTGCGATTTGCAAAATAATGATTCTGTTTACGCGCGCTATTGCACATAGGCTTAAAATTGGCGTATTTTGTATTGAAAACACTCCCAATACGAGGGTTGGCGTGCGAAGCAATCAATGCACTCTGTACTGAAAATACTCCTAATTCGGGGGTCGGCCGCTTCTCATAGTGTTGACAGCCCACACTTTATGTTGAATCAACACACTACCCATACGACAACAACACTTATCGTTTTGGCATTACTTGTCAGCTGTTTGAAAATTCGTTCTTGAAACTCTACAGCATTTTGCATCAAACTAGGACCACTGGAGCGGAAAGTTCCGTATGATTGAAAATAATGCTCTACCATACAAAATGTCTCTATAGAATGGTAAAAACCATTACAGCGTTAGTTATCCTCAAACAAGATAATATGCAAGGTGGCCTGGCAACAATCAACAATGTAATCAGCTGTTCTAAAAACCAGCCACAGCTGTTTTAATTTCAGTGCTGCTTATTTTGGTGCAACCCAATATTTGCTTTTTTAGTAGAACATATCTCTTAAAAATGGTTTCTAAACTCTTAGTAATGCAATTTAAACATTTTTGGTTCGGCTATACAGTTACTAAAATGGTTATTGTTTGGCCACCCTATCAGAAAATTTTGCAAGGTGCCTTCTCAAATCCCATAAGCAATAGAGTCCCCTTTGACCTTGTTTAAAATTGTTGTTAATTTAAACATCCACAGTGGCCCCATGTTTTATTTACTACAATTCCTGAAATCTTAAGAAAAATATCAAAGTTTCAGTAATTAATTTGTATATAAAGTTTTACAATAATGAGAACCTATTTGTTATACAGAAAACCTACCAATATTTAATAGGTTTTATAGTTTAAATGCATTGTAACAAAATATTGTTGTTTTCCCCAGAATGTCAATGTTTGACTGATGTTATTAATAAGTCGATTTATAAAAATTAATATAAATCTTTTACCTCTCTCTAATACTGTAGGAATTTCACTCTCGCCTTCTTGTGCTTTCTAACCTGCTTCTCTGTTGTGTTTCAAAGCATGTGCTGTCTCTGCACTGATGTGATACTCAATGGTAGGCTCTTTTCGTGTGTTTGCTTTCATGTTTGTTTGCATGTTTACCGACACAAAGGTGGGACTAGTTTTAGTATGTTGTAATGTAACTAGTGTGAAGTGGACTTGGGACTTTATTTTTGTAATCGTTCATCATTTATTTTACGAGATTTATTTAAATTTCTTAAATCTTTTAAACTCAATTTGTGTGAATAAAATTGATCTTAAAAGAATATTGAGATTTAATGTGTGTGTATTTTGGAAAATGTCCTGAAATTTCAATTAGCAAGTAAACAATGTTATAAATATAAAATTTAAACTTGAAATTGACTTATAAGAAGAAAGTTTGATCATGTAAACAATGTTGATTCAAAATTCTAAACTTAGTTATCTACTTATATAAAGCTAGACGGTAACACTGATTCATTGACATTAATTATTAGGCACTTCCCATAATCGGACCCCCCTCAACCTTATACTTGAATTAAAGCTCTCGGCAAGAAACTTTTGGGAAAATTGCCAGAAGTTAACATTTTTTAATTTTGCAAGAAGCTTTAGGGCGGGAAAGATTTTTTAAATTTTTTAAATTTTTTCATTTATCCACTTTGAGCGCGTTTAGTAAGAAAACGGTAAGAGATAGCAAAAAATGTTAAATACAAAAGTTGTAGAAAATTTAATTTCAGACCAACGATTTTTCATCAGACTTAAGATCCAATCATCCATTTAGCAATTATTTATCCGAAACGGGAGACTCCGCCCAACGTCCTTAATGCTAGACGATTTCAATTATTCACTGACATTAATTATTAGGCACTTCCCGTAATCGGACCCCCCTCAAAATTATACTTGAATTAAAGCTCTCGACGAAAAACTTTTAGGAAAATTGCCAGAAGTTAACATTTTTTAATTTTGCAAGCACCTTTTGGGCGGGAAAGATATTTTAGATTTTTTCATTTTTTCGCTTTGAGCGCGTTTTGTAAGAAAACGGTAAGAGATAGCAAAAAATTCTAAATACAAAAGTTGTAGAAAATTTAATTTCAGACTAACGATTTTTCATCAGATTTAAGATCCAATCATCCATCTAGCCACTATTCATCCGATAAGGGAAGCTCCACCCAACGTTCTTAAAGCTAGACGGTTTCACTGATTCACTGAATTAATTATTAGGCACTTCCCGTTATCGGACCCCCCTCAACCTTATACTTGAATTAAAGCTCTTGACAAGAAACTTTTGGGAAAATTGCCAGAAGTTAACATTTTTTAATTTTGGAAGCACCTTTTGGGCGGGAAAGATTTTTCGAATTTTTCAATTTCTTCATTTTCCCACTTTGAGCGCATTTAGTAAGAAAACGGTAAGAGATAGCAAAAAATGTTAAATACAAAAGTTGTAGAAAATTAAATTTCAAAGAAGGGATTTTCCGTCAGATTCAAGATCCAATCATCCCTTTAGCCGCTATTAACACGAGAAGGAGCTCCGACAAACAATCCTTAAAATTTCCCATGTTAATCTTATGGAGATAATGTTTAATGAGTTTGAGTCAGCTGCCAAATAAAACAGCTGATTTGTGCTCGGTCACCTATGTACAAACAAGCCAAAGATTAACGAGATTCTTTAGCAAATGTTCCAACTGCGAGCGAAGCGAAGCAGCCATCTGAGGCGGGGTTGGGACGCGAAGCGTCCAGGGGCAGAGCCCCTAGTTTATAATATGCCTATTAGTTTATTTGTTTGTCAATATAATGCCAACATAACTTCCATATAAATTCCCCAAGTCCGCTTTATTATACTTTTAGTTCCAACTCATTGCATGTGTTTGTCTGTCTATGAGCACTCTGTTTTCATCACTGTTTTATTTACATGTAGCACTCACAGGATTTTTCATGACCGATTGTTTGGCATAGGGTATTTTAACTACAGGTAAGTTCTTGAATGACTAAACCTAGTCATAAAATATTTGAAGCAGGTCACTATCAAAAGCCAAAAATCTTTAAAATAAAATGTCCTATATTTATTTTGTAAATGTAACTGTTTTTGTTCTGTTATTTGTGTTATTATAGCTTTAAAATATCTGTGTAATTCATTCTTCGTAAAATCTAAATGTTTAATCCGTACATTCATACATATTATAAATATTTGCATAGTTAAATAATCAATTCTAGTAAATTCTTGGATAGTTTTTGTAAACTAGCAAGAATTGTTTGTCTTTATTTATTTGGTAATTTCGACAAGCCTTAAATGTTTCTACAAATTCTTCATTTCTGTTAAATTAATCGAAACGTTTGGTTGTCGCCATGCCGAATATTGATTTAATATATAAATACTGCGACTTGCCGTCTTACAATATTCAATTGACTATTTCAGCTATTCAGCCATTTTCAAGCTTTGTAGCCGGATAATCCATTGTCAATTGTTAACAAAAACACTCAATCACAGTACATTAACACAAACACAATAATAACTTGCACATGATACATTATTTAAAAACAGAGTCAATTCAAATATCTTCGACTTGTTGGGCCCAATATTCCGATACCTACTGTGGACGATGGTCAATCTAATCGATGGAGGGGGTTGCTTCTCCAGATGTATAGGACAGACAGGAAGATCTTTCAAAAAAAGATTTAAAGAACATATTCCATCCGCCAAACAAATTACACATTTAACAATATCTGAATCTAAATTTATGGAACACCTTATTCAAGCCGACCATGGATATTCTGGCGTGAAAGATTCTTTTAAAATATTACACTGTTGTAAAAAGAGCTGATTTATAAATTCTCTTGAGCAATTTGATATACAGGGTTATTCTAAATGATGGACTCATTTTTAAAAATTCGTATTTATTAAAGTACAAATCCAAACAATCTTTATACCAATGAAAAGAGGAAGTTTCAAAGTTTTTTTCTTCCATACATTATAAGTGTTCAATGTGGCCACCGTTAGCTGCACGGCAAACATCTACGTGGTAGCCAAACTCGTCCCACACACGACAAAGCTTAGCTGCTGTTACTGAGTGCACGGCAGCAGTGATATGGTTCCTCAGATCGTTCTGAGTTGTTATTAGAGATGGTACGTAAACAGCTTCCTTAACATAACCCCATAAAAAATAGTCACATGGGGTGAGATCAGGAGATCTCGGTGGCCAGAAGTGTAGGGCCAGGTCTTCTTTTTCCCTGCGACCTATCCAGCGATGAGGAAGGGATTCATTCAAAAAGCCTCGTACATAGAGGTGCCAATGGGGCGGAGCTATATCCTGTTGAAAAATGAAGTCCTGTGAATCTTCCCTAACTTGAGGGAACAACCATTATTCCAACATGTCTAGATAGGTTATTCCAGTTACAGTTCTTTCCGCAAAGAAAAAAGGTCCATAAACCTTTATATAGGATAAGGCTTAGAACACGTTTATCTTCAATGAGTCTCTTTCATGTTGCAATGTTGAATGTGGATTTTGCAATCCCCATAGCGAACATTATGTCTGTTGATTTCGCCACTAAGTTGAAAAGTCGCTTCATCGCTAGAAATTATACGCTGTAGAAACGCGTCATCCTCCATCATTTCTAGCCCATAACCACAAAATTCGATACGCTTCTCTTTGTCATTAGGTTTGAGAGCCTGCACAAGTTGCAATGGGTAGAGCTTGTACAGCAAAGACCGTCTCAGAACTTTCCATACAATTGGTTGGGGTATTCCAAGTTCTCTACTAGCTCTATTGGTAGACTTACTTGGACTGCGAACAAAACTTTCTTCACTCCGTCTGACATCATCCTCAGACACATGCGGTCAGCATGTGCTTTTTCCTTTACATACACTTCCAGTCTGTCGAAATTGCTTAAACCAACGGCTAATTATTTTTCTAGTTGGTGGTTCAATACCGAATTTGGCACTACAAATTTTTTGCGAACTCAATAACGCAGAAAACCTTTTGCTCCACAGTAGCCGTCTCACTCAGAACTGAACAGTGACACAAAATGGCGGCCTATTGCCGCGAGAACTCTACCAGCCGCTTCTGGTACCATCTCCATTTGGCTACCGTGCAGATGTTTGCCGTGCAGCTAACGGTGGCCACATTGAACACTTATGATGTATAGAAATAAACTTTGAAACTTCCTCTTTTCATTGGTATAAAGATTGTTAATTTTGGATTTGTACTTTAATAAATACAAATTTAAAAAAATGTCCATCATTTAGAATAACCCTGTATTCAAGAACTATAAAAACGACAATAATATTTTACTAAATGAAAAACTTAACATTGTTCGGTACATTGTTGGAGATAAGCAATTAGCGTGATTGACCATCGTCCGAGTAGGCCTACGTATCGGAATGTTGGGCCCAAGCAGTCGATGATATTTGAATTAACTCTGTTTTTAAATAATGTATCGTATGTAATTTATTATTGTGTTTGTGTAATTGTACTGTGACTGAGTGTTTTTGTAAACAATTGACAAAGGATTGTCCGGCTACAAAGCTTTAAAATGGCTGAATAGCTTCGTACTACGGCAGTAAAAATTAAACATTGTAAGACGGAAAGTCTCAGCACTTATATACACATTTCAAACTGACAGTGCTCTGTAATTCTTCCAAAATCCTTTGCATCCGCAGTATAAAGATTTGTAGAAAAAACTACAGAAAATAAGCTGATGTGTGTCAAAGTCCAAATCCTGATTCAATATTTCTTAGGTTAAATTATGATTTTCTTATGAAAAAACCTCATCATCAAATTTGCTAGTGTATATCATTTGTATAACAGATTTCAACAAACATCTATTTTTTTTAAATCTTCAGTTTTTTTTACAAAATAGAAAGTTTGTAGCAAAGTACAATGCCTCACCTTTAAGTACCTAATAATAAAGAAGTTATTATTATGGAGGCATATAATAATGGTAATTTTTCACTATAAAAAAAGTTTTAAATTTTAAAAATGAACAGAAGTCAAAACACTAACAAAGTTTATAAAATTCTACATGCTAGGTATTTTGTAGCATTTAAAAGAAAAAAACATTTTTTTCTATTGAGACCAACAAAAGTAAGCATCTTTCAGTCCTAAAATGCATCAAATGATTCTCCCAGTTATAACTTTCAAGTGAGTCTTTTTATTAATGAACCGCACCACATAGTAAGATTGCACTTTACTTAACCGACAATTATTAGTTAAAACGTTTGATTGATTTTAAAAACTAACCCTAATACCATGCAAGTTTTGATTAAAACTTAAAAAAAAGCTTAGATCATAGAAAATTAATGCTAGTAGAAGTAAATTTTAGAGTTTGTGTGTGAGCGTGATCTTTGCTAACCATTAAATTTTCTTCACAGCAACCTCTTGGAGAAAACGTCGGACGGTGTCATCCGTGCCGCCCGCAGCGGGGATCTCAAAATGGTGAGTTATTTTTGAATCTCGTTTTAGATTCATTTAATAGTTCAAATCTTTTTTAACTAGTATCTTACTATACACACACAATCCTGAAACTACTATCATCAAATTATTTCATGAGCGAAAGTTAGAAGTTGTACAATTCGTTGTGTACACTTAAAAAAAAATTAGAATACCTATTGGGTCCTTCCACATATTATAGACTTGCGTGTTAATCTTATGTATGCAGGGATGTACTATTTATCTGCTGCCTCTAGGCAGCGAAGTATAACTGGAATGTTAGGAAGAGGTAAATTTTGCATGTATTCGAACACAAAACCATATTTATACATCATTAAGTTGTTAACATAAAGTTTCAACATCGTGTATTTTTAGGTTAATCATATGTCTAGTAGTAGGTGCATGGCTATCAACTGATTTCTTAAAGTTGATTCTTGATAGGACACCTATCCAGGAGCATGCCATTTTAAAACTAAATGAAAAATCGAATCACTATAATATTTATTCTGTATAAATGGCACTTGTGCAGTTTCTTCAGTACATGCATCAATATTAAATGAACTCACAGAAACAATAAAATAGATTTATAAGAAAAATGGGGATGTGCCCTTTCAATAATCAACAGTTCAATTATAAAGTACAGTTAATTAATACTACAAAATAAATAATGTTTCTAATCACAGTAGAAATATAGGATAGTTTGGACACTTGAAACAGCATAGCAATTGTTAATAAACATTCATTATTGTTCTTATAAATTTGACAAAAACTATTATATTTAATACATTTTTGAGTGAATATTTTTAAGCTTTCATTTTCAGGGAAACATTTTGAGAAAAATTAAATTAAATTTTCATCTACTTTAGCCGTATTGTTTCTCCCTTTATAATGTGTAGTTTAATGATTTGTACTCGGTAACGAAAGATACTTACTTATAAATCCATTTATTTACACTTTAATACACAAAATACAAAATATTCGTCCCGACCGTAACGGACATAAAAAAATATAAAATAATAATATTACCATGTTTGGTTAGGTGTTGGCCTCGTATTAAGTTTAACTATGATTGTGGTATTTAAAAAATAATAATTTTGTTTATATTTGGGAACCATTATCTTTACTTTTTAAAGAATAAAAGACAAAAGTACATTTTAAATTGTACTTAGATAACTTTTTTCTTAAAAAAAAATACTAAATCTTGTTACTATATACACATTTATATATTTTTTATATTACTTATAGTTCATAATTACCATTTATGAATGTTGAAAGTGCCATATTTAACATGTTTACAGTTTTTTTTTTTTTTTTTTAGAGAAATATTGCTGTTACGGTCGGGACAAAAGATTACGGTCTGGACAGAGAAAAGTCAAATTATAGCTAGAGATACTGTTTTACTAAATAATGTAACAAATGCAAACCATAATCAATATAATTGTAGCATTGTTCAATTTTTTCTTTTTAGTTTCTCTGTTTTTTCTTAGTCTTTTTCGCCCAGACATATTTTTAGAGTTGGATATTATGTTAAGAACAATTTCAGATGTTGAAGGACTTTGAGGTGGAGAGTCCATAGGATTTACACCTTGATTGTTTATATGTCTCTCCTTCTGTTTTCTCTCTCTCTCCACCTTTTCCTTTGAGTTCTTGCTTCTCTCTTCGTCACGTTTGATATACTTTTGATTTTCACTTCTTTCCTCCTTCTACTGCTTCTGAGCTTTTCTTCCAAAAGGCTTTGCAAATGTTTTTCTGGATCATTGCTAATTCTTTGTCTAAAAGCCCTTACTCGTTCAGGAATCTTTCTGCGTTTTTCCTCAGCTTCCTTTGTGTTTAAGACAATACTCTTCCTATTTCTTTTAGGTCTATTGAAATTCACTGTATTCTCTTGGTCATGTCCATTTTAAAGTTGTTGTTAATTTTACCATACTGCCTACTTTTCTTGGGGCTCTGAACTTTCACTTTGGGCATCAGTAGTCTTCTCAATTTGTTCTCCCATTTTTCTTTTTCTAACAACCGTCTTTCCTCCTGTACTTTTTTTAATTCTTCGTTCAGCTTTTTTCTGAGTTCTTCAACTTCATTTTTTCTTTGCACAAATCACGTAGTCTTTGCTCTTTACGTTTTTCTCTTAATCTTTTCAGCTCAATCGTTCTATTTTTTTTTCTTTTCTTCTGTCCTCTTTGATCCTTCTTCTTTCATATTTTTCAATTTTTCTATAAACACTTTTTCTTCCATTCTGAAAAAAAAATACTTGAAAATAATAGGCTACGGGTACATTATTTAAGCATTTTTAGAAAAGTTCAATTTTAAAATGCAAAAGTAAAACTAATTGTTTACAGAAGCCTTACATCAACCACTGGAAATCTAAAAGGTACAGAGTACTGTTCTTTAACAATACAGTAGCCTTCTCAGAAGTTTAAATTATTGAATAAATTATTTTTAATTCCAAAATACGGTAACATTGTTTTAATTTTCTTATGCAAGGTACGATAATGTTATTTTACGTGATCAAAGAAGCAACAAGTTTTTCACTTATTTAATAGGGTACACGAATTACTGTATTTCATTATCTTCTTGTCACAACCGTAACATACAGACAGTGTTACGGACAGGACAAAACTGTTACGGTCATGACAGTTACGGTCGTGACATTTAGGGATATTTTTTGCTCCACAGGTGGCAACACTGGAGATCAAAAACAAAACCATAACTAAAACTTGTAGGTTATAATAAGCTACTAAAAAATGCTCAGGAAAATTTGTTCGTGAAGTTGTGAACAAAATGAAGTAGTGTTATGGTCTTGACACACTCTAATTACGAAAATTCAACTTACCTCAACAACAAAGCCTTCTTTTGTATCTTCTTACAGCTGAATATTGGAGACAAACTAATACACACCACTACTCATAAACAATCCACTCAGTTGTGGTTAATGGCCACCAGAGTGCTAGTGCAGCTTTGAAAAGAGCTCAAACTTGGTTGTTACGGTCGTGACAACAAAAGTAGGGACGAATATTCTTTACAGTTGTGATTATTTATAGGCAAATTTAAAATTAGATAAATACTAAATTTGTAAAGATTAATAGCTTAGGAAATGTATAGTTATTTTTTTTAGGAAACAGTTAAATATTCATTAGGTACAAATAGTGTCTAAAGTTAAAACTGTATACCTAGTGACACATTACGGTCGTTACATTTTCAACTTAAAAGTTTATAAAAGTATGTATGCGCTTATTAGCTGGCAGTTATTCTATGAAAAAATGACAAATCATGTTCTAAAAGTATTTTTAAAATTAAATTTAGCGCAACAGTTTAAGAATACATAACTATTATGTCTAAGAGACATCAAAATCAATTCTTAAAAATATTCACTCTTTTACGTGCTCATTTAGACAAGAAAAAGACAATTTATTAAAATCTATCTGAATATTATTTTTATGTTGATCAGATGTTTAGTTAAGATGTAACATTTTAAACCTTCTAGATTTATTTTATGCAAAGAGTCACATGTGTAAATTTTAGTTTTGTATTAATAGATTTCATTCATAACCTGATAGAACAATCGTAGTTTACTGTTTCTTTAAACTTGTTTTCCATTTTATTGCACGTTTACAAATTATTTTCAAAACATGTTTCATTTTTATTTAAAAAAATTTATGTAGTAAATAGTTTTATTTTACTACTAATTATACAGGATTATAATAAAACATAATTTTTGCTGTCTCAGCTGAAAGATTTACACGGGCAGGGGTATTCACTCCTGTCTATCGACGCGACGGGACAGACAGCTCTTCATTACGGAGCAAAATTTGGACATAAAGACATTGTCAAATATCTCATTGCTTGTGCTCCAGCGTCAATACTCAACATGGCAGACAACGACAAGTAAGTAAAATTAATCTAAAATGTATTGTTTACGATGTCCAGACATACTAAGGTTTCACTGAAACAACCAGAAAAATAAAATTTCTTCATTCGTTTACTGGTTTTACTAGGAATGGATTTTTGTTGTTGTTTTTAAAGTATTATTTTTAGAGATAAAATAAATAAATATCTGGCTGAAACAAGTATGTAACTTTTGTGTATGCTTGAATTCAAATGCATAACCAAAAGATTTGAGTTTAAACTTTCCTTAGTATTGAATAGAATAGACACAGATAGTTTGCACTTTCGATACAAATCAATTTTGTGAAAACCAGTTGACCAAGCTAGTTGGGGGCTTTTAGGTTATGACTCAATTAAAGTTTATAGAAGTTGACTAAATTGGCTTGTATGAAACTGACTCGTTAGTCAAAGTCGCCCAACTCCAATATAGAATTGTCAGGTAAAATTTACTGAATCACCAAAATAAATTCCTAAAACTTATTTACAGAATTTATAGAACAATAAATTGTTCAAAAACAATACATATATTCTAAAAAAATATGCAAAGCATAATTTCTATTATTATTATTTTATAAAATAATTACTGTAATTTTTTTTCTGCAGTTGCATGTGCATCCGCATGGGTGTTAGAAGCTGTGACCCATATTAACCCATATAAAAGTATGATATTGTAGGAAAAGTTGATTTTATGATAGCTTTCAGCATCCTGTTGTGGTTTAATAACTTGATATAAATATTACTTAATTTAGTAACTCGTGTTAATTTAGTTTTTAATTCAACACGTTCAGTGCTGAGCAAAACATGTTCGTCGCTGTGACTGGGCTCGGTTTTAACCGCACCTGTCCCATTCACTTTATATTGGAAAAGAGGGAGTTTAGTCGTTGTCTAGAGCAATTTTTTTTTAATTAGTTGGTAGGAACCCTTCTACGAGTCCAGGTCCAGTAGCCTAGGAAAATAGCGACTACAAAGCAACTTACGATCATTTTATATTTTGCTCCATCTTGCTAGTCATTCTTAAAAACATCTCGCTAGTCATTCGTAAGAAGACCCTAATATGCCATAGCACTGAAATTTTTAAAGCAAGATTGTAAAGAGGAAAGTAATTGTAAATTATAGAAAAAATTTATGAATTTAAACATTTCAATCTAAATTCAGTTGTGTTCATTCAACACACAAACTTAGATAATGTCTTTGATTAAATGTAACCTGTTCAGTGGCAATTTTTACATTTCAGAGGACAAACGGCACTTCATAAAGCAGCCGCATCAAAACGCAGAAGCATCTGTTGCATGCTGGTAGCAGCCGGTGCTTCTCTATGTTTAGTAGACCATCAAAGACAAACTCCCAGACTCCTAGCGCTGCAGGCTGACGACCAAGAACTCGCTGCCTATCTCGAGAGTAAGATCATTATTTAAGGATTTACCTTTCAAAACTATACTGTTCTTAGGGATAAATTAATATTGATTTGATTGAGCAAATACTATTTATTGAGTTACCATAATGGAAGTTCAAGTAACAAATTGTACCGCAAAATGTACTCTTAGTTTAACTGTAGGTACTTATTTCAAGTAAAATAATCGAATGGAGTGAACTCGAGATTGCATCTTACTCTTATTGTTCCTGTTCTTGACCAATCGATATAATATTTGTATAATTTTGTTTTACATTTGTTTATTATTGAACCAAATTTTCTAGACTTATGACAATTTTCTATTTAAACAATATTAAATGGGATTTACAAACTTTAGCTCAATTCGTGGAAAGTATTAACCCTTCGCACACTGAATAAAATTTGACTTATTTCACTTCAATGCCAAAATAACTTTAAAATATTTTGATTTTTCTTCAAAGTTAATTTTTGTTTTTGCTTTTTATGTGAAAGGATAATTAAAAAAATATAACATCATTGGGTTTTGGTTGCATTTAACATTTTCTATTACTTAAAACATAATAGTAAATATTTTTAAAAAAACAAAATTTTAGTTTTTTATTTTATTTTTAAATTGGAGCAGTAATATTATGAAATTATGTATAAAAATTACAAGATAATGTTAAAAATAGAAAAAAACAACATATTATTGGACAATTAGTATGTTTGAGAGGTGTGATAGATCTCAAAACACTTATCAGAGTGCAGAGATAAGACTTTTCGGTGCAAGTCGTGCAAAAGTAAATGGTTTCTTTTCTCTGTCCTATATTCATTGCAATATTTATCTTTGCAATATGCATTTATTGCACCCAGAACAACATTTTCGTAACCTGAGACATCAGGATTTCCCATTGTACTCAATAAAATACAAAGATATTTACACCAAGCATATTCACACAACAAAAAATATTTACAACCCAAACTAAAAACTACAAAAGATCTATAAAAACAATACTTATTCAAAACAATGCTTTAATGCAAACACGGAGGGCGTCACCTATCAGACTAGTGCGACTGCGCTGCGAGTATAGCCATTATTCGCTCTATAGAAGGTATAGGATGCGCGTGCCGCCGGGCAATTCCAGATAAAGTAGCGCCCCCCTCCACTGCCTCGAGAGAACATTCAACAAAACATCTTTCTCTTCGTGAATAGACAGCGATCATGCCTCTGCATTCTACCGGAACTTTAGTGAACTACCTAATTAACCAGAGGCTAAGATATATTTTTGCGACTTTAAACCTAATTCGCATTTCCGCGAAGTCTACTAATTGGGTCAAAGTCTACTGTTGCGGTTTTACTCGTTTGCTGCGTGGGAAGAGTTAAAAACTGTCAAAGCAATTGTACTATTTTATTCACTTTTTCTTGAAAGAATCTATAAATGATAATTCTAAAATAAAATAAATCATAATAAAGTTGTTAAGTTTAAGACTACAATCAACTCTAGCTCTAGTACCTTGGTTGTAGTGGAAATTCGGCCATAGCAGTTCTAAATTACTACTTTGCAAATGTACACAAACTACTTATTTCACAGTGAACACTCAACTTTGGTTTTAGTTTATCAAAAAATCTAAACTTCTCAAGCCTAATTATTGCTAATTTTGTCAAAAATATCCAATCTATCACATACTGGATAGTTGATTTAGCTTTGAGAAATTAAAAACCTAAGGCATTGTTTCCTTACTAATTATGAAGACTAAAGGTATTAAACATATTTTGTTTCTAATTTACCCAGTAGTACTTACCCCCTAGCAAAATTTTCTGGCTTATCCAAAAGTTACAAATCCATGGACAAAAATCAATTATTTCCAAGTAGTTACAAACAATAATATAATATGAGATATGGGAGAGATAAACACAAACAGCTGGGTAAGTGCGGTTTGTGCTTTGTGGTCAGCAAAGTTTTTCACAAATTTATAATAATCAGAGTGCAACCAAAACTTCAACAAGTCAAAACATACGATAACTTGTTTTCTTTGGAAGATAAGGTGAACACTATCATTGATATTAAACATGATTTTTCTCGTGCAGACATTTCTCATGAAAGTATTGTTAATTAAATCAACAGTCTCAAATATACAAAATGGCCTGTCTGCAATCAAGATTTTGTTTATTTGGCAGAATTGATTGACAAAACTTGAAGTTACAGTGGGAAATTGAAATGGGGATCTGTAGATCAGGAAACATCTGTTTAATTACTATGTTGTATTTACCCATCAAATACCGGTAGGCCTAATGTACAAATATTTTGTCAATACTATCTGCTTTATTTACTGGTCAACTGAGGTAACGTTGGCCTATATTTTTGTGTTTCTTCACATAAATTCCTCATATATATATATATATAATTAACTTCCATGTGCTATTTTATTTTTAACTCTGCGTATTTTAAAGTGCATATTGACTGGTTTATAAAACTCAGAAGTTATTTATTTTATTTCTAAGATTTTTTTTCAATTTGGGCTAACTTTTTTTTAATTGGGGTAGCATTGTCCCGAATGTAAAATGTCATAAAAACTAAGGCCAAATATGATTTCTGATAATCTTACCTCAATTATAATTTTATTATAGTTTTCATGTAGGTTCCTATACTGTGCGATGAGTTTTGGATAAAATAAAATGAAACTAAACATTCTACAAAAGTAATAAACTTACATAAAAAAAATGTTTATCACAAGAACCAAGTCAATTTGGTAACTAACAGTAGATCAAACTATCTTTTTCCAAGGTTTGGACCAAACTTATCCTTACCGCAGCTGACGATGCCTACAAACATTTATGTTAAACAACCATCTTGACTGGTACCTCAGGAATTTATGAAAAATAAATCTGATAAATCAATCAGATTTATCTGTTTCTAATTCTGATACTGTGCAGTAAATATATATCTTGGGCCCTGTAGGTTTACTATAACTACGGTATTAAAATAAATTTTCATACCAATATTTTCTTTTTACTTAATCATATTGAAATATTACTTTTTTATTACATTATAAATCTATTGTGCCTATTTTGTTATAGGCCAAGAACGTTTCCACTTAACAACAGATGATACTGATCTTATAAACTAAAAAATATAAAAACAAATTTACAGGTTTGTGTGGCTTTGTCTAGTAAAAGTTTACCTAAAACTGTGATTTGCAAACATCATTTTGGCTACTAGAACACGTTGCCTTAAAGTAAATAATTGTACAATTTTCAAGTAACTGGTTTGTAATTAGTCAAAATAAGTTGCACTAGATAAATATTTGTAAATGTTGTCTACCATTTAGTGCTTGTTATTATATTATACTTTGTTTGTAATGGCGTGTTTAGCCTCTAAGTTTAGAGATACCACTAGTACTTACAATATTCAAAAAAGAAAACAAAATATCATTCTCATTGGTTGCTTAGTTGTGTGTTGTTTGTAATTTTTGTATATACTTGGAACCATTGGCTAGAAGTTGTAGGTGTGGCGTCACCGCTTTCGTCACTGTTTAATTCATTGATTTTAGTCAACACTTTTCACTTCTCCATATAACTATTGTACACAAAACTTACATACTATCATTGTCACCACCATTTAATTAAAGAATAGAGTTCGACACAGCTCTACTGTGGTAGAATGGATATTAACATAAGCGTCAAAATGCATAAAGTTGAGTTTCATCTCAGATTCAATAAAATTTAGATCATTTGCACACAGCTAAGCAGTTAACAATAATACACGTCATTTTGCAAAAAAATTTATAGTGTTTTTAAGAAAGAAAGTATTCCTTAAAACCATTAAAAATTAAATTTTTGTTGTTTAAAAAATAATTTCAAAATGTAATTTCATATCAACTATTGATTATTTTGAAGATTAGCCTAATTTCTAAATAGGCTTTACAAGTACTATCGACATTTTTTACGAACATAGTAAAACAATCTGTTATATAATTTTTATTGGAAGGACTATATTTAATTGCAATAGACTAGGCCTACTTCCAAGATTTTTGCTTACTGCGGTCGGAAAGTTACATTGTAAACAATTTTTGTGGCTAACTTCATACTGAGATGTAACAACAAGATAGGCCTACAAAAAAATGAAATGTTCAATGGAATTTAAAAAAACTTATGTAGAACTGTTTTCTCACTTCCACTTTTAAACTTGGAAGAGGTATTGTTCTAAAAATTGATTTTGTTCTGTTTACGGAAACATTAAATCATATCTCTGTGTAATTTCATCACAAAAGGTGGTAAAATAAAGGAACTGCTAAGGTGTAACACACTGACAGCTAGACAATGATGAAAGGGTTCTACATTACTACAGAAATCTAAATATCATCTGGGTTTTACAATGTATCCATAAGATCAAGGCCGGATCCAGCAAGGGACGAATGGGGCATTCGTCCCCTTCCCCCCCCCCCCCGTGTTAACCAAAAAAAAAGAAAGAAAATACGGAAAAATGTGGCTGAGAAAATTTGTAAACTACATTTTTGGAAAAATTTTAAAGAAATTTTAAAAAATTAAAACTTTTAAGTTTTGAATGTTTTTACATGGATTCCTTTAGACGTTTTGAATTTTGTACATGAAAGAAAGTTAAACTCAAACCAAAACCATGCTTAAAAATCTAAGTAAAATAAAAACATACAAAAGTTTGTATACATGTAAATAAATAAATAAATATATGTGTAAGCCACGATGGCTGTGGTTGTTAAGGCGTGAAAGCTTTATCTATCGTCATGGCAACCATCAATGGAAAAGTTCCGGGTTCAATTCCCATTGACCCCGAATAATTTTATAAATGTTTCTTAACAGACATCATTGTCCCGTCTTCATTAGCCTTAAAGTGCAAAACAGCAGGATGTTAAAAAAATAAATAAATATATGTAAAAATTTGTATGATTTATTCCCTTTAAAGTATGATTTTAACAATAATAAAAACCAAAATTTGGACCTCCCCCTATTCCCCCTGCCGAAACCGCCACCCCTGTCCAGACGTTCTGGATCCGCCCTTGTTTAAGATGTTTATAAATACCCACTAGTGCTGATCCACTTCTGCCCTCCCATTCTCTTTTAAGCCCACATAATGTTTTAGAAAATTTCAAGATTATTTAAATTGAATGAACTGAATAAATATGAATTAAAATAAATTTGATCTTGTATTGATTAGAAATAATTTCAGATGAAGAGTAAACAAACATTCTTTATCCCTTTAACCTACTCCTTCACTATTTTTGTTAGAGAAAAAGTTAACAAAACATTTTATATATCTTGTGTTGCATAACATCATAAATTTGTTTGACATATCTGACCCTCTATGATTTTTTGGGGCTTGGAAGGGGAGTTAACAAATTCAAATGAAAACACCATCGTAAAGCTTAATAAAAGAGAAACAGAATGGCACAAACTTGAATTTAGTATCTTGCTTCTTTTTAAAGTAATTGATAATCAAAGTTCTGAAAAATGTTTTTATTATAACATCAAAGCAAGTTATTAATTAGTTAATATTAGAAATAAGTAGGTTCCTATAATATTTACAAGATACTAATTTATACAGGGTGGACCAGCTAAAGTGTGACAATAGCTAACTTTTAAAATACGATTCGGACAAAAATGTTTAAATAGAACATCTGCCCTTAATTTTTGATACCTATTGGACTGTGTATAAATCTTTTTCAAAATCCGCCATTTTCAATCCAAAATGGTGGCCAACTTCATTTTTTTAAATGGAAACCCCCCATTTGTATGACGTTTTTGGATTGTATGGGCAATTTTAAGACTTTTTAGTTCTTTAAATGTTTTTAATAAACCTAACGGTTCTCCTGTAAAATGAAGTCGAAGTTTCATTTTCTTACAACTAACCACTCATAAAGGTTACAATAACCAACATCTAAACCATGCTTCAGACAACAAACTATTTTTAAATCAAATTAGTACAATAATATATCAAACCATCACCCTCCCATAAAATTGAATTAAAGCTTTCAAACGCAATTGAGCAATTTAGGACACATACTAAAATTAGTATTGTTGAAGTGGTTTGTATTTAAACGCCTTTGAAATAAAGCAGTCACGCTGGTTATCTTTTTACAACAATGCAACAGCTGTTTCCGGATTCTTCATTGTTGCCGTTTAATCTAGTTTATACCACAGTACTGTTAACTTCTAAGGTACTAACTTTCTTATTTATTGTGTTTTTGTGTGAGTTGTATTTGCAAAATGATTGCATATGAAGAAGCTTACAGTATGTTCCTCATATTAGGAGAGTGTAGAGGAAACTACAGAGATGCATCAAATTGGTTTTCGATGCGTTTTCCAAACCAACCACCAAAGTCTCGAATGCCCTTTTTAAGACTAAAGAACAGGTTTCTTCATAATGGGTCTATCCATACTGATAAAAAAAGGCTAAGAAAATGGTTTAGAAGTTGGTTATTGTAACCTTTATGAGTGATTAGCTGTAAAAAAATGAAACTTCGACTTCATTTTACAGGAGAACCGTTAGGTTTATAAAAAAAATGTAAAGAACAAAAAAGTCTTAAAATTACCCATAAAATCCAAAAACGTCATACAAATGGGGGGTTTCCATTTAAAAAAATGAAGTTGGCCGCCATTTTGGATTGAAAATGGCGGATTTTGAAAAAAATGTATACACAGTCCAAAAGGTATCAAAAATTAAGGTCAGATGTTATATTTAAACATTTTTGTCCGAATCGTATTTTAAAAGTTAGCTATTGTCACACTTTAGCTGGTCCACCTTGTATACAAGGATCCAATACAATAATATACAGGGTGTTCCCAAATTATGTTTCCAGACTTCCAAAAATTGTTCCTTTGGTCAAAACAAGAACAAAGCTTCCAATAAACATAGGTCCTAAAACGCTTAGTTTCCTAGATATCCGCCATTTTGTTTTTTGTACAAAGTAATTCATATCTAGAGAACGGTTTGACTGATTGAGTTCAAACTCGGCATGAAGTTTAACCTAACAATGAAATACCTCAAGAAAAATAAACGATTAAATCCAATCATGCGTTTCAAAATGGCGGCTGTTTGAAAATTTCAAACCTAAATTATTCAAAAACCGTACATTTTAACGAAAAATGTCAAGGTACCTTTTTTGTAGCCCTTTTGATTCCCTATCGGATGGTGTAACTATCAAAACAATTGGATGAAGGATAACAGTTAAGTAATGTATACTAATTGGTTTGTTCAACCCGGCATCCTATACCAACACAGTAAATACTACAATATTGTATGGACATTTGTTGCCATTACCTTTTAACTTAGCTATTGTCCTTCATCCGATTGTTTTGACAGTTACACCATCCGATAGGAAACCAAAGGAGCTACAAAAAAGCTATCTTGACATTTTTCGTTAAAATGTACGGTTTTTGAGTAATTTAGGTTTGAAATTTTCAAACAGCCGCCATTTTGAAACGCATGATTGGATTTAATCGTTTACTTTTCTTGAGGTATTTCATTGTCAGGTTAAACTTCATGCCAAGTTTGAACTCAATCAGTCAAACCGTTCTCTAGATATGAATTATTTTGTACAAAAAACAAAATGGCGGATATTTAGAAAACTAAGCGTTTTAGGACCTATGTTTATTGGAAGTTTTGTTCTTGTTTTGACCAAAGGAACAATTTGTGGAAGTCTGGAAACATAATTTGGGAACACCCTGTATATACAGTATACAAAGTTTTGTTAACTTACTTTCAGTAAGAAAAATAATGAAAGTGTTAAAGGGACTTTATGATCACTCTGATACAGTTCATATAAATAATTTAGTATTATAAATGTGCCTGGAAATATTTGGACGGAGGGAAAGTGTTAGAAAGAGAAGTATTAATACAGGCCATAGCAAGAATACATTCTTAAATACTAAAAAACTTTATCACATTTGCAATACAGTGGAACCTCGATAATTCGAGCTAATTGGGGCTGACTGTATCTCGGACTAAGCGGAGAAATGGACAAAAATAAAGAATACTATATTTTTTAATGTTTTAAATAGTCGAAATATTAGAACATTTAATAGTAGAAAATGTTTCGAGTTTATCTCTACTAGGGCACTATTCCCCTACAGTTACTTCACCGACACCGTACTCAGCTGCAAGTTTCTTCAAGGGTTTCACCATAGTCTAGTGTTTTCAAGGCCTCTAATTTAATTTTAATTGGCACAAACTTTCTTTTAACTTTTTCGTTCATCGTTACAAAATACAGTCAAAATTAAAACTTAAAAAACAAACGCTTTTAACAGAAATGGTAAAGAATGCCGTCACTAATCAACAATGTTATACAAAACACCGATATGCCTAGCGCATGTACTTCCGTGGGAACTGACAGTTTACTATCGAAATTGAATTATTTTTTAGAATATCAAAAGGGGGAGACAGTCAAGTAAGAGGTGTATGTCTGAGCTGACATGAGATATAAGCGGCATCGGCAAGACCCAATGTTGACTCATTACCCACCTGGTGGTGCGTCGCCAAGCCCGCCAAGTAAAGGCAAGCCAGCAATTTGATCCCTTGTCACTTTCAAAAGACTAGTTGCCATTTTAAACATACAATGGGGTGGCGTTAACAAAGTAATGTTGAAGGCGCTTTACAATCGATGTTTTAAAAGCTTTAAAATAGTCAAAAAAAGATGTTTTTAATTTTGCAAACACAGCTCGAAATACCCGGACCCTCGAACTACTGCGAATCGAATTACGGAGGTTTACTGTACCTAAATTTAATTTAATACTATTTTAGTTTTTGTAAATTTGAATAGAAAGAGCACAAGTTTGATTAGTTGCCTTGATTGTATTAAGTTAGGTATTAACTGTAGTTACACTATGCCTGTTGTATCTAAAGCAGCAAACTATTATACAGTATTTTGTTTATATTAATTCTATTTTAATTGAAACTGTATTACCTTTGTTACAGGCCAAGAACATTTCCAGTTAGTTTCAGAAGACTTGGAAACGGTTGTCTGAGATATGGACAAGCTGGTGACTTGAGGCATCAGTTTTTGTAACGTGTCAATTATTCCAACTTTTTTTCTTTTTACTTTCTAGAACTGTGAACTTTGGAGCTAATCACGCCATCTATTTTTTCTTAGGTATAGAATCATCATGCCTTCACATCTTTGTATAGTTATTGCAGAAATGTTCATGTAATTTTTAAAATTTATTATAGGTAACAAATGTATTTAGCTGAATATTTATTATTATATTCTTTATAAAATTTATTGTGAAATTTTATTGATATAATAAATAAATAGAGTATGCTAATTGTTTAACTTATTCAAGCTGAATATTGAAAATATACACTACTACTTACTGGACCAAACATTCTTCGGCTAACTTTTTCTAATTCAATCAACTATATTTATATTAAAACTTGTAGGCTATTTTTGTGTTAGATGGGAATCTATTTTTACGGAGGAAAATAATAATAAAATTTATCCTTATCGACTTTTTCTCGGCCGTTTGCGAACAAATGTTTTTGAAAATAACACCCAAGTAAACATACTTACAACTGCATTATTTCAAAACAAAATGTGAATAATTAGATCACTCTTTATTTATGTGAAGGTTATAGCAGCTATTAAAACAGAACATCTTTATTATTACTTTGCTTGTGCAGTAGGAATATTCTAATTATTGATATGTATATACAATACTCGTAAAGTATACAGAATTTATTCAAAGCAATGATAACTAAAGTGATAGACATTTTTTTAAACTGTTCACAGAACCAATTTTTATTTGGTATGCCTTTGTAATACTCAACACAATATAATTACCAATATTGCTGAGCACACTTGCTTTCTACTAAGTTTAATGGCTAATTTATCCTTTTAGTCTATTTTGAAGGAAATTTTGAGAATACTATATTACAAAATATTGCTCCAATATTACAGTGGCATTTTACTACTGTGCTACTACAGTTGTTACTACTAGCTGAAATTTACTGGCTTAAACCAAATGATGTGTAACACAGTAATAACGCCAGTTAAGATGGTTTAATCTGCTGTAAAATAATTATGATTAACCTAAAACGATTCAAAAGGAAAAGTCACTTCTTAGGCTGTTATAGAAATAATCAGCATTGTGATATTGACAGAAGTGACAATCATATTCAACCAAAATATAAATTTAAATTTTAAGTAAAACTATTTGCATTACGTGTAAATTTTTCAACGTGCCTAACTTATTTATGTTTATATCTTGGACCTGAATAACACATAAAATGCTCTTTATCCTTCTTAAAATAAAACTCTTGTCGAAGATGTGCTGCATTCCGTTACTTTCACCAATACATAATATTATGTTCTGTACATAGATCACTAATTACAAAATAAATTTGAATCTAATAAGAAGATATATTTCCAAACTCAATCTGTTTAAATATACTCCCATCTAAAACAATGTTAACATAAATATTAAAGTATCTTTTACAAATATTTATCTACATAAAATCTACAATATAATAGTCTTCGTTAAACAAAAGCTCAGAGAAGTGGACAGATGCAATGTAAAATATTTTCTACAGTATTTATTGGTGTGTTAATGGAGTATATTGTTTATAGTAAAATATTAAAGTGATCAATAAATATTTATTTTCAGATACATTAAATAATATAAATGTTTTAAAAAAAATAACACATGCTTTAAATTATTTTATCTCTCTACAGGTAAAAAATACAATCTGGCCACTATGTTTATGAAAATGATAAGCATTGAATAAATGAAAAAGGAAGTTAAAACCAAGTTTATTGTTATTTAACTTCTGAATTGCTGTGTATGAAAAGTTCTTTGCAGCTTACAAAAACGTCAGTCATAATTTAAATAAATGAATGTAGCAGAAAAATAAATACCGTAATAAGCTAAGCAAAGTTAAAAGATAGTGGTCTGTTTAAATAGTGGTATTACAAACAAATATGTTCTACATTTATTACGAATAAGTTTCAAAACAAAAATCTCTCTTAGTTTTGATGAACTA
Organism: Philaenus spumarius; assembly: GCA_018207615.1. Classification (NCBI taxonomy): domain Eukaryota; kingdom Metazoa; phylum Arthropoda; class Insecta; order Hemiptera; family Aphrophoridae; genus Philaenus; species Philaenus spumarius. Next base: position 212,649 of record JAGFPH010001049.1, read on the forward strand.
AATTATGTAAAAGCTAAGGATTAATTGATTTAAGTTAGGTGAGATAATTTCCAATTTTAACTCAAAACCAATTTTAACAATATGCAAATTTTAAACACAACGATATTTACAAACAGTAAGAAAATTCAATGTAGTAATTACTTGTTTATTTTAAAACAGACTTACCAATAAAAATGTGAAAATAATTAACTTGTAAATAAAATTTTACTATAAAAATCATGAACTTTTTAAGATACAGTCCGTTTTATAAATCATTGTATTAAACAAATCAGAAAACTAAATGAGGTACCAAAATGTACTTTTTGTACTTCAAATTCTGTTTTAAAATCCTTTCATGCTTAGCTTCCTGATGTACATAGTTACAAATTGGGTCGCATTGTAAATATTTAATAAATTAATTTTCTGTAATGCTTCAATGTTTAACCAAACAGGGAAATAAATATTTTAAATTACTTTAATATTAAACTTGACTTTAAACAAACTACTGATTTTGGGTTGATCAAAGTAGTATATTTTTACAACTTATAAACTTTGTTTTATTTCCTACGTAATGTGGTTTGTGAATGGTAGTCAATATTTCGTTCAGAGGCGGTGATCCCTAACAGAACCAAAACCTTATATATTGCACGACCTCAAAATAACTATATGTATTGTATGAAGACACCAAATAATTGTTTTATATTTATTGTAAATTATAAATAATTAAATATATATTATAAATAAAACATAAATTAGGATATTTTTACTTCTTGTATACATAGTATATATATAAAGTATATTTAAACTAAACAATATAATTTAAGATACATTTAATATCAATTAGTAAATAGACTTCGACTAAATTATGGCCTTTTTTGCACCACTTTTAACCATGTTAACGACCACGATGAAAGTCACTGTCCAATGTTGAAACTCTATGAGAATGTTTTTTAGGCTGATCTCTGGTTGACAAAAAAGAGTGTGTTTTGGGAACAAATGTTAAATTTCCCTGATGTGCCAAGTTTTCAGTCACATTTTTTTGTGGTATACATAATGTAGATGTTACGTGTATCATATAATATGATTATATAGAGAATTCTAAGAATGTAAATACGTGAAAAAGGTACAAAGAACAATGTATCTCATTTTAGTTAGCAATTAAAAAAAATTTTTAACATACGCATTCTACTAATTAACAAAATATAATATTTAATTACTGATGGTATATAAAGTTATATTTATTTTGTTTTGAGTTTTGCGTATTTGTATTTATTCGTCAGCTTCTCAATTTAAATTTAAAACTCAATAATGTAGTAGGTTTTCAGTTTAATTTACAACAAACGCTATTACAAAAAATAATGTTTAACTCAAGGAGCATTAATAATGTTACATTTTTTATTCAAGGAGCATCTAAGCTACATAAACAATCACTTAATGGCATATATAATATATAGGCCTAGACTTTAAAAAGTAAAAATGTTAATATTTCTCCTAAAGACATTCATAATTTAAACCTAAGTAAAACAAATGTTTTTAGACGTCAATATTTAAGGTTTTCTTGTTGCTAAACATGAGAAACATTAAAGTCAAAATCGTAATGATTTTTCTTTCAATATTTAAAGTTAGGAATTGTAATGAAAATGTCAATTAATTTGGCATGTTCTTGTTCAAGAAACATAAAGTACCGGTATGTTACGTTGTAAACCTTATTTAATTATTAAAAGTTTTGACAACAAAACTCATTTAACTGAAATAGAAATACTGTACATTAAAATATTAATAATTTCTTTTGCTAAGAAAACGTAAAATTAGCTTATCCATATTTGAAACGTAAGAAAATGATAATAGTGCTATTATGCATTTTGTACATATTTGACATTACATTAAATATTTCTCACTTGCCACTCTACTGAAAACCCATCAAGAGTGTGTCGGTAACGGTTTCGGCCATAGATTACGACCATGACTATTGGAAAGAAATTAAAAAGACTACAAAATTAGTGACTGATTTTCCAGAATAAAAGAATTAGGTCGGTTTATTAGTTAGTAAATGTACTTACACTTCTAAAGACATCTTCACACAATGCAATATAATATCTTCCGTTCTAATTAATTACTAAGCTAGTTTGTTTTTATTGTTTATTAAGTGTTAGGATTTTTTTAACAAAATTATGGTAGGTTTAGAAATTTTTATTTATTTATTGCCAAATAAGATTTCGAGTTTTAGCAATTTTGCCTTAAATGAAAGTTTTCAGAATTGCAGCTTGATTATATATATAATCTGTTTGAAAAATAATATGTACAGTAAAAGTTTTAAGTAACACTTTTAATTAATTTCTAACCGAGCTCTTATTATGTTATTTACTGTAGAATATTTAATAACAAACCTAAAGGCAATTATTTTAATTTATTACTAAGGCAGGATTGGTTCAACTTGCGAATATTTGTTTGTTATTACATAAGTAGCTGTTTAAACATTTTTCTTTATATGTTTAGAACATTAAATAAAGATGAATTATCTTTTGTAATGTCAGTGAATTGTAATGTTTGTTTATAATTTATTTATAGTTTTATTATTTTTAATGTATTTGTTTTGGATACAAATAGTAATAACTTGTTCAACTAACAACATTTAATAGTGCTATTATGCATAACTAGCACTATTAAATGTAAATACCATAGTGAAACATTTAATGTAAATAGTGCACTATTAAATGTAAATAACTAACAACATTTAAATTTAAAAAAAAAAACACCTGACACACTGAGTGTTACCTCCTAAACAGCCACAAACTGATGATAAAAATGTTTTTAACTAACAAACCATAATTCACAAAAAATTGCAAATTTATATTTATTTTGTAAATTCCCTTATTGATTGGGGTTATTATTCAACTTAAATTATACCCTGTAATCAACAAATGCAAATTCAAACATTTGGTTTTCTATCTGTATTAAAAACGATTTCTAAAACTTTTGTACCCTAAAAAATCGACTAATAATTGACAACCGTTTTGGATTGCTGCAAAATTTAATTTCATCTTTCATAATAGTACATTTCGGTGTTCTGTTTATAAAGAAATTGATCAATTTATTTGGCAAAATTTTATCAATATTATACTTACCGTACACATTTCCTATGGTAAAAAGTACCTTTAGATTAACACAATATACAACTAGAAGTCAAAGCTTTTTCAATAAAAACTTAGCGACATCCCTGTATAGAAAATATAATTTAATAAAATTTAAATTTTAGTACTTATTTTGACCACACTCAATTGTTTTCCAAATTTATGAAATTTTTCCAGATCTAAGGAACATAAACTATAATATTGCCTTCAAATTTATAAGGGTGTAACAACATTGCTCGGACACGTCAAACAGTTAACTGATAAAAATAAAAACCAGCGAAACAATAATATTTCTCATATCATTACTGAAAGTGGTATTTTTGTTGCAAATAAATATTTTACTGTTACAAAATTCAGCTTTTAATTAATACATGTGCTATTGCTTTTTATTTAACATTACTTAATTTATTTATTTGTTTGAATGCTACTAAACTTATAAATGAAATGTTTAAACAGAATAAAGAACTCACTAATCAAATGTAAAAATGAAAATCCACAACTGATAATCTGTGTTGTTTGTAGTTAACATGTAAATGTATTTTTAACCTCAAAAAACGAAAAATACAAAAAATATTTTAAACGTATCTTGGTTGTATTTAGTATTTATTTTGTAAAAAAGTTTGTCAATTGAATTTGTTTTCTTTCATTAAAGGAATCAAAATTCAATTCATTGGTACATAGTTTTAAACTGTAATGTTTCCAAGACTTATATAAAAGTCGACGGTGGTCGTAGTTTATAAATAGTAATTAATACTTGAGGTAGCAATACTTATAATAGGATTATTGTAATGTAGTGTATTTGTGTTGTTGTCAGTATTGTTACTCTGTTTTCTTGTTTCACTTGCATTTGGAAGAAGGGTGAATAGCTTTCATGTAAATAGAAATCCACCTTTCTCATATTTTGTAATTTATTATTGTTTTCTTAAATATTCTTCTTAATTCACCTTTTCAATGCTGCACTTCAGTCTATTCTTAATTTCAAAACCGGAACCTAATAACATGCCAGCTGATTTTCTTTGTGTTTTCGTTGTGCAAACTGGTTTACAGCACATTTAATTTACAACTTTTGTACATTGTGCTGCATCAAAACATATTACATTTACTGATGCTGGAGACAGGTCAAAGATGTTTGTAAAGCAGATGAAAAGGTATAATCAATTCTGTGATTCAATACACGTAGGCAGCAACAACGACAGTTTATTCGCTGAGTAGTGAATCTAAAATGAAGTTAGTTAAATAATCCCACAAAACTAAATAAACTAAACTAGTTTTGGTAAAAATAGTTGTCTAACAAGTGAACAATAAACCTTGACTTACCATACTTCTAATTTACATTCATTTTAGTAACTTGTAAACAAGGGAAAATACTCTTAATTACTGTCAATGCTTGGCCTAGTCTATGTCATTCAAGATTTCAACACAAAATAGGCCTACATTGAAGTAATATTTATACGTGGGCAGGATTACCAATATTTGAGATCTAAAACCCATAATAATAATTTAATAATGCACAATAGAAGGTTTTCATAAATTGATTTTTGGTAAGTGTATAAAAGTCGGTCGGACTCATTTTGTAAATGAGGTTAGACTAAATAAATGTTTAATTTATCTCTAAAAAAACATAAAACTAGAACAATAACAAATTAATTATTATAGTAAATCAAGAAAAATGGTTTACCAAGTTTACTAAACTTTCAGAAACCGAAATACTATAATTATTATGAAATCATGTCTTTCAGTTTGTGGTGATTTTTTACACAAAAGCCTCAAATTTCAGTTCCAATTGGCCAAATGGTTTTGAACGAGCTAAGATGCAGCACTGTAAAATGTTTTTCCGACTCATAGTAAATTAAAAAATTATAGTTTAAAATTATAATATAACATTTTCTTAAATTACAATCGCATCTTGAATTGCAGATAAATTACAAATAAAAACCTTATTACTGACTGAAGAAAATTGCAACCGTAATAAGGTACAAAGCTATAAAGAATAAATTATTTATTTTGTTCTCGTCGTGTTACCATTGATTACAGTTTGTATTCAAACACCCTTCTTTCAAATGAGCTTTACTATATCTTCTTTCTGCATTTCTGTAAATGTTTAACGTTATAAAAAGTCTGAACATGAAAAATATTGGTCTGTTTTTAATGTCATAACTGTACATTTGTAATCACTTTGAGCCTGTATAAAATTTATCCAATTTTAGAGCCTTAACATTGTATATCTTATGAATGTACCGTACCTTATTAAATTTACTAAACACTTTTAATAAACTCAAACTAAAATTTGTGCTTTATAGTTAACTCTTCCAGTTGTTATTTTATTAAATGTCTTGTAAATATCTGCTGTTTGCTGCCTTAGTCCTTTTATATTCTTTTTTTTTATAGGGTATGAAAGTGTTGACCTGTTAACATATTTTTACTCTGAGGATTGTCCTGCTATGCAAAGTAATCCATCTGTTATGTTGAAATTAAACGGAAATTAATACATTACACATTGACATATGGATCTGTATTCATATACACAGTTATCTCAAATGTCTTGGGAAAATGTAACACATTTTTAACCATTAAACGTGGAATTTTTAATTTGGGTTTTGAGTTTTCTGAGATACATTGTAAAATAAGTATGTGATATTTACTAACGGGAGGAGAGGAATGGGTAAAAAAATGTAAAGTATTTTTACGTTTACAATCATTGGCCAATGCAGGGCCCCATGCCCTAAGTGGCCCGCACAATAGAAAAATTAAATAAATAACTTACATGACAAATGAATTTATATTGAAGATTGTCTGCGAGGCCAGAGACGCATAAATAATAAATAGTAGAATTATAAAATTCATTAAAATTTAGTTCAGATGGTAGATGCTAACTCCTATTAAAACCTATTACCTTATACAGCACATAACACCAGTTTTGCTCTAGTACATGCTCCTTAATTTTTGTTTGCGTGATCTGTAAAGTTTATTTTGTTTTTAACATTCTTATATTTCTCGTTTTAATTTATTTTTCCTTATTTCATAATATAGTTTAGTATTTAATAAATAGTTTAGTAATAAAAATAAATTGTTATTTGTTAAATATTGCATACAAACTTGCTGTTGAACAAAAAAAAACATATAAATCTGAACTACAATTCAAAGTTATAGGCTGAATAGGCCCTATATGAATTTGAGAGTAAATTTAAAAAAGTAAAAAGCTTAAATGGCATAAAATACTGCTTTTTTGCCTCTATCCAACTCCCTACCGGCCCGTTTAGAGGTATTCCATACCCGAACCCTCTGGTGGTTCCCCATCCTAACCAAGGAGCTCTCAAGCTTCAGATCTGCTACTGTTTACAATGATTGTTCGGTTAGATTACAAATTTCAGTGACATCAACACAATGGTTTTAAACGGAAGTTATAATTAAATTATACATGTGGCGCGGAACTCGTTTAGTTCACCCCTGCGGTGTCCTAAAGATGGTGCGTCTCCTTTTTACGGTGTGCCGTCTGTCCTCTTGCGGACGTACAAGCGTTGTCAGGATGTAAGGCGTGAAAGGTTCTTCAAAATAAGGTGGTGGACGTTTAGTTTACTTTAAAACACTTATTCAAAGCAAACACATTTCTCTCTGCTTATTCCGTACTACTAACTAACTTAACACATAAGACGAAGGCAAGATGTCTCCCCCTTTTAATATTTGAGTCTATTCGCGGATGCGTTCACTCCCAGATTACTTGTTGCATCTCCTGGTGCTTACCTCCCCCCCTTCCCAGGTGGTTAACTATGCACTGTGTTCTCAGCAAACTATCTCTTAGCCAGTATACTAGGTCCGCTGATAGTGGATCCTTTATTACTAACTCTTTATATGTCCATATGTGTATGTCTAGTAAGGCTAATCATAGATTTAAATAAATATAAAGACATAAAAAGCCTTTCTTCAAAAACTATATATTTATTAGTCCACTGGACATTCGCGTTTGAGAGTAAACTGAATTGAATTGTAGTGATATTGTTGAAGCTCATTTTTAAACGATTTGTTTACTTTATTGCTTTTATATTAGCTTGGATGTTTTATATGCATACTAGGACAATCCAATACTTGTTACAACTATCAATGTAATAAAATAACTTTAAACTATAAATTGTTATTTCCTCTTAGTCCACATTTTAATCGAATGTACAAAATTGCCATTGTATTTAGTTATTTAAGTGTAACATAAAAATGTATTGTTTGAAATTGTACTTATAAATATATATAACATATTATTTCAGATTAAAATCTTTGTTGCCGTAGCCAAAGCTCCCAAGCTTGTGGTTATGCATTTTTAATAGAGAATTTACCTGTATCTTATGGGTTTAATTAGGAATTTCTCTGACAGTGCATCTATGGAATTGATTGAAAATTATATCCAGTTGATATTTATGTCACCTAAATTTGTAAATTCGATGTTATATTTTAATAACGTTGATTTTTATGTGATTGTAGTTAATTAAAACTAATGTTTAATTTGTCGAAGACAAAATTTAAATTTAAGTGTTATTTTTGTTACATTGTTTTAATAAATAAGCAGCAATTTTTTAACTGATAATTATTTTAAACGCTTGTCCCGACTCTAGTTGTTCTGTTTGAAGTTTTTTACGTACCGCTACAGGAAGCACCTCTAATGTCTTTTTTGTCAGATATCATCAGTTTGATTGTTAAAGGCATGGAAATAGTGTAAACACAATTAAAATTTAGATTCTGACGATTAGACCTGGTCGCAATTTTTGTTGTTTTGTAATTTCAGCTGTTAAAGTTTGTAAAAGTCAACAGGGATCTATAAAAATGTTTACAATATCATCGACCTAGTATGATCACATCAACTGACATCTTCCAACCTCAAACCAAAGTTAGTTTTTCTTTCCGTGACACAGACAACAGGTAGTTCATGAAATTAGTGAAATGTTATAAAAAATATCATATTAAATTTATAACCTACAGTTGGAAGTGCCTAGAATTTTTTCTTAATAATTTGTTTACTTTAAATATACTTTTTATTATACATTGATGCAAAAGTACTTGAAACGTGAAAATCAAACAATATTTTTATTGTATATCATTCATTAGCCCTACGAAGTTTTAGTTTGGACTATTTGATTGAACAAACTGTCACATTTAATGTTTGATTTATAAATTAGATGACCTTGAATAACACATTTGAAAAATTGCTGCTCAAAAGTAACAAACATAAATAACAAGGACAATTATTCATTACGGTAATATATTTATTTATTCGTGTTATGGGTCACAATGTTACTAATTTTAATCCTTAATAAATGATCAAATTATTTATTTTGAAAGTAATTATGTTACTTTAAGCATTTGCAGCATACTTTTTGTAGGCACCTTTATACTATGTGACTAGTCCACAACTATTTCATTTTTTAATATGCTTGAAGTTCATTATAAAATAATTATATAGATAAGGGAGAAAAACTGACTGTAAAATAATTTAAATATGTCTAAAAAATTTTATTTTGAGGTCTAATCTCACTTTTTGAAACTAATTTATGTCACAAACTGTGAAATGTTTAAATTATAAGAAAAAAGAACTATTGAACTAGTGGTATAGCATTGATCGTCATGTTTGGTGTAATCAGTCAAAGAATTTATATAACATAATAAGTATTATATTTTTAACGTTTTTTGGATGACCAAACAGTCAAGCTTGTTGTATCTATTAAAGTAGCTGTTTAAATTTTACGTTAATTTGTTTACATTTTGTATAAAAGTACACGGCAGGTATACTTATTTAAATTTTGTTTGCCAAATATTATAGTTCGCCTGTTTTTTCTAAACCCTAATTTTCCAAATTGAATACAACCCAAAGAGTTCAAAAAAACTTTTACATTGATTTTAACTCTTAACAACTTTCGTAATATAATTCGTTTGAAATATTTTTAACTAGAGATTTTACTAAATTCAATCAAAATAACAGAAATTGATACTAACTTTGACATTTATGAACTGAATAGAACTTATTTGTTTTTGGACACCCTTCATTATGAACAAAAACTACTTATGAAAGCATATAAAACTCCAACTTAGAAGTGAAACTGTTAATAATGAATAGATTCCCATGGTTAAGAAGATTTTTACTCCAGTATTTGTAATTAAACATTATTTCAATACTCTTTTATATTTTAACCTAGTTACAAAGAATTATGTTATTGCAGTTAACATGAAAGTTTAACTTTTTTATGAAATTTCATCATACAAGAAGTAAACTGCAAATGCTTAAAATACAATTTGTTATTTTACGTCTACACTGTACTTGCTTCCTTCCAAACTTGTTAATAATTAATTATTAAATTTGAATATCAAACTTTGTATGTAAATACACGGATAGGAATATTTCTGTACTAAATCATTGTATATATACCACATTCATTTGTGTAAATACAGTGACAATCACACATATCTAAAGTTAGACGTAGGCAAGAGTGGTTGTGTTGTATCCCTACTGTTTCCTAATGTGTACAGTGATTTCAAAACACAATAGTTTTTAAATACAAAACTCTATTTATATTTAAAGTAAATTGTTTTAAGACGGTTCTTTCAAATTTGGTTACGGTAAAATTATGTAAATTGTTGAATTTAAATTCAAGCAGGAATTCAAATGTTTGGTTGTATTGTGTAAGATTAGACAAAACCATAAATACGGTATGTAAAAAAAATATGTTTTTTTTTTAAAGTGGATCAATTCTTCAACAAATGTTTTAATCTTTATAACATTGTTCTTGGTTCTTGTACTTGATTCTCCCCCATCACAATATTTAAATAATATAAAAATATATGTTTAAACCTTAATATAGACGAAGCCTATTAATCCGTACTGATTTGAGCTGGCAATCATCCAGGTAAATATAATAATTTATTTGTATTAATATCATTCAGTGTCCATATAAATCACTTTTTGTTAGTGGTTTTCTTATTTATAAATGAACAACGAATGAAACGCCGAAATTTACTGTTATAGCAAATCCGTTATATCTGTCAGTTGAATAAACAACTAGGCCTACAAATTCTGTTGATTTGTAATCACTACACAGAGTTTTATAGATAACTATAAGCATTTATTTATTAAAAATTAATTTTGATTGAATCTTTATTTTGACAACTACTAAATTTTTCCAAATTTTGTAATATGGTAACCATTGTATTTGTAATATTCCATTTTGAACTGCATAAGAATGCAATTCCTGTTGTAAATCATATCTTTTTGCAACTGTAGAGCGCTTCATTTCTTATGTGTGTACTATAGAATATGCTAACTTACTCCAGTTTTAATACCGTTAATTTTTAATACCATTAATTTTTAATACTCCAATGTAGTAATCTTTTCTTAGCTCTAAACGTGACACTTCCTCTTTATTAATTTTCAATTCTTTAAGTGTACATACGGTAGGCCTAATGTATGTTTAAAAAAAATGTGGCGTAATAATTCACCTGTGTTTATTGCATAATTTCAGTAAGAAAGTTCCTAAACAATTCCTTTTTCCGACTAGCTGACATTTTATTTTTTTTAAATAAATAATTATGTCGAGACTTTGCTAATTTAAAATAACCAGCTTAATTTGTTTCAAAATAGCACTGATTTAAACATTTTAAATGAGAATACAGTAAAACCCCAAGGGGGGAAGCCATTTCGGATGGCAATTTTTTCAGTTAAGCCATGAATATCTAACACTACAGTTTTGAAAGGTTTTAAAGGTCAAACAAATTCAAAAATCTCTTTACAGGCTACACTTATGTTCTTTATTTAAGTTAAAATTACATTTTTAGGATTACGGTACATCAATATACAGTACTTAATAGTCCGCGATACTTGCTACGTGCAATTCACACTGCCAGGCTATGTAACTTAATCAAAACAAACAACACGTGGTTTGGAAGTCGACCTGGCGTCTGGAGAGAGAGAAAAGAAGGCGAGTGCGCACGCGTCGGTAGAAACATAGCGGCCATGTTTACAAAAAATCTTTCCCAGGTATGAATTGTTCCTGAGGAAGGGTGGGAGAGTCAGCAGTGTTGCTATAGTAGAACCCGCCTCTACCCACTTTGACGAAACCATCCGGGGATTACATTTTTCCACATTTTCAACCTACTTTCTGCGTGTAAAATGTTAAAAATTAAGTTTCAGTTATTCTGTGCGCATAAATAACCGCACGTTTTAAAAGAAATACAGTACGTAGTTTGTTTATTTAGCGGTTTGATTCTGAGGAGGGAAAAATTAGGCGGCCCGACATCAAGGAAATCAAAAGGCCCTACTTCTAACATTTTTCCAAGTTCTGAGAAAACTGAATTCAAAGTTTAACATTGGCACATTTTTTTTAAAGCCGCTACTTAATTTCTAATATACGTTTAAGTTGTGGAAAAAGGTTTTAATTTGATTAAAAAAACAAAAATTAAATATTGTACATACAATAGGGATATTATTTTTGGATTTCCGATTTTTGCATGCGTTTCGGATAACCCGGATTTCGGTTGATTCGGTTCAGAACCGGGGTTTTACTGTAACTCGAAAGTTTTATTGAACGGTATAACTGCAAAACTATCGGACGAAGGATAACAGTATAAATAAACGTCCTACTTGATTTGGTCTTGCAAATCAATTATTGCCTACACTTTGAGCCTGCCAAACTAATGGACACGGTTTACAGTTACCTTTTGTTTGATACTTTCAATAGGAAATTAAAAAAGATACGCAAAGTTAATCTCATTGTTTTTTTATAAAAAGTACGGTTTTTGAGTCTTACGCAGTTAAAATCATTAAACGGCCGCCATTTTGAAACGGATTATTGGATTAAGCTGGTTATTTTACATTAACTAGGACTTGACGTACTTGAGATCCGCTACAAATTTGAAATAAATTGGATAAAACATTCTAAAGACAACAATTTTAAAAATGGCAGCTAGATATAAAACAGATCATTTTAGGGCCTATGACTATAAGATTTTTACTGTAATGATGCAATAAACTCATAGGTGACTAGCCCACATTTTTTAAACATCCAGTAGACTTAATTGTCACCTCCATCCTCTTAAAAAGTGTAAGATATGAGTCAAACTAAGCAATTGTTTTGATAACTGATTGATATCCTGCTGCTTCCTTATCAATCATTCGGAGTTCCTACAATATCTGTACATATATTTACTGTGTACTACATACCTATAATGTTGACGCGTTCAATTTTCATTTCTTTTCTTCCCATACCACTCCCTATTGGCCTTTTCATATTTATGAACTTTCTTATCATTGGTCCGGATTAATGGAGTTCTGCTGTATTTCTAACTGAGGACAGTACAATGTTGCAAGCTTTCTGTTTAACACGTTCTAGCAAACACAAGTTTAAAAAAAAGATATAATGCATGTTTTGATTCTACAAAACAACACGTTTGAACCATTCATGTTTAGTAACCAATTTAATCTGTGATTAATTTGTTGTTATTATTAGTTTAACATCCAACCATGCAGGCCGTCCCTAGGGGAGGGGGCAAGTGGGCCAGCCGCATCAAAAAGGGGCGTGGCGCACTGATGATAAAATTCGTACCTTGCCTCTGAGAGTAAAATTCACTTTGCGCTGCAGTCAAACATTTTTTAGTTCTATTCTTATTTACCGAACATTCACGACTACTGGCCTATATAGTTTTTATAAAAACAAGTCCATAGAATGAGTTCAACCCTGTACGGTAGGAGGCCTAATGTAAGTTTGCCCCAGGTGCCTACACTCCTAGGGACAGCCCTGACACTACATAGACTTTTAAATTTAAAACAATCTCAGTAACTCTGATAAACTGCAACATTTATATTTTGTAAGATCTGTTAAAACTAATGATATGCTAGATTTAATAAAAGTTTGAATTGCAGATTTGGATCTATATTATGTATCCACAAAAGGATACATGGATATGTAATTTCACAGTTGCATATCTACATTTACCTTGGATATTCGTTGTCGCCTCTTAAAATCTTGTTATTATTTGAATAAGATTCAATATAATCGATTTTGATTATAGTGTTTGTTGATTAATACTTAATTAATTCCATTAATATCCATATTAAGTGCAATATATATTGTGATAAAGTCTGGCATATTACTGGTTAAATCTAAAATCTATCGCTATTTTTTAGAATACAAATTTTAATTACAGTACTGTAAACTGAAAACAGATGTGTTGTTTCGGAGAAAATCTAGTTTTATGTAGTATAAAACAATATAGGCTGTGGAAAATGAGTTGTTGAAATGACTAAAACTATCAACTTAAGAAATTATTATTATGTTTATTTAACACAACCATTGTGCGATGTGCATTTTTCTCCACAAGACTAGTGGCTTAAATCTTCTATTTTGCATTGTATTATCTGTATGCATTTTTAGAAAATTGCTGATTTATTTTTATTTATTAATAATTAATTAATAGTAGTCTAGTATTTAAATTAAAATTTCTGAAGTATTAAATTTTATATTCATTTTAAACCCTAATCCCAAGTATTGTTTTTCTTTTTAGATAACCTCAAAAATGTATTTTTATTGAATCGATTTTTGTCACAGTTTTCTCTGAAGTGGTTAACTAACAATATAGCTGAGATTTTATATTTATAAAAAGTGATAACCTGCACGGATAATCACAACAGTCAGAACTCAGAATAATATATTTGGTAAATTCTGAGAGCCAAAGTTGGTATCATAAAAAAGAAAACTACTGTACAGTGACAACTATTTTATCGCAAAGTGTCTTACGAGTAAGGGCGCCCTTACCCATGGCAGAGGAGGCCATGGCCCCTCATACCTCTCAGGGAGAGAAAAATATGTATAGCCTATTATTAATTAATTATAGTCAGATATTTAAAAGTCAGTATTATGTAGAGTGGTTCAGCACTAGAATATGTTTGAAATGTTTTGACCCATTTCATTTTACTATTTTATTTTTTACAAGAGTTCAAGCATAAGCTGCTGCGTCACTTAAGGCGCTGTGCAGCTTTGTGTATTCATTGACGATGCATTGACTCAATGCTGTGTGGGTTAATATTTCAGCTAAACAGCCAAAAATAGGTTTCCATAATTTTAAAAGTTTTCTGGGGCAGGTCAACAATTTTCCCGAACCCTTTCGCCGAAGGAGGGGACTGTACTCCTTAATCTAATCCCCATACCTCCGGTCTAGCCCCAAATTTAGACTCGGGTAATTATTCTTCACAACTAACAGTTTTATTTTTAGGTTAGGTAATGGCAAACACAAACAACGAAAAAGGCTTACTGTATTCAAAAACCTATCATAATTAAAAATTATGCTATTCTTTACTAGGTCTATCTGATCAGTTTGAAATACTGCTTTACTACATTTTGGTCATATTTTTTTATAACTTAAAAATTGCCACTCTTCCATGGGCGCCCATACCTATGGGCAGAAGGGGGCCATAGCTCCTAGGGAAAAGAAAATATGTATATTATTAATTATAGACAGGTATTTTTCTTTAAATAGATTAGCAGTAAAATATGTTTTAAATGTTATGTGCCGTTTGATTTTACAAATAGGCCTACTTATTTTCTTTTCTACAAGAGTTCAAGTATGAGCTGCAGTGTATTGAAAATACTCCCACTGTGCATCGACCGCTTCTCATAGTGTTCAGTGTCAAGTTCACATGTGCGTCCTTAGCAATAAACATGTTAAGCCCTCCCCCCCCCCCCCCCCCCCCCCCCCTAGAAAATATGATATGGGCGCCCATGCATTCTTCTATATAAAAATTAAAAATCTCTGCCCTAATCAATAGTAAACAATAAACTGTTTGCATTTGCTTCGCCAAGGGTGTTGGTGAACGAACTTTTAAGGTTTACAATTCGCTTTGTCGTGAGTCGTCGCGGGGGTTGGTCATCGAAGCGAGCATTGGTCTTGCCTCTAGTTTGATGTAGGCCTAGTAAATGTTCAAAATGTCTTTAATTTGTAGCTTCGCTGCTGATAGGCTATCATTTTGTTTTTCGTATATCACAGGGGTTGTATACCTAACGAGACAAAGTTACCAAGGAGTCCCCCCCCCCCCCAACCCTCCTAAAAATTTCAAATATTTTTAACCCTTTTTTAGCGAGAACCTACGGCCCTAGAGAAAGCTACATTCCAAATTTCTACACACCCCCAATACCCCTAAAATGTCGATTTTTTTAAAAACCTTTCTTAGTGAGCAACTACGGCCCTACAAATTTCAAGTTTCTAGCTCATCTATAAATTTCTTATGGAAATTTTTTCTATTTTTTACCCTCCCAGAAGCCCCTAAAATTTCGAATTTTTAAAAACCTTTCTTAGTGAGCAACTACGGCCCTAGAGGAAGCTACATACCAAATTTCAAGTTTCTTGCTCATCTATAAATTTCTTATGGAAATTTTTAGTATTTTTTACCCTCCCAAACAACCCCTAAAATTTCGATTTTTTTTAAACCTTTCTTAGCGAGCACCTACGGTCCTAGAGGGAGCTACATACCAAATTTCATTGCAATCCGTTCAGTAGTTTTTGAGAAAACGTGATGAGTGAGTCAGTGAGTGGTATTTGACTTATATATATTTACATAGATTATAAATATTTAACATTTCATTTATCTTCATGCAAACTTTTAAACCCTAGGATTTAAAATGTCCCAGAAACTATAATTATCTGTTCCAGTGATACTTCAATACGGTACCATTAACAACAAAAATTTGGGTCTGCGTCGGACCAGACGGTGGAAGTTATACTTCTATGGCCATCCAATGATATAGACAGTAGACCTACTATTGATTTAATATATTTTGGGGAAAACTAGTCGTAACTTAGAGTAGACCTACTATTTTGTATATGATAGCCTATTCTTTTATAAAAACACTAACCAACACCAAAAAGGCATATTTTAAAATTAATATCCCATTTTTTCCGTCTTTGTTACATACGCTTATGAATACTATCGTTGCATCTGTTTGGTTGGTCACAGTTAGTCTGGGGACCATGATCAGTGCTCACTTACTACACCTAACAAAATTAATGAGCTCCCAAAGTTTCTGCATATCGTCGTGAATCACCCTGTACATAAAATGTTTAATGAATGCCGAAAACGTGTTCAGGGGACCATGATCAGTGCTCACTTACTACACCCAACATTATTAATATTGCATTGCCATAGGTCCTTGATAAGTGTGCAAAGTTTAAAATCAATCAGACGTTTTGAAGGGGGTGAAAATCACGTCGTGTTCTAGGGACCATGATAAGTGCTCACTTACTACACCTAACAAAATTAATATTGCATTGTCATCGGTCCTTGATAAGTGTGCAAAGTTTAAAAACAATCAGACGTTTTGAAGGGGGTGAAAATCACGTCGTGTTCTGGGGACCATGATCAGTGCTCACTACACCCAACATTATTAATATTGCATTGCCATAGGTCCTTGATAAGTAAGTGTGCAAAGTTTAAAATCAATCACACGTTTTGAAGGGGGTGAAAATCACGTCGTCAAAGTTACTCGCGCTAAAACTTTCACAAATACAAACTACAAAGGACCAAGGGGGTTCAATGATGATACAGTAAATAGTTTCAAATTTTAATGTACTAG
Organism: Philaenus spumarius; assembly: GCA_018207615.1. Taxonomy (NCBI): domain Eukaryota; kingdom Metazoa; phylum Arthropoda; class Insecta; order Hemiptera; family Aphrophoridae; genus Philaenus; species Philaenus spumarius. The sequence goes on from JAGFPH010001049.1 coordinate 229,354, forward strand.
GTGGCAGCACCTTACGGATAGAAAGATTTGTTCACAAAGATGACACTATCGTCAAATTTAGCGCAGATTTACTATTCTGTTTTGGAGCGATTTTTAACAGTGAGGCAGGACAAATTTATTGTTTCCTAAAAAAAGTGTGCAGCCTCACTGAGGAATTCTCAGTAACTATTTTTGCAGATTTATTTTACGATATTATTACTGCCAAACGTTGGAATCATGTTGACATTTAATTTGGTAAGTTTCGCATCAGTCTCGTAATGTGCTGCTACCTAGATACTTTTAAATATACTATTCCAATAGATTTTTACTAGAATGCGCTTTAGGTCAAATTTTTAAACTCAATAAAGTATCTGATGAGTGCTGCCGTCCGGGGACAGATAAATGTATTCAAGCAAATATCTGTTTTTTTTTTTTTTGTAACTAGAATGCGCTGTTTAATCAAATATTGAATCTCCATAATGGAGTTGAATGTTTCAGACTAGTTCCGTCACGTGCTTCACTCTTTATCCTTTTAATTGAACTTTACATTGCCTATTGACAGAAGTTGTCATTTAAGATTTATAAATTAGTTTATTTTAAGTTGTATTTTCTAAAATATCTAAATAACTTTTGAACTTATTTTTTGTTGCTATGAAGTTTTTCATATAAACAAAATAGGCCTACATAGATTGAATTTGCTGGTTATCAAGTACATTAAATTCAGTTCTATTGATTTTATAAGTTGATGCATATTTTTCTTTGTTTATAACCTAATTTTGTTTCAGAATATTTTGTTTGAAATTACTTTTAACGTAGTGAGATATTTTCTACTGTTCTACTTTGTGAATTAGATAAACTAATTATTATTGATCCTAAATACATTTTCCAGGATATAAGCTAGAGAAAATATGTTTTCTGCAATTTATAAAATGGTACCGAGTAAAACGGGGTCAATAGGGACAATTTTGAGTATTATTTTGCTATAATTTAGCTTCCAAACTATATAACACCCAATTTTCATACTTAAAAGTTGGTCCTTGTTCTTAGGCACATATACATACCTTTATTTTTCTTCTCCAGTTACCTCTGATTTTTGTATTGATTTTTTTAAGGCTGTCCCTATTCCCCCCAATGTCAGGGTCAATAGGGACAGACATTTATTTTGTACATAAATGCCTGTTAGGTGTTATGGGGTCAATAGGAACAGTAAACTTCTTTTTTTTTAATACCTTAACTCAAGGGCTGCTAACATAGAGTATAAAAAGTTCTGAGAGTTTATCTCAGTCATAGTTTTCTAGAGTAGAATATAACTGAGTTGTGTCACCGAGTTTAAAAGTATATAACAAAATATATTCATTGGGAGAAAAATATAAATATCTTTCACAGTTGTTGTCCCTATTCACCTCAGCCTCCCTATTCACCCCATTTTATGGCCAGGTAATGTAGGCCTACCCCCTTTGCAACATTTTAAGGCAAAAATCTTAATTTTTGATTTATTAAGAAACAGTAAATTAATTAATAAATTAATTTAATTTATTTATTTATTTATTTATCACATGAAAAGAAGTAGGATGGTGAATTAAATTAAAATTAACTGTAATATTTCAAAAATATTAATTACACTGGGAGTTATGGACATTAAGTTCTTTTTTTTTTAACTGTATAACTCGACAGCTATAAAAAAGAAAGTTATTAAATAATTTATTAATTAGGCTATAAAGCTATTAATGGTACACTTTCACTATTGCAATATCTCATATAGTTTTCGAAAAAGTAACTATATAAAGTAAGTCAAGTAGGGATATAAAAAAAAATTTGGTAGAAATTTTTTCCCGATATGAATGTTAAAATATACATAATTTCATGGAGATGGAGCATTGTATTCGTTTTTGAATAATGCTAACACTTTTTAATTATTCAGTTTTTTTAATTTACAAAATCTTAACAGGTACAAATAATATTTAAATTGAATTGGTATGTAGGGCCTACATCAAGAGATGTAGAATTAAAAGAGGAATAAACACTGAAAAATATTTTCACTAATCTTTAACCGTTTAGAAAATAGTGTTTTGAGTATTTCCAGGTTTTTGGGTTGCAAGTTTCACAATGCTCTAGTTGAAAAACTATTGACGAAAATTATACACATATTTCACACTTTTAAAGACTTAGAGCTCCACTTTCATTGACTTTTTTCTTCAGGAAGTTATCTCTGAAAATATACATCCAACCAAGTTAAAACAGTTGTTGAAAGAAAAGAAATAACTTGTTTTATTTGTTAAATAAGAGTAGACATTTTTGATGGCATCAATTTACGTATTTAGGAAAGACACTGAAAAGTTGTAAGTTTATAGAGTTTTCCATGCCTCCAGCGTAATAATCCAAAAATAGCATGACTTCTTGTGGGACATGTATCTAAATACTTGCTGATAGAAAATCTTGGCCATGATCTAAACTTGAAAGGTCACAGATCTGGAATCGAAAAGTATTTTTATTTTGTATTATTATTTTAATAAATAACATAAGTTTATAACTTTTGGTTAAATTTATTTATGGGAAACGGAGGAATTTTTTTGGTTTTGTGGAGCGGTAAATCGGGTTTTACTGTACGAAATAAAAGGGAGAAGAAGTTAAGGCCGAAAGAAGATAGCGAGGAGAAGGCGCTTCCAAAAACTTTGGACCAGGGCGGCCCTGTTGACAAACGCGTGATTAATGGTTTAAACAAGCAAATGTAGGAAATAGGAAAGTTCTACTAAGCAAAGCTTTTGATTTGGCAAAACCCATAGAATTATCTTTTACCTGCTAGAAAATGATTTTAAAGCTAGCAGTGGTTAGAAAGGACCAAGGAAAGGAACATAATTTTTTTTTTTAATGTCTGTGGAAAAAGTGGACGAACGAGCAACAGATGACTGCTAAAGGCAAGGTAGCTTTTTAGTGTTGATGCAACGGGTTTGTTTATTTAAATGCATGCCTAACAAAACATGAACTTTCAAGGATGAATGATGCCGGGGGGGAAACAAAACAAAGAAAAAAAATACTATTAGTCAAGGCTAACATGGATGGCTTTTAAAAACTGCCTTTGCTTATGATTGGGAAGTCTTCTAATAACATAAAAACTAAACCAAGGGCAGTGGTATGGACGCCTTAATCTCCATACCCAGATCTAGTGCCCCTCTAGAAAATACAGTATGGGCGCCCATGCTTACGAGAATTAATTAGATAAGTGCTGTGATGATTTTATTTATTTTGATGTAAGTTTTATACTATAAAAACATAAATATTAAATCAAAATATAAATCTGACAGACTATAGTCTGCCGACTACAACGTCCCTTCCCTGCCTTACTCTGTAAACCCCTGCCGCATCACCGTTCACTGCACTCGAGGTGGGGTAGGCGGAGTGAGGTACGGGACGAAAACAGTTACCCCTCCACCCGCCTAAATATATCAGACAGACAATAGCTATAGTCAAAAATATAAACTCATAAGTTAGTGGTGTCTTATAGTTCTGTTTTTTATTCTGCCTAGCGTAACATATTCTTGTCCTATTAGTACGTTTAAACCACTAACACATACATCAACAACAGATTATATAAAGGCGATAAATTAAGCCTTCTTAGTGATCTTAACAGAAGTCCTTTAACTCAACAAACATGCTGTTTCCCAAATATATACAAAATTTTGTTTAAATTTTCACAAAAAGTACATATTAGAAAAATTTTATGACGAATGTCATCTCGTTACATGCTAGTTGAACTTTTGGCAACCATTTGGTGCGAGCATTGAACCAGTGGTTCATCTTGAGACTTTTCTGCAGGTATAATTTTCTTCTTTTCACTAAAGGAATCTCCACCTCTTCACAAGGTTCACTGCAAACTGCAGAGCTAACTCGACGATGTCTTTTGCTTTTGAGAAAGATCATTAGACTTCACATAATTGATTCAAACACCTGTGGTATTTTTGCGAGTTGTTTACTTCTTCTAGGCCTATGCTAGAAACACAAAAAGCTTAAAAAATAAAAGCGCACACTGCTGACAAAAAAGCTTACGCTGCAGCACTGACTTCAAAAATTATCTGTGGCATTGCAAGGTTCTTCTGCGGCACAAACAATATTCCAAATACAGTTTTAACAGCTTCGTATTGACCACTACAACTTGGGCCTGCAATTCTCTTGCCTTTAAACTACAGTTATTTCTACAAGGAAACATTTGTGAGCCAATGTGCAATGTAATCACACACAGACACCTTTCAGTCACTAACACATAATTACTAATTCGTTATCATTCACTAAACACTAAGCATTTCCGGCCGTGTTCAATCAAGCGCATGGTAAATAATTCGGCCACGCAGCTGAACCGCTGACCCGAGTTGAGCAAATTTCCAAAATTAAGTTTATAGGCCTATGTTTTAGGGTTTCAACCAACAATTTGGGAAATAGGTCTATTCACGACGGTGCTGAGTAGCTGCAAAATGGTTCACTCGCCATTCCGCATATTGGGAGTCTCTTCAATACACAAAGCATTGCGTGCTTCGCACACTATTCCGCATATTGGGAGCATCTTCAATACACAAAGCATTGCGTGCTTTGCACGCCAACCCCCGTATTGGGAGTATCTTCAATACACAAAGCATTGCGTGCTTCACATGCCATTCCGCATATTGGGAGTATCTTCAATACACAAAGCATTGCGTGCTTTGCACGCCAACCCCACGGTAGAATCCACCACATGGCTTTGGTACTTCTATGGTATTTTACATTTTGATCGATTTTGAGGGAACCAAGCGAGCTATAAGGTCGCGTAAGAAAACAAAATGTGCAGAATAACATCCTACAATTATATTTGTAGAAAAAACTCAAAAACAAATTCATTCCGGTAGGAAAAATCTCAAAAAATAGTTACTTCCGGTCAAAAAACGTGCTTCCGATTGTTGGATTTTTTGGCTAACGAAATCGTCCGAACGATGTAGACAACCAACATGTGTACCAAATTGAACTTAAAATGCAGCCACTAGAGTGCGAAAACATATATACATATTTATATGATTTTTAATGACACCCCAAAACGTGTTCTGGGGACCATGATCGGTGCTCATTTGCTACTCCCGACCTTGGGTCTTACCATAAGGGCCGCTGCAATAGCTCATTTTTCCTATGGAAATTCGCTAATAAGGCAGACTCTTTGGAGAAAACTTGCCGACTGGTCAATATTTAAGCAATCTGCGACAGTAATTCAGTGGAGTCAGTAGGATTTTGTTTATACTGCAATTTTCTCCTTCAGCCAAATTATAATTTTAATTTTGAAGTAGAAATAAAGAGTTCTTCTTTCTATTTCCAGCGTATATTAAAGAAAAAATAATTTGACCAAGCAGCTGTACGTGAGTTGAGCAAATTTCCAAAATTAAGTTTATATATTTTAGGGTTTCAACCATTTGGGAAATTGTTCTACTCAACAAGACTGAACCAAAATTTTATCTAAAGTTGAAAGTGAGAAATATCAAATACTTTTTTACATCATTGAAAGGAATATAATGTTTATGGAGATAAGTTACCCTGCTTTCGATATACGATTGCTAACTTTATGAAAGACATTACAAATATAATGTATGTATTTTAACAGTTGACTATTAATTAATAACCCTTTACACTCGTTGGCGGGTCCAGGGGGATGCAGGCCTCCCCCTCTGGTTTATAATTTTTTTTAAGAACCCAATATTACAAGAAGAAAAGAAAGTACATTTTATTTGTCATATTAATTTCCTCTTAGATAATATTTACGTGCTCTTGAAATAGTCTTAATAAGACATTTTCAAGCATTGTATTTCCGGACCCTTCTCCCCCCCCCCCCCCCCGATAGCAGACAGCCCTTCCCCTGGAAACCGGCTTGATCCGCCCATGTTTACACCAAGATGTATAGAATACCAGGTCGGTCCGTTCCTGGCTGTTGGCACCCACCTCAGCTGTTGGCCCAGCTGCTGTGACGTCGACGCGTCTACTCGGCTGCTTAGCATTACTGTATACCATGCGTCTCTAGAAGCATCTTTTAAGGCCGTTGGGTAAACCATTGAGTATAGAATAGATACTGGTTCTATAATTGAATAGACCACGTTGAAACTCGACCATGGTTGTTATAGAAAAATGTTTATAAAACGTGTTAAACAATCAGTTAACTAACATAACAAAACGAACTCTTCAGTTGCAGTGGATGTGTACTTAAATGTTATGAATAATTTTACTAATGCAAGACAAAGTTAGACACAAAGGGAAATAAAAACAATCATATTCGTTTGTATAATTATATGAATTTAATGATGTTTTGTAATATTTATACAAAGTGATATAAAATAAATATGAATTGTGGAGTTCTATTTTCAAGCATGTTTTATATCATTAAAAATACTCTTCATTGTTAAAGTCTGTTGGCATACTTTCACACCATGTTATTAAACAAAAATGTTTTCTTTTCTTTTTATTCCGGTTTTCTTTACTAATTCCCTTTTTGGCTTGATTTAGAAATTTGATTCTAATAAAAACTCTTGTTCTTGCAAATCTTCTAATAAGTTTTGCTAAGACATGAGGGAATTCTTCTTTCAATATGTCATAAAAGTAGTTCACAATAAATTCCAGCTTCTTTTTTATCCATCCATGTTCTTCACCGTGGATTTGTTCAAATATCTTGTTCCTCGTTGACACCATTTCTACCAAACCTTTCCTTGGAGTAGTCAATCCTCCTCTACTTAATGTCTCAATCCATCCGTTGTCCACAACATCCTCTTCAGAATACAGCTTGTCTTCTTTGTTTTTAAAGGCTAAATATCCCGCAATACACCTCAACGCTTGTATGCGTCAATAACTCAAATTTTCGGGAGCTTCAATTGAGTTAAATTCCCCCTCATCATATTCAGACTCAACAGTAGTACTCTCAGAGTGTGTAACATTGGTTTTATACCTTTAAAGACTTCACTGGTTAGATAAGGATTCACTGGTTGGTGTTCGGTCTCGTGTACATTCGATGTATGAGGCAGGGAAAGCTGAGATCCTAACAAAATTCTTCAAAATCTATTTTTAAATTCGGTAGGCGTTGGATTCCCATAACCAAAACCGGCAGCTCGAATTCTAGAAAAGAATCCTTCAAGTATATCTTGATTCAGGCGACATGTTAAAATTAATATGTAATCCCACTTCGGCCAAAAATCAAAGGGCTCAGTAAATCACTCGAAAATGTACACTCGAAGATTATTGGGGTCGGTAATTCCGAATCTTCATTTAAAAAATATGTCCGATCACCCTTGGAACCCCATGGGGGGGGGGGGGGGGGGGGGGGGGCACTTCTTTAAAACATTTGAAGGCCCACTGATTGAATCTACTGCAATGAGAATGTTTCACTTTGTTACTTTTTGCCGAAGTGTCCCCACCCCTGCCCCCATGGGGGTCCCAGGTTGGTCGGACATGTTTTTCAAGGGCAGATTCGGAATCTGCGACCCCCAAAAAAGTTTTCATGAATTCATACAATTTTTATAAATTATGGAAATGATTATATGTAGACTTTTTTCCTGAGACTTCTCCGAACACAATGCCAAAAACCGCATTTCAATCGGTGCTGTAGAAAAACATTTAGGATTTATTGTCTAATTTCCCTGGTCTATATACATCTTGGCGTCAATACACATCTTGCAGTGGCGGGAGTAGACGTGGCTACGTCATCACACCTTTGCCCCCTCCACTCACTAGCGTCAGGCTCGGATCGGGCCCACCTGGTATTCTACACATCTTGTGTTTACACTTCATATTAATTTTTCATAATTATATTTAGTTAAGTAATTAACTGCTACTATTTATTTACAGGGCCGGCGCAAGGACCATGCGGAACATGCGGACGCATGGGGCGCTGCCAGGGAGGGGGCGCCGACGCGCCGGTAAAAGGTTCAAGACCAAGGCGCCTTCAAAATTTTCCGAAAAATTTTTTTGCACCGAAAAATGTTTGCCTTAAGACCTGGCCGCCCTTTACGGGTTTTAAAAGAAACTCCCTATTTCTGTTTAGCGCTTTTTTAGTGACAGACAACCTACACCGCTATAGGGCACCATCCTTTCAGAGTCGGCGCCCTTTAGTTTCAGTGAAAAATTCGCCCCCCCCCCCCTTAAAGACGCGACCACCCTTTTCGGGAATTAAAAGAAATGCCATATTGGTTTTTTTCGCCTCTTTACGCACAAAAAAGACCACGTACACCAGTTTAAGGCGCCATCCTTTCGAAATCGGCGCTCTTTGGTTTCAGTGAAAAACTCGCCCTCTTAAAGACGCGACCGCCCTTTTCGGGAATTAAAGAAACGCGGAAACGCCCTATTTCTTTCGGCGCCTCTTTATGGATAGACAAGATCAGATACAGGTACAACAGTATTGTATAGGGCGCCATCCTTTCGAAATCGGCGCCCTTTGATTCCAGTGAAAAATTCGCCCCCCTAAAGACGAGTCCACCGTACATTTTATACTATAATAAAGCAATACTATATTGCTTCCAAATCGATTTCGTAAATTTGATTGTTTACAACATTTTTGAAGATGGAGGAGTAAAAATAAAATTTACGAAATCGATTTGGAAGCAATTTTTAAGGTCAAGCAATTTGAAATAAACATTTTTTGTCTCTTGAAATTTTTTCTAAAAACTCATCCTTTTCGAGATATTAGCAACTTTATGTCGATTTATTTCAACATGTTTAGGGCCGCTATTTTGTTTTGGGTGGTCCGATTTTTATTTTCTTTGTCATTTCCTAGTCTTAAATAGACCTTGAAAATGAGGTATCACATGACCATACTTCCCAATTAAAAATATTGAGTAGCCCCAAAAATTTCGATTTTGAGCTGGGGGGCAACGTTGCCCTATGCATGGGAAGTGTGCTTTTATGACCTATAAACAACCCCCGGGTTTGGATTTTCTATCAGTGCTCGGTGGAGAGTTAAGGGGGTGTCTCCAGACTTTTAACTAACCCTGTATACAGGGTGTCTTGCAACCATATGAACAAACTTTATCACGTTATTCAGAATGTCAAAAGAAACAAAAAATTTAATATAACATGTGTCCTATCTCATTCCGTTTTCGGTCTGTCTGCCTGAATGTGTTTTTTACAAAATACTTAATATTTTTGGAAGTAGAAAAGATATTGACCCAAACTTTGTACACATATTTTGTTGCGTAACCTTTTATCACTGTACGAAAAATTATAACGTTATTTTAATTATTTTTAAAATGGCGACAGTTTAGAATTTTTAATGTCAAACATCTCAAAAACCGCTAACTTTACAAAAAAATTACAATAGACAAAAAATTTACTTATTTAATGACAAACTCAATGATTTTTTATTTTATCTGTAGCTCAAAGGACAACACAGATACTGACAAAAAAAGTAAAAATGTATTTCTTGGTAGTTGTCAACAATACCCATAATTACTCTAGAAACAAAATATTTTAAAGTTATTTTGAGCTAAAATAATAAGTTATTTGGATAACGTTCCGAGTACTTTCTGAACTGACTCTACTGGTAAAAATAATGGGTCTTTTCTGTTATATCCCCGCATTTACAAACTATCGCAAACGCGTAACTTTACTACTCGACTCTAGCCTAATATTTTTGCAGACAACGACGTTGTTTACATTTTACTGTTAAATGTTGAATACAGGTAAACATACTGTGACTAAATAGGTTAGGTTAGAACCTTTTAGGTATTTTTAAATAAATATTATTTTTGCATTTCTGTTGCCATAGGTTAGCCTAGAGTCGAATAGTAAAGTTGCGCACGATTAAAAATTGTTTATTATTTTTTCCCAACAATTATACGTTTAAATGGTGAGTAAATATTATATTTCACATTTGTAGTTCTATCTTGATTAATCCTCATTCTATAGAAAATAGTTTGTAAATTCGGGGATATAACAGAAAAGACCCAAAATAATGAAAAAAGTTCATATATTCATAGGTCTGGAAATGCTTTGTTTGAGAGTTACAGCTGGTGAAAGATTTCACCCGTGTTTCAGATTACTCACAGAAACGAATCCCTATTAAAATATGTAGGGCGTTAATTAAGGTGTAAAACTTAATTTAATTTACGTAAAATGAGTAGATAGAATATAATAAAATAGGTGCCAGTGCTGTAATTGCAGCAATGTTTACAATATTTAACCCAAAACGCAAAATTAGGTCTCAAATAAAAAATAAAAAAGTTATCTGTAGGGTTTTAGTAGGCTACATTAACTTTGTGAAATGGGTATAAACCCTCAAACGTATTATATCTTGTAGAGAATTTTATTTCCGAAGATATTTGTGTAAAATAGGCTAGTAAAAAATCAAAAAATTATATTAAAATATCTAGGAAAAGCAAATTTAAAAAAATAAATTAATGAATTATAAAATATCCAACTTTTAAATACAAATGTAACGGTAGCTTAACTATGAAAATCGAATGAGAAATAACAACAATGTGACCATGTTTATAAATAAAAGTATTATTGTTTATCAATAGTGAATTATTTACAATCTTTAAATATCAAATTATTTGGTAACCAGTACAAAACAAAACAAAAAGTGGATATTTATTAATTTATTTTTAAAGATATGCCTTTTCCGAGATATTTTCATTTAATTTTTAGTTTTTTATTTGACTACTTTACACAAATATCTTCAGAAATAAATTCTCTACAAGATGTAATACGTTTGAGGGTTTATAACCATTTCACAAAGTTAATATACTAAAACCCTACAGAAAACATTTTTTTCCAGATTTATATGCACTTATCTTGAAGCATCATTAGTGCAGCTACGGAAACAGCGCGTCCAGTTGACTCTGCATGGTCTTTGCCGCGTAAGCCAGATTTTTTTAGACCGAATTTTGCGTTTTGGGTCAAATATTGTAATAATTACTGCAGTTACAGCACTTTGACCTATTTTATTAAATTTATATGCTCATTTTACGTAAATTAAATTAAATTTTAAATCTTAATTAGTGCTTACATATTTCAATAGGGATTCGTTTCTGTGAGTAATCTGAAACACGGGTGAAATCTTTCACCAGCTGTAACTATCTAATGAAGCATTTCCAGACCTATGAATAAATTAACTTTTTTCGTTATTTTTGCTAGTGGAATCAGCTCAGAAAGTGCTCGGAACATTATGCAAATAACTTATTATTTTAGCTCAAAATAATTTAAATAATTTTTTGGTCAATATCTCTGTTGTCCTTTGAGCTACAGACAAAAAAAATCATTGAGTTTTTCATTAAAAAAGTAAACTTTTTTGTCTCTTGTAATTTTTTTGTAAAGTTAGCGGTTTATGAGGTATTTGGCATTAAAAATTATAAACGGCCGCCATTTTGAAAATATTTAAAATATTGTTCTAATTTTTCGTACAGTGATAAAAGGTTACGCAAAAAATATGTGTACAAAGTTTGAGCTCAATATCTTTTCTACTTCTAAAAATATTAAGTATATTGTAAAAAACACATACAGACAGACAGACCGAAAACGGAATGAGTTAGGCCTATAATATTACATTTTTTGTTTCTTTTGACATGCTGAATAACGTGATAAAGTTTGTTCATATGGTTGCAAGTCACCCTGTAGAAAATATTTTATATTTACTTTTATTTTTAAAATTGTTGCTCGATGTTATATTTTAATTTGATTTTATATAATTACTAGGGGACACACCTGCGTGCTCCGCACGCCAACCCCGTTGGAACCTTCTATAAACACAATCATGTTATGATTTCTTTTTAATAAAGGTGTATGATGAATAACAACAACAAAGCTAAAATGGTAAATAATGTTAAATGTTCACATCAAATTATTTCGTATATTTTATAACAGCAGTTATAATAAAGGTTAAAAGAACCATTAAGGCTCAGATCTACACTTTAATAAAACCTAAAGCAGGCCATACACGGTCCGATTTGTAGGACGACCGAGTTGGACTGCAAGTTGGATGCGTTTCACCACTCACGATCCAACTAACCATCCAACTTACGATCCAACTTACGATCCAACTAACGTTTCCAATTAACATTAACAGCTGATTTTAAACTTTGAAGCAATTATTTACTTTTCTAAATTTTAGGTTAGGTTTTTATTAAAATGTAGACCTGAGCATTGCTGGTTCTTTTAATTTTTATTAGGCCTATTTATAACTGATGTTATAATATAAAATATTTCATTTTGGACATTTACGATCTTAGTTTTGAGGTTATTATTAATCCTACATCTTTATTATAAAGAAAATATAACATAATTATGTGTATAGAAAGTTCTAACAGGTTTGGCGTGCGGAGCACGCTGGAGTATCTCTAGTAATAAATAAAAAATATACACATTGATTTACATTATTCAAAACGTTCTCAAATTTTCAACTCCACGACAAGAACTCATTCCAATTCAGTCTTCTTTCCTTGTAGGCCTACATAGTGGTAGTTGTATAAAAATGTACAGCAATTTCTATATGCAAATAATTAGACTAAACAATTCCCTATATTTTGTCAGTATACTTACAATAACTTATATTTTTAAATGTAGTAGACAACCGCCTATATTTTTTTCATTATAGAAAACAATCCCTATATATTTTCAGTATAGTAGACAATCGCCTACATTTTTCTATATAGTAGACAATCGCCAATATTTGTTCAGTTTACTAAATAATCACCTTTATTTTTTCATTATACTAAACAATCTACTATATTTTGTCAGTATACTTTCAATCGCCTACATTTTTCAGTATACTAAACAATCACCTATATTTTTAAATATAATAGACAACTGCCTAGTTTTGTTTAGTGTAGTAAACATTCACCTATGTTTTTCAATAGGTTAAGAAATTATTTTTGAACTATTGTGACTCGAAGATGCTCAAAAACATGTCAGTTTGCATAAATTGCATCACTTGTGTTCACAAACACCTATTCTCCCGATACAATTCAATAAATTCCCAAAACCCTTTATTATCCATTATTATAGAAGTAAACATGTACAAAGTATAGGGGAAAAGGGAAGATCAAACATCAACAAGGAGAAAGTTTAAAATGACAATCGGACGATCACCCTATTCACAGTCCGACTCCGTCGGAAGTTGGAAGTCGGATCATCTTGTAGTCTGGTCTGGGACTCCGATTTGTACGATTATCCAACTCGTCGTCCATCAAGCCCATTCACGCTCCTACATCGGACATCGGACATTGAATCGGACTACAAATCGGACCGTGTATGGCCTGCTTAACCTAAAATCTATAAATACAAAGTTTGAAATTAGCTGTAAATGGAAATATTAAAGCAAACAGCTGTTAACTGTTATTTTATTCAATTGGTAGCCATGGTAATAAATGTTAATACATGTGTTAATTTATTAGTCTAGGCATAACCTAAGATTTTTTTCCGACTTAATGTACAAATATTGAAATAAAAAATGTTTTTATCGAAATAAATTATAGCCCATGTTACTCAGGGATAGTGTAGCTTTTTATTAGTAAAACTATTTTTTCAATCGGTTCAGTACTTTCAGAGATTACCCCCTACATACAAACTTTACCTCTTTATAATATTAGTATAGAAATAATTTCAATTGGTATACATTTGATAATGTACCTATTTTTTATTGCAATAAGGAGATATATAAATATATATACATATATAGGGGCGGGGGGGGGTTGTTGTGTATAGAGGGGTGGGGGCGCCAAAAATTACTTTCGCATGTTCAGGAAAAACCCCTTGCACCGGCCCTGTTTATTTATTACCTAAGGTTATATAAAACTCAATCTCTATGCTAAGTTATCTCGCTTCGGTGTCAAGTAATTCAAATGAGATATTGCAATATCGTAATCATTTCCCTGTTGGATTGTTTCAAAAACTTCTGTTTAACATCTTTTCATTTTAATGTAATCTATATATATAAAAGCCAAAACCCACTGACTCACTCATCACGATTTCTCAAAAACTACCAAACGGATTGGAATGAAATTTGGTATGTAGCTTCCTCTAGGGCCATAGGTGCTCACTAAGAAAGGGTTTGAAAAAATTCGAAATTTTAGGGGGGTTTGGGGGGATCAAAATTAGTAAAAAATGACTTCTACAAAACTACCGAATGGATTTGAATGAAATTTGGTATGTAGCTTCCTCTAGAGCCATAGGTGTTCACTAAGAAAGGGTTTGAAAAAATTCGAAATTTTAGGGGGGTTTGGGGGGATCAAAGTTATTAAAAAATGACTTCTTCAAAACTACCGAACAGATTTGAATGAAATTTGGTATGTAGTTTCCTCTAGAGCCATAGGTGCTCACTAAGAAAGGGTTTGAAAAATTCGAAATTTTAGGGGGGTTTGGGGGGATCAAAGTTATTAAAAAACGACTTCTTCAAAACTACTGAATGGATTGGAATAAAATTTGGTATGTAGCTTCCTCTAGGGCCATAGGTGCTCACTAAGAAAGGGTTTGAAAATTTTAGGGGGGGTTTGGGGGGATCAAAGTTATTAAAAAACGACT
>JAGFPH010001049.1:243937-263314 GCA_018207615.1 Philaenus spumarius
TAGAGCCATAGGTGCTCACTAAGAAAGGGTTTGAAAAAATTCGAAATTTTAGGGGGGGTTTGGGGATCAAAGTTGTTAAAAAACGATTTCTTCAAAACTACCGAATGGATTGGAATGAAATTTGGTATGTAGCTTCCTCTAGGGCCATAGGTGATCAATACGATATTGATTTATTTCTCTTTACTGCTCGAGATCTTGCATTCCCCTAAAAATGGGATATAAAAACACCAACATTTTGACTACTGCATGCAGACAATCCGTCACATTAAGTCCATCAGAAATTTCCGTGTGTAAAGTTTATTAGCGCAACTACACCAATCTGCATGCTAAATACTTAAGAGAAAATGTTTTTCTTTCTATTATTCACTTCTATTCAATAGTACAACTACTGTATACGTAAATTGTCTGAACCCAGATTTCAAATTCATTCAGCTCTTGCTTGTTAATCTAAACTGTTTTATTGTTTTAATTACAATAGTGGTACTAAATTAATACAGCAATATAATTCCTAGAATTGTCGGATTAGAGAGCATATGAGTAGAGTAAAAAAGGAATAGGATATTTATTAAATTAAATGTACAGTTATAACCAAATTATATACTTTAATATTATACAAATATAAATAATTGTTTACATTATACACAATTCAAAATAAAAAACTACAAGCAAATTTAAAAAAACTAAAATTTATTAAAAGGGAACAATATTATAGATTAATCTACCAGGAACCCTTTCGTGAGACCTTTATTATTATAAGTCTATATTTCAAAGCATATAAGGAGGAAAGGGATAAAGGCAGTGATTCTGCATGATCTGCTTTCATTTCACTTGAAAATTAGTATTTTAACCAAATATCTTTTCACAATATTATAAGATAACAATATTTTGATCTGCAATGTAAAAGGATTTATTTTCAACAAACATTTTATTTAGAGAAAATTTTTTAGTCTAAAGTACGAGGTATATTTGCAAAGTAAGTACCATTTCATTCCAGCATCTCCTCAGCGCTGAGGTCAGTGTTCCGCGGTAATATTCCTTGTTTACTTGGCTCTCAATTGATATGCCACTTTGGTTGCTCTACGTTGTATTTTCAGTTTGCCACGCATATTTGAAATGTTTAAGACAGTTACTGATCCCGCCGACTGTGAGTTTCGTGTTTTAATTTGATTTTCGAACGCAAGGAATGTGAAACCGGCCAAAATTTATAATCAAGTTAAAGATGTTTACGGTGAAGACGCGATGCGCGATGGAATGGTGAGAAAGTGGGTTAGAATGGTTTAACGAAGGTCGAACAAATGTCCACGATGATTTGGTAAGGAAAGTTGATGAAAAAATCAACGAGAACAGACGTTTCACAAAGACAACGCTTTCGGATGAATTTCCGCAGATTTCATGAGCGGTTTTGTACGAAATTGTTTTAGACCGCTTACGTTATTCAGAAGGTGTGTTCCCGATGGGTTCCAAAAATGCTCACTGATGTTCACAAAACCAAGCGACTTGGCAGCGCTTTCACATTTCTCAAAGGTATAGAAAAGCTGGTCACCTGCTACGACAAGTGTTTGAACATCGGCGGAAACTATGTACAAAAATAGTTCATGTAAAAATAAAATTGGCTTGAAAAATATTGAAACTAGTTTTTTTTTTTTTTAACGGTACTTACTTTACGAATACGCCTTGTATATTTAGATCTTAAGAAAATCTAATATACTATTTAGGTTACAATATTTTAATTTTGTTTAACCAAACAGATTTTCAAAAAAGGAAAAGATAAGGTAAAGTCTATGCATGTCAAATTCATTATAAGAGTTGAAGCAGTTTTCAAAATTAAATCTAACAATTGTATAAACCATTTGTTTTACAATCCATACTTATTTGTGGTAGCCTAACTGGATTGTTTATAAATAAATATATTTACCTTTACGATCTGTCTAACAATCCTGGTTTTTCGTCGTTTTTAAATGACAGCCGTTTCGACTATTTTATTCAGTCATTTTCAAATTCCAGCTGTTCACACACTGGGAACTTTGTCACAAATAAAAACATTTAAAACGCTTATACATAAATGACACCACGGCGATGATAACCACCTAGGTTTTTCGCCTTTAAAAACCAAAAAAAAAAAAACATAAATGACACTTAATGTACATTACAAACATATATAGATTAAAAACACATTTGAACTGCAGCATAAGATATTCGACACATGTTACCGTGTTCAGTTCAAACTCGCACTGTCGGATGTTTTACAACAAGTTTTACACAAACCCTGATACTTTATTGAATGGTGAGCCTCAATTCCAGTCACACACACTTTTTGATATTCTACAGGAGCTGGACAACAATGCCCAGTTTAATTTGACCGACCGACAGCGCTATCCGAATACGGTAACGTAAGACACTAACATCCGACAGTGCGAGTTTGAACTGAACACGGTAACATGTGCCGAATATTTTATGCTGCGTTCAAATGTGTTTTTAATCTGTATATGTTTGTAATGTACATTAAGTGTCATGTATGTATTATAAGTGTTTCAAATGTTTTTTATTTGTGACAAAGTTCCCAGTGTGCGAACAGCTGGAATTTGAAAATGACTGAATAAAATAGTCGAAATGGCCGTCATTTAAAAACGACGGAAAACCAGGATTGTAAGACAGATCGTAAAGGTAAATATACACATTTGTTTTACTATTTGAATCGAATTTTGATGAATTTTCAAATAGCTTCCAAACAATCCTTTACAAAACTATAATACAACTAGAAACCAGAGGATGGTGTCCAAAAGGGTTTTTCACTTTTAAACCAAAATAGAAAAACAAAAATAAATAAATAAAACTAGGTATACAGTTTTGGATCTTCATGAAGACTTTAAAAATTTCTTTTCATACAAAGCTTCTTTTCAAAGATCTATCAACAATAATCATGAAAACTGACAGTGTTACCAGATAATATATAATCACAATCACAGATAACGTTCCCATGACTAAATCATAGAATAAAAATTAGTACGATAAAAAAGAACTTCAAAATTTACCAGGACAATAAGCTCTGACTTAGTTTCTTAAGGGGGCGCTACCCTGGCCGCCATATTGAATCTGATTCCCATAAGAGCAATGGTACAGAATAAGTCATTTTTTCCCGTTAATTCGTGGAAAAATTTTAAAAATTTGGTTTCATTTTGAAGTACTGTTATATGCGGATGTTTATTGCTAAATACATTTTCAAAAACCGTTTTATTGTTTTCATAAACGTATGATATAAATAGTAAAAAATAGTAAACTTCATTAATTTTTTACTCAGTTGCAAAATGAGATATTTCAAAAAACCTTAGCAATCAACACCTACAGTCTATTTTACTCCAAGGAAAAAATACAGCTTTCGTTTTTTGACAAAAACAACACAAAAATATGTTTAATAGTGAAGGTATGTTTTGGTTATTTAACATTGAAATTGGTACCCAACATCGCTGTTTTGAATGTAGGGAGCCGAGCCTTAATTGGGATATTTCCCCAATGTCTAGTATACATTGCTATAATACAAGAAATAGCTGTCTTATTGATGTTCCCTACTGTCGTCTGACTAGGTCTACGAACAGTTTCAATGTTCTGCCACAAAGGTTGAAAAACTGCTAATTAAAAATCTTAAAAATAAACTTTATAAATAAATGGTTTATTATGAATCCACTGTATGACATTGTATGTTGTTATTGTATACCGATTGTCACCAGTAACACGTGTTCTATATCAATTGTATTATATTATGTAGCTTATTTGTAACAATTATAATGTATTTAATATTATTTAAATGTAGTGAAATTTGTTGACAACGCCTATTGCGTTCATTATTTAATGTTTAATGGTTTTATGTATATAAATAAACTTACAACATCTTGACATCATATCCCTAGTAGTTTTAGTTCAACGATTTAAAAGTTTTGGAAATTGGAGAATAAACGTTTACTAACATTTAACCCTGGAACTGTCAATTCAAATTTTTGCAATGCCAAGCCATTTCGGTGCATTTTGCAAGCATTTTTTTCAAAAATTTGCCAAATATAGTAATTACATCCCAATCCAAAAGTGTTCCATAGCTTTTTTGTAGAGAAATGATCAAAGAATTCATATAAGCCGGTCAAAAATTGATTTATGTAAAATTTACAAAGTTATATTAGCTCAAGAAACAAAAAATGTTCAGTAACGAAAGGAAAAGGTTCAACTTTAGGCGCCTACATAAAAAGTAGTAAACATTGTTTGTCATTTTTTTCAAAATTTACAAAAGTTTTGTAATTTAGTTCTAAATAGAAGTGTATAAAAAGTCCGTCCGTCCCCTTTAATTTTTTTGCTTGTTAAAACAAACAAAAAACTTTTGGGGAACGATACTAACTTAATCCAAAGTATCTTTTGACGTTATCGGAAATTTTGAGTGTCCCCCAAAAATGGGGAATTTCGGGGGCAACTCAAAATTTTTAAATGGGAAGTATTGTCATGTGCTTGACCTAAACAATTGCTTCCAAATCGATTTCGTAAATTTTATTTTTACTCCTCAATCTTTGACAATTTTGTAAAAAAATAAAATTTACGAAATCGATTTGGAAGCAATTTTTTAGGTCAAACACTTTGAAATAAACATTTTTTGTCTCTCAAATTTTTTTTCTAAAACCTCCTCCTTTTCAAGATATTAGAAACTTTATGTTGATTTATTTCAACACGTTTAGGGCCGCCATTTTGTTTTGGGAGGTCCGATTTTTATTTTCTTTATGTCATTATCCTAGTCTTAAATAGAGCATTAAAATGAGGCATAACATGACCATACTTCTCATTTTAAAATTTTTAGTTGTCCCCAAAATCCCCCATTTTTAGGGGACACTCAAAATTTCCGATAACGTCAAAAGATACAAGATATTTGTTTGTTTTAACAAGCAAAAAAATTAAAGGGAGGGGGACGGACTTTTTTACACAGAGTATATCAATTTCAAATTTCTTCTTTTTTTTTAAAAAAACACCAGTTTTTATGTTCCTACGACAAGACTGCTAACAAAACTAGGCCTAATTTGAATAGTAATTTAGGAATATGCTTAGCCCAAAATGAAATATTATTATAACAAAGTGTAGAGAATAAATCATAGAATTGAACTGTATACATGTAAATTCTTTTTTTATAAACATATTTCACTTTAGTTTTACATGTATCACAAAAATAGATCAAACAGATAAAACAGCTCATGGACCCAGCCTATACATATCCTGTGTGTCTAGACAATGAGAACAATGCTAGTCCAAGTGTGGGAAAGGCTAGTATTGAATTCAACAAAAGTCTGTATTTCCCACGACTGTACGAAGGTAAATGTGGTTTACTTTACATGGAACGAAATGTTGAAGTTTAAATCGATATAAACTTAGATGTACTAAATAATATATATTGAACTGTAATAGAAATATCGATTGCAAAATCTTCTTTCTCATTGGTTGAAAACTATCCAATTGCAAGGGTTTACAGAAAACTTTATATTTTCAAAACTACAAGAGTAACGTCTGATCGGAAGGAAATTTTAGAAAGTTCAAATCTTTAAGAATCCAAAGGTATTTTTATATTATTTTCAAAACAATTCTGTCGGACGATATTGAGCCTTAGAGACGTGACAAAGTTGAGCAATTTTTTTGTGTTTGTAGCATTAGCTTTTCAGAAAACTAAAATTTTAAACGATGATTACATATGTAAATATACGTTTTAGAACCAATTTGTAAATACAAAAATTAAAGTTTAAATCATTTCCTTTCCGATGGTAATTGTTTTATTGTAATTAGATGATTTTTAGTGGGTCAAATTTGAATGCAAGTTGAGTGGTCCGGCAGTTGTAGGGTAAATTTTTTGTTTATTTTTTATCATAAAATTGCTTTCAAGGTCTCATTATAAGCACAGTCACAATACGCATTTGTTTTGCGTATCACATTTTTTTTCATTAGTCACGTAATTGACATTTTTGAAGTACCAAGTTAGAACTTTTTTCTTTACACAATAAAAAATGTATAGTTAAAAGTAGGGATGTGTCGATACCAGATTTTTCGATTCTCGATACCGATACTTTGAAAAATCGATTCTCGATTCCCGATACCGATACCTAAAAAAAAAACAGCGAAAAAAAAATAAATAAAATGACGAATGTCCGCAAAGAATACGACGTCCGAATATTATTAGCGTTAATTTTAAAAAACGCCGGCGTTAAAAACAATTTAAGTACCACAGTAAATGCCCGCAAAAAATCGATGCCCGAATATAATTAGTACCAATTTTATGAACTACCATTGGTGAAATGTTATTAAAAATAAAATGACGAATGTCCGCAAAAGAATACGACGTCCGAATATTATTAGCTCTAATTTTATAAAATGAGGTATTCAAACGCAATTTAATATACAACAGCGCATGTCCGCGAAAAAACCTACTCCCGAAAACAATCTAATGTCCGCATAAGAAAATACAATTATTAACATAGCAGAATGCGTTGCAATTTAAAATAAAACAAGTTTTTTATTATTCGGAGTAATTTTGTTTAAGACTGACTAGGATTGCGTTACTCGGAATATCATATGTTTTGTTTCTGAACGTTCAATTCGGATAAGTTCAGAAATAATCGGAACTTCAATCATCGAAAATTTGATTCGACGGCGTCCGTTTAGTCGTTTAGTCCCGCCGAAGTCTGAACAACTTGTTAGAACAAAGTACTGTAATATCAAGTTAATAACGCTGTGTGTAAATACTTACAGTATTCAGTTTTAGTGCAGTGTTTTATTGTTTTTTTTTTATTAAATTTAAATATTGCGTCGATTTGTTCGGGTAATTAAATTGTGCAGGCCTACTCACTTACGAAGGGCTGCCAAGCGCTCGGCTGACTCAACAGCCGCCGCTGTTCCGTTGAGCGCCCAAACTCCCTAAAATGTACAACTTGGCTGATTATGCGAGTAAAAACCTTTAAATTCGGAATTACGTGCACGACGTGCAGTACTGTAATGTACTTATTTATTTACAGTACATTTCCGCTTTCGGATAATCGACACTATACTGAATTAACATATTAATTTGATTAAGTTTAGTTAGTTGAGGATATGTGGAAACTTAACCGGAGTAGGCTAGTCTTTTCAGCAATGACATCGAAGTGTGGCAATATTTTATAATAGACGTTGAAAGTGATGGACTTTTGTCTGTAATTTAACTTAGTTGAATACTTGTATTTAATTATAACATACTTAACCATTTCAGTATTCAAATTAAATCTTATACTTTATTTTTAAATTCTTGTTAAATTCCTTGAATAATAAATAGAACCGATTTGACTCTAGAACCGAGAACCAAAAAAAAAAAATGGAACCGACCCATCTCTAAATAAAAAGTAAAACAAAGGAATTCCGTCCGGACTCCCATAAAAATCATAAATCACGGGTAACGTAAGTCCCAACAAGTTTTACCCGACTTCAAACAAATAAAATTATTACTTTAAAGTTTAAATACTTTTGTTACCGATCTATAAAATGTGTTATTTTTCTTCACAATAGACACCCTAATTCTATAGACACGATAACAAACGAATAACGAACGAAGTGTTTGACCTTGAGCCTACTCTAGACTTCTTGTGTACAAATAACAGCCTACGCATGATAAAAATAAAACAAGAAGCGTTTACTTATGAAAGGAAACAATTGCCTAAAACATTTTACTGGGGAAAATGTCCACTTACATAAAATTAATAATGTTTTACATTTTCCCTACTGATATTAATTTTATTGTAAAATGCTGAATTGAGTTAAAATACAGAGAATGCAATTGCAAATACCGGTGATTACATTCACGGAGTCTATACGAGAACGGGCAGTTCTGACAACTGAGTATCTCGTGGTATCGGTAATCGGTATCGAGTTTCGGCTATCGATTCTCGATACCGATACCAAAGCTAAAGTATCGGTGGTATCGAGAATCGGTATCGAGAATCGACCCATCCCTAGTTAAAAGTGAATCGCAAGCCGGATATGCAATTTTATAAAGCATATTCAGTTTTTCTTTCAGCATTCAATTACAAAAGATGGATTTATAAAATGGTTTGAAACGAGGCAATGTCAAAGCACTGTTTATATACGGCTATAGAGTGAAGTGCTTTCTCGTTTACTGGAGCAGACCCTTAACATTTACTGCCACAGTATTGAGTGGGATAGTTGGTTAAATTTATTACATTGTTAATAAATGAAGATTACAAAATACACTTTTCCTGGTTTTGTTCACTATTTGGATACATTTAGTATAAAGACGACACCACAAATAGTGATTACAAAGGTTTGTAAATGAGTCATTTATTAAAAACTATTTATACAACGTATAAAAAAAACTTTTAAAATTAAAATCTTTAAATGTTAATTTAAATTCAAAAATATTCAACTCCTGAATTTACTAGAGAAATTCGCCTCATAAAAAGTCTTAAATACAATCGTCACTCTTTATTACTTGAACGCACATTTATTCCTGGTACTGTATAAAAAAAAAAACAAATTTTTTAAATAATGAAAATAGGAAAGTTTTAATTGTTAAAATACATTGGACAAGAAATAAAATATTCTTTTTTTACAAATATATCAATAAAGTAAGATGTAAGTATTCTAATTATAATGGTTTGAAACGATTTGTACCGCTTAAACTGTACCTAATAATTTGCAGATATAATAAAAATAAATAATATTTATACAGGAAAATACAGACATAAAAATTCAAAGAATTATGAATCATCTTTTTTAATTTATCAATTAGTCCATAGTTAAATCCTTTCAACCATGATTGTCATAGTGGAAATGTCTACTGATTTTATACTCCCAATAATTTACTAGCTGCACGATTTTTGTAAAACTTTGCAGATCGACGTCGCTGAGATGTTTCGTACTTACGTATTAATAAACTTCAATTACCGTGGCATATTAACGTTTCCCTCATACTAGCCAAGCTTTTAGAAAGACGGACATGAACAGTCAGTTCAATGAGAAACGATTATTTTATTGGTAGAAAAGTAATGTTCGCCTAGTTTAAATACGTACACGTGGCAAATATATACGAAACATAATTACAGTTAAAACTTTATACAGAACATACACTGTAGTTCAAATATAACGATTAACTAATTGAAATAATGCGTAATCTAGCTTTTTTGACGGCTAATGTATTTACGGTATTTCCCTTACATGTTGTGATACACCGATAATTGTAAGTTTTACCAGCCTACAATTTACACTAATAGTGAATGTTTTATCTATAAGATACCTAAACATATATTTTAACAGCTGTTCTATTCCGTCAATTACAATATCTTACAACAAAGATAACATGGAAACAGATTATTAAAATGTCTATAGATAATCTTTCAAACTAATTAAAACTTAGTGATTTAGTTTAGGGGTCTATTTTTCTCCATACGACGCATTCTACAAACGTCAGGTTCCTCATTTTTAATGATAATTTCACAGCATCCTGTTGCGTTTCCTCGGTTTGACTTTAGTTTCAATAAAATAAACAGTGAGTTCTTCCAAGAATAAAATGCAGTTCCATAGGCGTAAAGACAGAGATGTCGGCATCTGTTGTGTCGTTACTAACTTAAATAGACAGCCTTTCTGAAATTAGAGTATCAAATAAATTTATTTTCATACATCATATCCAAATAATAAGAGAAAATTATTAAAGCTAAGTGTAAAAACAATTAAAAACATTTAAAATACTAACTGCCCCAAAATCAGGCTTTGCAGACCACCTTATAGATAGCTGTCATACATACAAAAGCTTCAATGACAATTTAGAAGTAATGCATGTTTGTAATAAAGGCCGAATTATGGATGCCACAGAAGAATTTGAAATTTGTAGAGCAACGAAACTCCAATCCACAGCATTACTAAACAACCAACTATACTTCAAGTCAAGCATGTTATTCGACACATTAATCCAGGCACTAAGTCCAACAAACTTCTAATGTGATAAGACATAGAGGGACAGAACCGGTACCAGTATCTATCTAACTACCGAACGTGCACGATGTCGGAATAGTGTGTGGACTTTCCGCATGTTTTTACTTTCTAACTTTTTACGACCTCCGCATGGAGTGAAATGTGTTTTGTGTTTTTTGTGTGCAATATATATTTATGTTTTTAGTAAATTGTTCCTGATGATGGGTGAATACCCGAAACTGCGGTAGAACAAGGTAAGATAATACCATAAAAACAGGATTAGTAGACGTATTATAATATACCGAAAATAAAATATTTCTTCTATTAAAATAACATTGTAACTTTAAAGGGCCGCAGGGCAAAACCCTGACGTCCGATTTGGACCATTTCAGATTTATACCTTCCCATAGTTGGTTACTATGACCGTACCAAATTTTGTGCGGATCACTTCAGCCGTTCAGGGGGAGTATGTGGAAATAAAAAGCCAGAGTGTAGCATAAGAGCTTCGCTCACTCCGTTCGCTCCGCTCAAATAATTGGATATCCTCATTTAAAATAGACATAATACACTCCAGTTCGCCATGTGAAAACTTCTTCTCTGAATCAAGAAAGTTTACTATCAGTAAATCATCTTTAAAACTTTCTCATTCCCATTCAAAGACCAACTTTATACTATAATTACCCAGTTTTATACTATAATTATTCCAGTGATTGTTAGTAATTTATTTCCCTGATTTTTTCTCAACTTCCCTGACCAACAGATGGCATTTTAAAAATTATTTTACCACATTTGTATTACATTATTAAAAAATAAATTATATTTAGACTCGCATACGTTTCGGCCTCCTCCTCTCATAATGCAGTAGAGAGGTAATTCGGGTCGCAATAATCCGAGGGTCCGTGTAAAATAGCGCTTACCGAGGGTTCGAGCCACAAATAGCGCCTTCAATATACAAAAATACCATAGAAACAAACTTTTCTCGCCACTGCCGTATTCGCCACCCCTCTCTTACAAGGTC
This sequence comes from Philaenus spumarius, assembly GCA_018207615.1. Lineage (NCBI taxonomy): Eukaryota > Metazoa > Arthropoda > Insecta > Hemiptera > Aphrophoridae > Philaenus > Philaenus spumarius. Next base: position 254,922 of record JAGFPH010001049.1, read on the forward strand.
ACGCGACACCACCCTAGGCGTGCTAACGAACTATAAATCAGTCCCACTACAGTATTGTGTGTGAGCGTGTGTTTACATTTGTTTTTCCAGGCTGCGGTTTATTTTGAAACATTTCATTTAATAAGTGGAAGTGTTTTAAATGCTTTTTTACTTTCACAAATTAATTTGAGTTCTTCTAAGAGTAAAAGAAAGTTTGTTCCATTAAATATAAAGTTAGAAGAGAATAGACAAAAGTGAAACGTTAAACAAATTAAGCAGCAGAATATGGCGTTGGGAACAGTTGTTTTTGTGTAGTTATTTTGTTATATATTAATTACATTTAAAACTTTCAATGCCAAACATTTTCCTTAATGAGTGAGCAAGGTGTGCCAGGTATGGTGCATCAGGAAGTGCCAGGCCATAATTGGCACTTTTATGTTGTTTTAAAAAACTGTCATAGCTACGTTATTTATCGGTGAAACTTCTTACCTTTCTTTATTTGTTCGTAAGAATAAACTGGAAATAATTTTTTTAAACTTACTATAATATCCAAACAAAAAAAATGTTTTTTTATTTTCATAAAATTTTGTGATGAATTTTCCTGTTTGATGCAAACATTTTACCAGTAAACAATACCTTACAGTAAATGGCGTATTTATTAAAAGAACTATATATGTTAAAAAAACATAAAAAAAACAAAACACTTATCTTTTTTTTGTTTTTCAAAATATTGTAAATTTAGATTTTTACTAGCGTCACCAAAAACTATGACCTAACCCAGTGTTGTTCAACCTTCTTGAATATGCGGCCCCTTTAAAAGTCAAAAGTTCTGGCGACCCCCTGGACGTAGTCAAATTATATCAGTGATTTCAAATAAGAAGTACTTGGCGTTTTTTCCGCGGGGACGGAAGATATTTTACCCAAATAATTAATCCAACTTTAATAACCACCTCGTTTTTTATTAAATACATTTACAGTAATTAAAAATAATTATATACAGGGTGTTTCACGAGATGTTGGCACAACTTCAGAAGATGAAAGGGGCCCTAAAAAAAAAGAAAATTGTACATATATGAACATAGGTCCATAAATGCTTTGTTTTTGAGTTATCCACCATTTTGTTTAATATTTTTTTGGAAATAGAAAAGATATTAATCTCAATTTTTTTGTTCATATTTTTTACATAACTGTTTATCACTGTACAACAAATCAGAACGTTCTTTCAAATATTTTCAAAATGGTGGCCGCTTAATATGTTTAATGTCAAATAACTCAAAAACCTCTAACTTAACAAAAAAATTACAGGATACCGAAAAATGTACATTGTTAATGACAAACACAACGATTTTTTAATTTTGTTTATAGCTCAAAAGATAACAGATTTTGGAAAAAAAATTAAAAAACTTAGCCTTTTATCTTCATGTTTGATCTGCAGTATCATACATTTTTAGATTTTTGCCAAGATTGATGTCTTTCGAATAAAGAGAAAAGAAGAATATCCAGAGCTGGCAAGGGAAGCTTTGAGATTATTAGTGCAATTCGCCACACTTCCTACCTATGTGAACTAACTTTCACTTCAATGGTGAACATAAAAACTAACAAGGCAAACAGGTTTCAATTAGAAAATGATTTGGTTATTTGCGTCTCAAAAATAGATCCACAATCGGCAAATTATTAAATAATAAAGAACCTATATTTAAAAATAAACTTTCCTCTGAAATTGTTGTATTTTTATTGTAGTGTAGGACCTACGCCGGCTTTTTATTTTAGCCGGCTTGCGACCGCGATCCCCCCCATCACTAATGTGCACTTTATTTATGTTGTAAAATAAAACTGACGTTAGCTACAAAATTAGAAACATATACTGTCCTTACCTATGATGCGGCTGTGTTTACTTCCTGTGCTGGGGGTGAGTTAGGATCTCTATTTCTACCCCGTCCTCTAGGAGCCTTCTCCGGAGGTGGTACAATTGGTATCGCTAACTTAACTCTTCGAGGGGGCGTTTGCCTCGGTACTACTGCCTGGGATTGTGCATTATAATATATAATACCTCCCTGACCTTGAAAAATTTCAGCCGGTGCGTTCTGAAACATTAAATTACAACTGTTAGAAAAAAAAAATCGTATTAACACTTTACTTTTTACATAAATCTAATAATAATTACAATCTAATAGAAACTTTTACACAATGAGATACTGGGAAACTAACTAGCAACTTAAGGCTCTTCTTTACCTTGTGTAAAATAGCAAAAACATATACTTCGTACTAACGTGTTTCAGATGCTATTTTTCAACTTAAAAAGTTCTGAAAACTCTTAAATTGTTCATAAAGGCTTAGAATACATAATTAGGCCTTAGTGTTGTTTTATGAATACATAATTATTCATAAAAATTATTGACAATCCTTTTTATCTGAATTTTTTAGTCATTTAATAAAGTTATTTGTTTGAAAATTTTGCTACTTTAGTAATGTTATAGGTGTTGTATGTTTACTTGTATTTTAATTTTTTTTGTAGTGATTATTATTTGGTAATGTCATATTAATTAGTTATGTCTCGCTGAATTTCATTTGATCCCCTTTCAATTAATTTGGTAATACATTCAAAGCATCTCGAACTCGCTAATTTAATATACGAGTATATTTAACATTCAAGGGAAATGTGACGTCAATCATTTGTGTTAGTTCACAATTTAGATTGATTACATGACTCCAGAACGCAAACCTTTGGAAATCGGTGGCCAGTCGAGATTGTCGCTTCGAATGACATGACATTGGCGTCATAGTTTGAACTTTTTGGTTTCCGCGGCAAACTGTAGTTATACTTTTTTATCATAGATTGTTTTCAGTCACAGGTGTGTTTTTAGTGTCAGTTATAAAGTGATCATAGTGTATTCAAAATTTAACTTCATCATATTTTGCATTCTGCAACGGAAAATTTCCGTGCAATTACTGAAATTTTGAGTTTTACAAAAAAACTTTGTAAAAATCAACTTTCTGGGCTACGGCGGGCATCTAAAATATGTAGGTCACGAGAATGCAAGTATGGCCAAAGGGGAGTTATCTGACAAGAAGCGACTCTTGAACCTTGACAAGTCTATGGATGTAAAGTCCTCCCCGAAATCACTGATTACTAAGGGAATAGCCGGGATTTGGGAATTTACAAGAGTGGGTTTTCATTTGGTTAATGCATTGTGCTACCCAAATAGTAAAAATAAAAATTGCTTAAGTAATACACGTTAAAAGTTAAAGGAAATTGTCAACTTGACTCAAGATTTAAAAGGAAGGGTATTTTGGGATTGACAAAAAAAAATCCAAAAATAAAGGTTCTATGACAAAAAGTAGTATTTTGTAAAATAAAGTTATTATAAATTGAAGGTATACAAAATGTTAATTAAGTAAAGTTTTTTAAAAAAATGTAAAGAAAAAGTTAAATATAATTAAAATGAAAAGGTCAGTTTTCACACCTTACAACAAAAATTTGAAATAAAATAAAGTTTTGAAGTTCATACAAAGTGAAAGTAAATTATTAGGTATTATAATTATAAATAAAAACCATTATATAAAATAAATTTCGATAGTTAAAGGAACCAAGAAAAACTGTTGAATCGTAAATTTGCAAAGTCCCATAAAACACCAGGAAAACAGTCAAATGAAGTGAGACGGTGGCTAGGGTCCTCATTCTACTGCAAAAAAGAACTTGAGAAATGGAAATTGAAGAACTTTTTCACGAAAATCCGCGAGAAAAAAAACGGAAGCGACGTAAACGGAAAATCGTACGACTACCGTACGATTCAAGTTTGCTGTTATAGAAGAAAACGCTCCGATCGTGAAAAACCAACTCGCATGCAAATCTACAGTAAATAACATTTTGCTAATACATATGAAGTTTTCACTGACAACCTACTAACATCTTGCACTAATAATTTATTACATAATTTTCTAAATGGGAAATTGATTTATGTGCCACCCTGTCTTGTTATCATGTTAAGATACATGTCTCGCCAAAAATGTCTTTAAAAACCCACTAAACCTAGAAGATGAAATTAATAAAGACCCAACCCTTGGTAATAAAGTTATTAACTTATTACTCTCGCAATAAAACATCGAATCATGTTAGACAATTCTTTAAAATTATTGGAAATATCCTAATTCAAGGGCATTATCATACTAATGGATAGAAAGAAAGTTTAACACAGTCAGTTTACCATATGGTTTCAATTCATACAGTCAAACCTGGATAATTCGAACTTCCATAGTTCGAAATTTTGTATAATTCAAATTTTTGTCCGGTCCCTAGAATTCTGCATTAAAACAATAGTAAAAATCGTGTTTAATTCGAATTTTATTTTGGATGATTCGAATTTTTGGTACTATTGTTCTTATGCTGTATAACAATAAGGTATTGACTTGTTAAAGCGTAAATTAAGTGCGGGGACATCTGCTAGTGTCAGTTCGATACAGCGTTGATCGGCTCGGAGGAAATCGAGGAAGAGATGAACGCTCAAACTGAACTCATATCACACGTAGACGCGGCAAATGCTCTCGACCTGGCCTTAGTGTAAGTTTACACCGTTTTTTTCTTTCCGTTGCGTTACGATATTGTTTTCTTCTAAAAACGGAAGGGAAGGGATAGGTTGTTCAAACTGTCCATTGGTACCGCATCGTCTTGAAAAAGATTGAGAAAAAAATTAAATTTGTTTGAGTTAACGAAAACGGATGAACGCAACTGGCAGGTGGCAACAATACTACTAGTGCCTAGCTGTTGATCTAATCCTTCCTTCTTTTTGACGGACTCGATATCCTTTCTGGATGCTTTTTGCGGTAACTTCCTTCCCGCAAAACGGATGGAAAACGTAAAGGAAACAAAACCAGCTTTCTTTCCAATTTGGTTTCAGGAGTTTTCATCAAGGTTAGGCTCTATCTATGTCTCTATTTAACTTATTTGTATGATAAAAAATGTACTTTTTTCACGAATTTTAATTTCTCTTGTTTTTATGTTAAAAAAATCCGTATTTTTTTTAACTCTGTTCAGAATAGGTGGATTTTCGGAATAGCGCGGTTCGGAATAGGGGAACTCTACTGTACCGTATATTGTAAAAGTACAGTATTTTGTAAAATAAAATTTGTGTGTTAAATCTTTGATTGTGGAATTAATTTTTTACAATACCTACAGTACTGTACAAGTATTTACCTCTTCTTTTTGAGTGAACATATGTAATTCGAATGTTTGGATAGTTTGAATTTCTTCCCTGGTCCCTTCAACTTCGAACTATCCAAGTTTGACTGTAATTATGTTTATTTTGTTTGTAACCACATAAAAATTTCCCAAACCAAATGCACAAAATTTCAGATAGGGGAAAACATTTCACAACTCTTTTACAAAGAAACACAAATAAGAAAATGATATTACTTACCGAAGGAGGTATTGGAAGAGCATACGGTGGTGGAGTTACATAATTAATAATAGGTGGCGGCGGATACGGTGGCGCTGGACCTGGTGGAGGCGGTGGGCCAGGTGGTAAGAACGTCACCATTTGCATTGGAGGAGAAGTTACAGGAGGCGGTGCTACTGGTACTCCTTCGTTAAACACGGGGCCAGGTGGGTAACCTAAAATATCAGACGTACATAACATTACATAGAAAAAATGTTTTACTACATCGGACGGGTCAAAATATACGTTAAAATGCGAACAAGTATTTTGGCTGTAGTCAATAATTCAAGTAGTGGAAATTCAGTACCCGATAAATTCAGGTAGTAAGGAATTAAAATGAATAATGAAATTTCCTTAAAGGTAATATAATACATTTTACTATGTTTTATATTGTACGAATTTCCTTGTTTTAACATCGATTTATAAATAAAACAGAGGTACGCTGTGAAATGGTTTTACAACTGGTTTATTGATATGATTGTTAACAAAAATTGAATTTTATATATTTACAAATGGAATGTTTTTTTTTAAACAAAATCTTGCGTTAAGCTTTATAATATATGTGAGGCGGAAAGTAAAAAGGGACCTCATCGCGGCAATTTCCGGTTTTTAGTTTTTGATAATATTGAATTAAGCTTTGAATAACAAACAATTTAGTACAAAAATCATATCTCTATGATTTTTTTTGTTTAAGTTACGGATTTTTTAATTTTATACAGTGAAAATGGGCATTTTGAGAAAAACGCAATTGAAATATTCAAAGTAACACAAAAACTTTATTTATAACATTTAAGAAATAAAATTTTTATAAAAATTAGCTTAAAACATCCTCTAAAAAATGATATAAGAAAGTCTCTCATGAACATCCATCTTCATTATTTAAGTGGAACGTTTTCGACGCTTCGTCGAAGGTCCTGGGACAGGTCGAGGGCCGTCAGAGTTACTGCTGCCAGCTTCATCGATGTTTTGGGTTTCATGACAATACGGTTATTGTTTGGACAGTACATTAACTTATCAAAAATTAATTAATGTAATAATTAATAATGGTTATCAATAGTTAATTATACAAAAATTTTAGCTTTAAATGCATAGTTTAAGTGTGTTAGTACAACTACTAAGAGTAGGTGGTTTTTAAACCTGTAAAGAAAAGGTCACTGAAGTCGGGACAGGGATTTTTATAACCAGAAAACGTTCTCATTTTACAATAAACTCGTAGTAGTTCACTTCGTCGCTGCTAGAATTCATCAGAGAGTAGTTTTTAAAGTATTGCCTTGCTATCTGATGTCTTTGAGAAAAGGGACATGTTCGCGGCCCATGTTATTTTCCCATAAGCGCGAAGAGGTCCCTTTTCCCAAGCTATGTTAATTTTTTTTTTTAGTGTTTTATCCGTTTATAACAGTTTTGTAATCAATTACAACTGGTAAAGGATGAAATGAAGCATATTAAACCGCAAACAACCGAAAATCAATATTTTTGACCTCATTCGATGAAACTGCTTGTACTGAAATTTTCAGTTTGCCGCGATGAGGTCCCTTTTTGCTTTCCGCCTCACATATGTTTAGTTGTTGATTGCCGGCTAGCTGATGGTAACATTTGAAAAGTATTATCTTAATTCAATTAAATAAATTCGTAAGTTACAACTATTGACAAATTTGTATCGTGAATCTTAATCTAGGCTTAAGGCTAACGAGGGATGATTGGAATTTATAGGTTGATTGAAATGGATAACAATAATTTTAACTTGAATAAAAGAGGTGTTTAAAATAAATTTTCTGGTGGTTAGGAACTTGAAGAAGTGATTGTAGATCTATGAATTTGTAATTTCAAAGTTTTAAATTTTGGAGATCATGTCTGAACGTCTGATGTGAATTAGAGTTAGCTCACCACAATAATTATCTGGAGGCAGGGGCGGACTGGGTCCTCCATTAGGGTGTAAAAGTTGACTATCCTGAAAGCACATACCGGGGGGGTCTGGGGGTTATGGAAAAATATGGAAAATGGCATCCTATAAACACAATTTGCTGCTATTCTGACAATAAATTTCTAAGCATAATACAAATGATTTTCTTTGGTTCTTTCATATTATATTTGTATTTTCCCTTACATTTATATAATAAATCATGTGCTTCCTGTTTACAACCTGCAACTGCTGCTGCTGCTGTACAATGGCGATGAAAATAACAGAATTTACATCAAATTTTCTATGATATAATTTATCACATAAAATATGCTCTTAACAATAATTTATTGAATTGAGTACAAACTGTAAGCCTAATTGTTTAGAAAAAAAGGCTGTTTTATTATTTTGCTCTAAATGCCGGTTAAGAAAATAAAATATCATTTGTGAATTTGCTTTTGATATTTATTTGTTCTCATTATTTTTGAAAGTTTAACTCTATTAAAATAAGATTATTGATAGGTATAACTTCATGTCAATCGGTCAAACCGTTCTCTAGATATGATTTTTTTTTTTAAGTTAGACTGACGAAAAAGTAAGCACCTTAAATTCATGTTTATATTATGAAATATGTTTGTCTGGATTCCAGGAAAAAATCCTCAAAAGAGAACCAGAGAGATTGGGGACACCCTGTATAATGAACAAATTCCAATACACGGAGCTAATCAATCAAGACATACCTTCTAATTGAGGTGAATGCCCGTAGTAACCCATAGTATAAGCTCGAGGTTGAGCAGTTTCAGGTAAAGACCTCTATAAACTATTCAATCAAGACGTACCTTCTAATTGAGGAGAAGGCCCGTAGTAACCCATGGTATAAGCTGGAGGTTGAGCAGTCTCAGGTAAAGACCTCTATAAACTATTCAATCAAAACATACCTTCTAATTGAGGTGAATCCCCGTAGTAACCCATAGTATAAGCTGGAGGTTGAGCAGTTTCAGGTAAAGACCTCTATAAACTATTCAATCAAGACACCTTCTAATTGAGGTGAAGGCCCGTAGTAACCCATAGTATAAGCTGGAGGT
>JAGFPH010001049.1:280163-304717 GCA_018207615.1 Philaenus spumarius
GGTAGAGACCTCTATAAACTATTCAATCAAGACATACCTTCTAATTGAGGCGAAGGCCCGTAGTAACCCATAGTATAAGCTGGAGGTTGAGCAGTTTCAGGTAGAGACCTCTGTCTTTGAGTAGAGTATCTTTTGGACCTGTTTGAACTTGCTGCCATATTATCTTGCATTCGTGGTGGTATCTCTGGCTGTATTGCAGGCATACGCCTATCTCCTCCTGCACAGAAATGAGGAAAAATTTTCAGACAACAGTAAAAATTTTAACATTTATTTCAAATTAATTTTGGGTTTTTAAATTATTTTAATACAGATTCCGTTATTTTTCATACATAAAGAATGAATTAGAACTACAGTAAAACCTCTCTAATCCGAACCTCTCATATCCGAAACCTCCGATATCCGGCGTAGTAAAAAATAATAAATATATCTATCAAAAATAAATATTTTCGACTAAATACTGCAGTAGCGAATGATGTTTTTGAGTTGGGCTGTAGGGAATTGTTTCCACGAATTCGGAGAAAGCGAGCGCTAGGGGAGGTGGCCAAGGTAAAGGTCACTACACTACAAAAATAATGTGCCTACCCATCTCACAGCTTCACCCCTCCGGAAATAGTAATACTGTAGTAGTCAGTTCTGTTGTATGCGTGATGTTTGGCAGTTCGTTCGATTTCTTTTGCAACTTGTTTAACTGTGTCTTTAAGTGCTTGGTTAAATAAAAAGTAAAACAAAGGAATTCCGTCGGGACTCCCATAAAAATCATAAATCACGGGTAACGTAAGTCCCAACAAGTTTTACCCGATTACAAATAAATAAAATTATTACTTTAAAGTTTAAATACTTTTGTTACCGATCTATAAAATGTGTTATTTTTCTTCACAGTAGACACCCTAATTCTATAGACACGATAACTAACGAATCAATAAGTGTTTGACCTTGAGTCTACTCTAGACTTCTTGTGTACAAATAACAGCCTACGCATGAATAAAAATAAATCAAGAAGCGTTTACTTAAGAAAGGAAACAATTGCCTAAAACATTTTACTGGGGAAAATGTCTACTTACGTAAAATTAATAATGTTTTACATTTCCCCTACTGATATTTATTGTTAAATGCTGAATTGAGTTAAAATACAGAGAATTCGATTGCAAATACCGTAGATTACATTCACGGAGTCTATACGAGAACAGGCAGTTCTGACAACTGAGTATTTCTTGGTATAGGTAATACCATTTAGGATGGCGCGTGGTTTGCGCAGAAGCAGTAATGCTCTTCTCCCTCCAACACCAGTCTTTGTAGTTTTGTAAGAAAAATACAGTCTGTGTCAAATACATCGATTAGAGGGCCGCCGAGCAATTTTTAGCATTGGACAAGCTTTCAATTACAAGCTTCTGCACAGTACTAGGATTATTTAAATAGGACAAATTTTATATATTTGTAATCTGCGTGATATGTTGCAACTAACAGTATAAATATCTTCCAGTTTAGTAAATGTTCGGAATTTATACAATAAGAAATACTTCGATTTTTTTAATAGGGACATGAAAAAGTAGTAAAGCGTAAACTTTTTATATTTTTAGGGTAGAAAGAAACTTCCAGCGGCAAAGTTGTAGAAAATTAGTTGATCTACATATTTTATTTCAAAAATTTTTCAGTCAGATGTTTGGTTTGTCCACAAATTGCTTGCAAATAAGCACAACCAATATTATCAGGTAATAGCCTAATGTAAACATATTGTTTTTTCTTTTTCTTATATCTATAGTTAATTTATAATAATTAACTGAATTGAAGAGCGGGACAGTTAATAATTTAATGTAATGTAAATATATTGTTTTTTTTTATATCTATACTAAATTCATGATAAACTACTTGAAGAGTTGGACAGTAAATTATTTAATGTAATGTAAATATATACTACTTTTCTATTTACTTATATCTATAGTAAATTTATAATGAACTACTTTATAAGTTATAAAATAGCCTTTAATTTAAATCGTATTTTAAGCGTGTTTAGTACATGTTTTATTTAAAATGTCTCGATAACAGAAAGTAAATACTGTAAGCCGACATAACTAGGGTTGACTGTACAATGCTCCGCCTAAACTTAGGAGGGGAAGTGTGGTGGGATAGGTACTCTTTCTCACTCGCACTATCCGCCCTACGCGCCATCCTATACGATTTTATCTATATCGGTAATCGGTATCGAGTTTCGGCTATCGATTCTCGATGCCGATACCAAAGCTAAAGTATCGGTGGTATCGAAAATCGGTATCGAGAATCGACCCATCAGTAATTTCAACCAATTTACCCATATTAAAAAAAAACCTCTCTCAAATCTGGATTTTTTGATATCCGGATCGCCCGGCGCCACATTGATCCGGATATAAGAGGTTTTACTGTACTTCAATATTATCTTGGTTTTAAAAATTAATTGTACTGGAACTTTTACAAATAAATATTGAGTATCTTGTAATATAATATATATGACAGAATAAAACTTGAAAACAAATTCTCACAAATTATAAGTTTATTTACTTAATTTTTTAAGACGCAAGTGCCACCATCTTCACAATAATATTACTTTATAACCCAGTTCTGTGCTACGCTCCATATTCAAACAGTACTAAAGGAGCATGGTGAAATATAGTTTACATTAGTAAGGCATTAACCCTTTCGGACTCTCAAGTCGGCCTGTTTACAATCGCATGTCGGCTGCTGGCCGACAATGGTTTTTACAATCCTACCGATGAATTTGCGTGAAATTACCGTTCGAAGTTATGTATTTCGATACGATCGATTGTACTCAGTATATTCTGTGCGTCACTGAAGAACAAATCTACGCTAGTACTTTCTTATTTATTATTCTGTGAATGATACTGCGCCGTCAGCTGATCGACTCTTGTCTACTGCCTCAGTAGCAATTACATCATAGTTATAATTGTCCCTTTGTAAACTGTTTTGAAGTTACTTTCAATCATTGTTTTATGGTTTTTGTGTGTGGTTAGTGAAAGCGAATATGAGTGGAAACAGTTCAGTGAACGGGAAAGATATTGATCAGTATCTGGAGAAATCTTGAGACGACGATAAATACATACATGACAAAGAAAAGGAATATGAAAACGTTCAACAGTTTGGCTGGATTTGTAAATTACTAGATTATTAAATTTTATGCGAGTCATTTTTATTGTATTTTTGGTGTTTTCATTAGCTATAGTATTGTACTAAAAGAAAATTTTTGTTTTATCAGTAGTATAATTGCAGTAGTTACTATACTGTACTCCAATAAATGCGCATTAAATGAGGCTTAGGGGTTCCAATGGGGAGTCCGAAATGAGAGTCAAAATGGTTAATAAATATCAAACGTCATTCTAAATAGCTAACTCTACAAGGGAAAGTAAAAAAGTAGGGTTTTTGGTTTCCCTCCGAATCACATGTATGGCAGCACTGATTGTTTTGCTATAACTCTTAACGTCTATCAGCTGTCCATTGAAAGTATTGTTTCATTGTTGGCTACTTGTGATTGTTGTGTAAAAGACTGTGTGAAATGAGTTCTGCTTTGTCTGATTGCACCAAAGAAGAAATATAAGCAGTGGTACGTTTCCTCAATTCAGAAGGTGTGAAACCAGCAGAGATTATTCGTCAAATGCAGCAGCAATATGGAGAGAGTTTTTTAAGCGGAAGCAAGAACTACGATTGGATTGATCGCTTTAAAAGTGGTAGGATTTCTCTGTGCGACGAACAGTGGCCTGGTAGGCTTTTAACTTCAAAGACTAACGACAGTATTGAAGCGGTTAAATAAATGATTCTCGATAATCGACGAATTACAGTTGATGAAATTGCAAGTCAGTCACGGCTCAGCATATCCAATCATCCAAGATTCTTTAAACTTTTGAAAAGTCTATTCCACGTCAATTGACCCTAGCATCCTCAAAGACAATCGTTTGAAAATTTCCCATTTGGAACACTATGAAGAAGAATACTGATTTATTAACCGAATAATAACCGTTGATGAGATAGGGTCCATCATTTTGAACCAGAGAGTAAGCGACAAAGTTAGATGTGGAAACATCCTTCATCTCCCACAGCAAAAAAGTTCAAATCTCAGATGTCTGCAGGAAAGGTTATGATGTCGATATTCTGGGATATGGAAAGTCAAATTTTGGTCGATTTTAAATCTAAACGTTAAACAATAAACAGTGACAGCTTCTGAGAGCTCCTGCGTTTATTGAAGGAAAAAATCAAAACCAAAAGACATGGTAAAGTTTAAAAATTCTTGATTTGGCTGCAGGATAACGCTCGACCTCATACGTCCAAAAACCAGTCCTGTGCCTTCAAAATCTCGGTTATCAGCTGTTGGACCACCCTCTATATAGTCCGGACCTGACTCAAAGCGATTTTAAACTTTTTGGCCCATTAAAAGAACAATTGCGAGGGAATCATTATCGAACTGACGAAGAGGACATCGAAGCGGTGCAAAATTTTCTGCTCACAAGACCATAAACTTTCTTCCAGGAAGGAATTAAAATGCTCGTTAAAAGATGGACTAAGTGCGTAGAAATAGGAGGGGATTATGTTGAAAGTAATGCTATTATTTGTGGAAGTACAATAAATATAAAGATTTTTTCAATTTCACTTTACTTATTGACTTACCCTTGTTTAACTAATGTAATATTACTAAACTAATATTAATAACTAACCATATTGAACCTTGTTTGAGTAACTACAGGTAATATTTGAGAGAATGTGTTTCAAGTTATATTCGAAATGAAATTTTTTATTTATACACAGTGTTGTTATTTACTTACTGTTAACGTCTGTAACCAAATTATTACTGCCATTGTTATTTGTATTATCGCTGACAAATACATGAGCAAATTCTGTAGAAAGCACTTCGGCTGCGTGTTTTAAGCTATCTCCTGAAACAAATATGAAACTATTACAATAAAACCCCGGTTAACCAAACTAAAGTAGTTTTGAATAACAATTTTTTCGGTTAAGTCATGAACATCTTGCACTACAGTTTTGAAAGGCTTTGAAGGTCAAACGAATTCAAAAATCTCTTTGTCGGCTACACTTATGTTCTTTATTTAAGTTAAAATTACATTTTTAGGATTACGGTTTTTTTTTTTGTGGAATGTTTCATGTGGTTATTGATTGCCTCAACTGGACTGGTAATTTTTACGATATTTAACTTACTTGAATACTCACAGTCGTTTTTGTTTACTTCTTATTTTCTTACGGTTACGCCATTTTGATAATGCCTGGTAAAGAGGTGAAACGGCATAACCAGTAAGAAAATAAGAAGGAAACAAAAAGGACTGCGAGCTGTGAGTATACAAAATAAGTTAAATATAGATTTTTCACGGTTTGCTCCAAAAGTTTAGATTTAGACTTCACCCAATCTGAAACGGTAGAAACACAAACTCCGTAATTAGCCGCAACAGTTTTCAATAAATTTTCTTTTTCTACTTCATTGAAAGCAGCTAATTTATCAGCGAAAGTAATCGCAACACGCTTTCGCTTATTGTTAATCGCCATAGCACAAAGATACACTCGCAACGAAAAAAAAACACCACTTGAATGTACTATTTTATTGCAAATCAGCACTTGTATGATGACAGTTAGTGACTGATCCGGTTGTCACGATCTTAGGAGTGGGAGAGTTAGCAGTGTTGCTATAGTAGTGTGTGTAATTTAATATATTGTAGTAAAAGGTGACAAACAAAGGCCAAGATGCTTAAAAGTTGAAGGGGTGCTACTTGAACATTTATATACAATTGTTTTATTAATAATTTTTAACTTTCTGTCTCATAAAATTAGTACAAATTGTATTCGGGTGTTAATTTCCTTCACGGACACTCTCTGTCATATTTTAAATTACTTTTTACCACACTTAATTTATAAAAATTACAGCAAATTGTATTTAGGCGTCAATTTCTTTATTCAATTTTTATGGGGAGTAAATATATCAGAAATTGTTGATACTTTTCTCGGTTTGGCCATAAATTTCTCGATACGTTTTTAAAATCACGAGTTTTATTTTTAGTCTTTTTATAAAACTCAAAAAGGTCCATTAGAATGAAAAGAAGATGAACAGAAGTTTTCCAAACTACTCAACAGGGAAGTAGTTATTAGGCTATGGCAATATCTTATTTAAATTACCTTGACAATGATGAGAAATAACTTATAGTTGAGATTGAGTTTTATATAATCTTGGGTGTTTAGTAAAATAAATAATGGCAGTTAATTACTTAACTGAAAATAGATATAATTATATAAAAATTAATATGTTGCGCTTGTAGTGTAAAAGGTTATTGATCAATAGTCAACTGTTAAATAGAATATATTAGGCTACCACAAACAAAATATGGATTACAAAGCAAGTCGAGCTAAACTAGCCTATCAATACAAAAACAACAAATTGAAACTCTACCACATATATAACATAAGATTTAATAAATTAAATGCAAGGCTAATAATATCAAGCCTAATTACATTAACGTTAAAATTAATAATCAAACTAAGACAGCCAAACATGTCAAAATGTATGCCGAGAAAAAATGGCTTTCTAATGAAATAAAATATTTATATGGCGAAAAAGAACGCATAAACCGAATTTTATATAGAACTCACTTAGAATTAGCCAACACAGTACATATTATTGAGTTACATGCATTGATTCATAAAATAGATAACTTAATTAAGCCAATGATTATTAAAAAGAAGAAATTAATAGATAAAAAGTTTAATAGACTCTTAACTATCAAAGCACAGGAGCTGGGCAATCATAATTGTGCACACAAATTCCATCCGTGAATTATCAACTGTACAAACATTGATTTTAGCGATAAAGAAACCGCATTGTTAAATAAAGGCCTCAAACATAACCTTTGTCCAATAAAGGACAACATAAAACATAACATCATTAACATCGAAGCCGCTATCCAATGTTTACCTATAGACAAACAAAATATCACTCGATGTTTAATCAGTAACAAAGTACAGTCCACCGTCTTAAAGAATCTTGGAGATAACCCTAACCACAAGTCGGACACTATTACAGCCAAGAAAATTCAAAAAAAACTACAGGATTGTAACTCATTAATTACAAAAGCAGATAAGGGTCATAAGCCTTAGTCATAATAAATAAAGACGAATACATCCTAAAAACATTAGATTTCTTAAACAACAATAAAATTACAGAAATACTTAAGGACCCCACATACAAGTTTAACAATAACATAAAATCTGCAATAAATTCAAGTAAACACCTCCTTACAGAAGCACAAAGGAGAACCAATATAACGATCAAACCAACAATCCCAAATCTTAAAGCACTACCAAAAATACATAAAACAGGACACACAATTAGACTCCTCGTTAACTTCATGAACACCTCTTCATACAGAATATCTAAAACATTAGATAGAATAATAAGAAAGAACATAACATTCAGTGAGAGTTACAGTATCAAAAACAACTTAGATTTGGTAAACAGAATAAAGACTGTTAATACAACCAACAATACCACATTGGCATCATTTGATATCACCAACATGTACGCGAACATCCCCATAAATGAAACAATATCAATATTAGAAAACAATTTACGTACTAACAAAAAGTTAAACAGCGAATCAATTGATGAACTAATCCATCTAGTTAACGTCTGTTTAACCCAGAACTAGTTTGCTTTTAACGAAACATTTTATATCCAACAACATGGTTTAGCAATGGGTTCGCCACTTTCCGGCATAATGGCCGAAATATTCTTAAATAACATTGAAACCACATACATCATGACACCAGCCAATAAACAGTTCAATAAAATACAGTATTATTACAGATATGTTGACGATATAATATGTTTGTTTAACAGCACAGTTAGACAAATAAACTTGATGATGAATTATCTATACTCAATACATTCCAATTTGCAATTTACTCAGGAGATCGAATCTGACCAGAGCTTAAACTTTTTAGACCTCAACATAATGAAAACACAACAAGGGCACAAATTCAAAATATACATGAAGCCTAGCCAAACCAATTGCAGTATCCACGCCACTTCTAATCATCCCATAACCCACAAACTTGCCGCATATAACAGCTTCATAAATAGATTACTCAACATTCCCATGGACATTGAAGACTATAACCAAAAAATTAAAACAATTAAATTTATAGCTATATCCAATGGTTACGAGACAAACTTATCAAAACACAGACAAAAAACGAATACAAAGAAAATTGAACATACCAGACCAACCTAAAGAAAAATATGTAACCTTAGAATACAATAAAACTTTGGAACATTCAATAAAGAACATATTTTGTAAACAAAGTTACAATGCCGCATATAGAACTTCCATCAACATTGGGAAAATTCTGAAGCCATCAAAAACAAAAACATATGACAAATTCGATGGCAACGGAATATATAAAATCAAATGTGACGACTGCTCAAAAATATATATAGGGCAGACTTGATGTTCATTTCGAACATGTTTTAACCCTAGAACCGGCAATGTTAACGAAAATGGATTTTTTGGCGTGTGCAAGCATTTATTCAAAAATTTGCCAAAAATAGTAAATTAACCCCAATCCAAAAGTGTTCCATAGCTTTTTTGTAGAGAAAGGTTCAAAGAATTTGTATATGCCAGTAAAAAAATTATAGATGTAAAATTTAGAAAGTTATTAGCTTAAGAAACAAAAAATGTTTAGTTACGAAAAATAAAAGTTCAACTTTAAGTCTACATAAAAAGTAGTAAACATTTTTTGTAATTTTTTCCATAAATGTAAAAAAGTTTCGTAATTTAGTTCTAAATAGAACTGTATAAAAATATTTAACATTTTCAAATTTCTTATTTTGAAAACACGAGATTTTATGTTCTTACTACAAGTCTGCTATCAAAAGTATGCCAAGTTAGAAACTTAATTTACTAATATATGTTGTGCCCAAAAATAAAATATTATTATAACAAAGTGTAGAGAATAAATCAAAGAACTGAACTGTATACTTGTAAATTATCTTTTCATAAAAGTGTTTGACTTAGAAATATTTGAATAACAAAAGTTAAAAAAATATAGTAAACTCTCATCTGTACAAGATGCGTGCGCATTCTCGTATGTCTGCCTATGTTGTAAAAGTCCGTTACGCTACAGATTTGAACGTTAGGTGAGACCGTATTAGCAGTCACTTTCCCACGGTCCTACACAATAAACTGTTCAAATATAGCATATTTGGTTTACAGGGGAAGTTAGCTTCAAGAATTATCTTTACAAAGATACCAAACTATCTATAAAAAACGATTGAGGTCATACAGAAATCACGTGAAATAAATAACGCTGTTTATTGGTTGGAAAACTGACCAATTGCAAGGGTCTACAAAACCCCTTCTAACTTCAATATTATTGGTCCGATTTTTGATTGGATGAAAGTTTTGGATAGGGGAAATTGTGATGAATCTATCGATACATAGATTTAACTAAGACAACCTACTGGGCAGGTTTTAGAGACTGACAAATGTTGAGTAATTTCGTTATGTTTTGTATGAATTTTCGGGCGCCGATTGATTTGTAGAAAACTAATAAACTGCAACGATGATTACGTATGTAAATATACGTTTTAGAAAGAAATTGTAAATACAAAAAATAAAGTTTGAAACATTACCTTTCCAATGGTGTTTGTCTTTTTGAGATTGGAAGATTTTTAGTGGGTCAAATATTCAATACAATCACGCGTTACAAATGTGTTGTCATGATCGCACGTTTCGTGCGATCTGCCGGTTCTAGGGTTAAGGAACACCTTCCCTATCCAGATTAAACAAAGTACAACATTCCAAGTTCGCCGAGCACCTAATTGACTATAACCATGGATATACCAATTTAGAATCAAATCTAGAAATATTACAACAAAGCAAAAAGGAACCAATAATGAATGCCATAGAAGAATATGAAATATACAAACAGCAAAAATAGATTCTCATATTTTATTAAAAAGCAAATCCATTTTCCAATCTCACACACTATTTGACATACTACAACACTTTGAAAATAATACAGTTAATACCAGGAAGCATCTTACCGGCCACCAGCGCCTATCAGTTACGGCTATTTAAGTCCCTATATCGTCCAACAGTACGAGTTTAAACTCAACACAAGTAGCACGTGCTTATGATTTCTACACCGTCGACGTTAAATGTTAATTAATATATGTTCAATGTACGTTGTAGTGTCTTTTGAATATATGTATAGTGATTTAATTTAATGTTTATAACAACGTTCCGAGTGCGCAAACAGCAACATTCGAAAATTACTGAATGAATAGTTGAAACGGCCGTCATGTTATAAGAAGATTGACGAAAAACAAAAAGGATTGTACGACAGCTTCCAAGAAAAGGTAATTATCATAAATAGAATAGAATAAATTTCTAACAACAAACTATTTTTACAGACAAACAAAAGAAATACATAATTGAACCATGTTGTAAAAGCAACCCCAACCGGTTAAAGTACGTATCTATGAGATACATTATATTTCGTAAAGTTAGTAGCAACAGAAAATTGAAAGGTTAACTTATTAATAATGAACTTATCCCCATATACATTATATTCCGTTCAATGATGTAAAAAAGGTATAACATACTTCTCACTCTAAATTTGAGATTAAAATTTTGGTTCATTCTTGTTCCAAAACGCTATTCTCATTTTTTCTCGATCTCGATTAATTGTATTTAATAAACTCTCGTTTCTCGCTTGTTCCTAAACCTCAGCTCTCGTCTTTTTCTCGATCTCGATAATTTCTATTAAACAACATCTCGTTCTCGCCTCGAATTCAAAAAGCCAATCTCGCACACCCTTAAAATTCGTACGTGTTAAGAGTAGAAGCTCTACATTGACACAGTGGGGTGAGGTCAAGACGTACTGTTTAGTAGTATAACATTTTTACCTGGTACACCTGGCCCATTGTTATCGAAAGGAGGGCTTATCCTACGAGCTCTACCTCTACTGGGTATGAACTCCATTGTTGGTCTTGATCCTCCTCTCCCTCTAAAACCTCTTCCGATTCCACCTCTAGCACCTGGTACATTGCTTTCAACGTATACTCCCATGTTCCTAAAAACATCAATTTATAAAAACTTTCATTACAATTTTTACTAGTACAATGGTAAACACAATTGTTATTTTAAACAAAATTATTTATATATTTATACAAAAGTTTTCTTTGAAGTGTAACAAACTTGCAATATTATAAGAATATTGTTTTAAATTCATTTTGTATTTTACTATGCAGAACGAAGTGAATTGATTTGTGGAGATTAGAAGTCGGACAAAAAGTCAGTAAATTAAAAAAATTAAAATCTTTTACGCTGGGAAATCAAAATATTAAAAAAAACTTACTGGATTAAGGAAAAAACTAATAATGGGAGAATCTGATAGTCAGGCCATTATGGCTTAAGAACAACGTCAAAATTGGTCTGGGAATGGTTAAGGCTGTTAAGCAGAAGGCAAGTAAGACTTGTTTGGACATGAAGGAGTAGAAAGGAATGAAATAGCAGATAATAAACTTGCAAGAAGAGGAGCTGGAACTTCCCCTATGGGTACAGATCCGATGATATGAATATCGGGAGGCTATGGGAAAGAAAGCGTAAGAAAAAATGTTCAATCAGAACACTTACACAGATGGAGAGAGATGGTAAGAGATCAGAGACAGGCACACGAATTATTGTTGGCCTGGATGGAGATCTAAGCAGAACACTGCTGGGTCTTGGCAGGCCGGAAGTGAGGTTGTTGGTCGGTCTACTGACGGGACACAATTCTCTAGTTGATAGATTAGAGAACAACCCATTATATTGAAGGTGTGGAGAGAAGGAGGAAACTTCTTTCCAATGTTCTATTCAAATGTGATGCCCTCGCATGACAGAGGCAGGAATATCTGGGACAAGGATACCCCGACACCAGCTACATACGAGAGGAAAGCCAAGGACTCCTTCGTTTCGCAAAAGGAGCGGGTTTGATGTGAACTGCTGCTTGGACATGGGACACAGAGGACCTTATGGTTTAGGTGCAGTGTGTCCTGGTAGCAGGTCAAACAACCCTCTAATAATAATAATAATAATAATAATGGAAGAATCGAAACCACCTCCTTTATTGGATCGGACCTGCAATGATTGCACAACTGATTTGAAGAGACAAGATTTGTCAGTTACATTATGAGACACAACAAGTTTCTAAAGAAACAAAATGTCTTCACAAAATGAACCACAATTTTTGTGCTGCTTTAAAATAAATTTTATTTTTGACAGCCGTGTCAAAGCGGTAAAGTTTTATACTTATATTATTGTTTTGTGGTGGATTGTGGTTGAATATCGAAGTAAAGAGAAGCAAGATTACGTTCTGGGTTAAAAATAAGGTGCATGAAGCCCCAAGAAATTTTAACAAAAAAACTTTATCAGAAATCAATAATAGCAGTAAAAAAAATACAGTTGTTGTTATGTTAAGCTAAGGGATCAAGTAACAAAGATTGATGAACAAAAAGAGAAAACCTGTGAAAGAGATAGTATAAGTAAAAATAACATGATTTAGATGGAGTGGGAGAGAAATTAAAATGTAGTTAGAAGGTTAATTCCCTGCATAGTTGAGGAAGTACATAGGCTATGTAAACAAAATTTATAAATCTTCAATTATTTTCATATATGTGAAGAAATAGGCCTAAACTAAGTTAACAATAAACCTCATGGTATTTCAGAAACTTTGGATACTTACACAAATCCATTAGGCTCAGGCTGTATTCGTTGCGAATCCTCCTTCTTGGAGTTATACGAGTCGCTTGTAGGCCCGTTCTTCCGTTCCCTCTCAGCTGGTTTATCGACAACTTTCATATTTACATGCAACATTTGAGGTTTACCGTTATTAACAGTACTTGGAGAAGGTTTCCTTTCACCTCCTCGTCCTCTTCTCCTATCCCTGCTTTTACTTCTCGGTTGATTTTCGTCCAGATCCGGGAACTCTTCTCGATTATTTTGGAAAGTTTTACGAGGTGTAGGTCCTGCCGTTGGTCGGTTATAAGCGTCTTCATCTTCCCAGTTTCGTGTGTATTTGTTCGGCCCTCGACTAGAAACATAAATAACTCCTGCAAATATTTTTTAAGTGACTTTCAATTTAACTAAATATTAAAATAAATTTTTTTTAAAAATATATTATGTTTTTTAAAGTATGAAATAATCTCTCCTAGCCATATCCAGATTTATAACCTTATACAGATTTATAAGAACTTACAGACTGGCCTGAAAATTTGTAATTGAATTTTTAATAACTATGAAAATACTTGTAAGATTTAACCCTTTGCGAGTATACATCGACACGCCCTATTTCCACTGAACACTCGGATGTCGAGTTATACTTGACATCGACATAGATCAATTTCTTTCCAATTTTAGAAGCTTTATTCAATCTATAATTGTAATTTTTGACTTATGATACTTCTAATGCTATTCCAGACAAACATATTCATGGTTCTTAAATGTATAAGGCCGTGGAAAATAATTAACATACAGTTTTATCAGCTGTTTTAGTCAGTTGTTAGGAGATTACGTTTGTTTATTTATTTATATATACATTCATTGACGTCACCAGCGAGGTTGAAGTACGTAACACAATATACAACTCAAAGCAATAAAAGGACACGTTTATACAAATTCTTAAAATTAAACATTTAATTAATAGTTTTATGAACAGTTATAATTTTACATCCACAGCTTTAAATTAATTAATTTTTAGATCACAACTTAAGTGCCTCACCTACACATAAAAAACTCAGTTGACTGGACAGAGGTGTTAGTGAAGTGAGTGTTGGAAGGAAAAAAAACGGTTATTGAAAACGATAATGAGACTGACATTAGTGACTTTGAATGTATCAGTGAAAACTATATTAGTGATGAGTCTACGGCTAGTCCTGATGCAAGTGCTTTTAAGAAATATCACAGTCTCAAAAATGTCAAGTAGCCAAAAGTTATATTAT
The DNA here is from genome assembly GCA_018207615.1 of Philaenus spumarius. NCBI lineage: Eukaryota > Metazoa > Arthropoda > Insecta > Hemiptera > Aphrophoridae > Philaenus > Philaenus spumarius. Next base: position 294,184 of record JAGFPH010001049.1, read on the forward strand.
AAGAAGGACTAGACTTTTGAAATTTGTATTTTATATTTTGATTGTGTAAACAATTGTTGTACAACTGTATTGTTCAACTGTATACTTGAACTTGGTTATAGCGTCAACGAATGTTGACCAACATTACCAGCAGGAAATTGTAATTTTTTTACCTTTAGTAAAAGAACAAATAACTATACAGTTTTACTATTATTGGCAACATTATTCACGACGTTTATTAAAAAGAAAAAACTATACTTTTCTTTAAATGTACAGTAGGGTCCCGATAAAATTTATAATAATTTATAATTGAGTTCACCTACAATTATAAATTAGGTAACATTGGTTAATGTGTAAAGTTTTAATGAGTAAATACATGGGTAATGTGTATTAACAAACTGCATTAAAAACACTAAAATTACAGTACTTATTAAAACATTAACTTACTGCATTAAAAAAAACACGCAAAAATTTAAAGTGTCAACATTACTGTGGGGGGGGGGGGGGGGGCAACTGTCTGATCATAACTACGTAAATGTCTCACCAGGCTATACGATCGAGTCTCGCCGCGCTTTTGTAGTAATGTCATTGGTTTAGTTACACACAGCATACAACTGACACCACATACCGTGTGAATTGTTTCTTAGGAGGGGTGGAAGAGTTAACAGTATTGCTTGTAGTGGAACCCATCCCCCTCTACCGACTTTGATGGGACGGAGGTTTTACATGTGAAAAAATACGTAGTTTGTTTATTTTGCAGCTTGATTCTGAGGAGGGAGAAAATAGGCGGCCCAAAATCAAAGGAAAGGGGAAATTCTAACATTTTTCGAGTTCTGAGAAAAAACTGAATTCAAAGTTTAACGTTGATATTTTGTAGATTTATGACAATACAACCGAGAGGTGAAAATATTTATTGACGCTAAAACAAAGGTTTATAATAATGCAAAAAATAACAATTTGACCGAACCTAAAAAAAAATGACGCATAGCCGAGGCTGTTAAAACCAAGTTCAACTGTATAATGTTTTTACGTCTTAGTATAAGCTTATGAATTTCAATGTTCTTACATAAAATGTTTTTTTTTAATGTAACACAATTATACTACAACTTATTTTCAAATATAGGGCAAGTACTTTTTTGGAAGCTTTTTGGATACATTTAAGGAGGAAAAAAGTTTATTGTAGCATAACAAATAGAACAGGTTTAATGTTTATGATATTGTGCTTTATTATCATAACTTTACTGCTGAAAAGTCCAAAATTAATTATATTCTGGGAGCATCAGGGTCACATTTAACGATACCTCAAAGGGTTAAAGCGAAAAACAGGCACATCCAAACGATAATAGTTAGGAGTGTAAAGAGAAAACTCACACAAGTTCATACCATTTGCAGTGCAATGAAATTGTTAGTGACATAGGTGAACGATAATAACAAAATAAATAAAAAATAAATAACATATTTCTTTTAAGGGTGATGATTTAGTTTTTCAAAGCTACTTCAATGTCTCACCCATATCGTCTTCTCCTTCTTGCTTTTGGAGGTGCATCTTCGTTACGTATGTCATACCCGTACGTTTCTATTAGCTCTTGAGTGCTCTTTGGTTTCTGATCATCCTCTATGTAAAGATCGTGTCTCCATCTATCCGCTTTTTCTGTCCATACTTTGCCTTTTTTCCCAGGTTGTTTCGTTTCCTTACTTTTATCCTCAGTTTTATCCGCCGAAGTAGAACTTTCTGTTTGCTCATTTTCTACACCACTAAAACAGAAAGAACCTGTCTTCTAAACTAATTTCTTTAAAGAAAGTGTATAACATTGTCAAGGTATTTATTAATTTGATGATCAAGTTTTGTATATTTATTTTAATGTGTTAACAACCTCAATATATCGAGAATCTGATGATTCAATAAAGTTCCGAAAAGCGTCATGAACAAGTAAGTAAACTACTTACAGTTATAAAAGTCACACAGACGGAAAAAATTTATCTTTTTATTCAAATTTGTGACTTGGATACAAATACAATGGGTTTTAAAAACAATTGTGTGTATTATTCTTGGTTTGAAGATATTTACAGTAATGACAGATGGAGATATAGGTCAGTATTGATTATTCGCACATTTACCGTAGTTTATGTATTTAAAAAGCAATGGCAACATTCAATACAGATATCAAGAAAATATACAACTTCTGTTATCAAGTGACTAAAAACTACAGGAACATAAGTATAAAAGTCTAGGCCTATATCAAACTAAAATGTAAATAAATTAAACTGTACCTTAAGGCTTCTTTCACACGTGGAGCCGCAAGGCGCGTCTTGGCGAGCGAGAGCTCTTTTTGCTCCTACCTCCCACTTTTTCTTCACCGACCAGAAAATCGTGATGGATCGTATGCATGCTGTAGAAATTTATCTTCTTTACCGTTGGCAAAAACGCCAACATTTCAGAATGTATTAAGGGTCGGCTCTAGTAAAACAGTAAGCAACCTGCGACTTCCTATAGCGGCGGTAGGTTACGCGCACATTGCTCATTCTAAATCCATTTAAAACCCGCAATTATTCAAATAGCGTTTTTTTTTTAAAATACCAAACTCTTGGGGACAAAATTCTTCATCTGAATGGCTTGGTAATTTTTCGCTATAATTAATAGTTACAACGTAAAAAATATTAAAAATCACCCTATAGCGGCGGTAGGTTACACGGACATTGCTCAGCCTAAATCCATTTAAAACCCGCAATTGTTCAAATAGCGTTTTTAAATACCAAACTCTTGGGGACGAAATTCTTCATGCGAATGGCTTGGTAGTTTTTCACTATAATTAATAGTGACAACATTAAAAAATATTAAAAATCAATGTTTTAAATTGTTAATAAATATAAAACAAAATATTTTTCTTAGTTTTGAAAAAGCCATTTGCATGCATATTGACCATAGCTTTAACATGACATATCGTTTATAATTTTCCGATCAAAAATAAAGGAAAAATTTGGATTTTAATTTAACATTGGTGTTATGGAGTGTCAGCCAACATGGTCGACAGGTAGAACCGACCCTTAAGTCCATTCTATCAACCAAAGGCGCGATGAAGCAGGAGATTTTGCCACGCTTTATCTAGAACTACAACGGGATGGCAACAAGTTTTTCAAATACTTTCGTCATTGGCTTTGATGAACTCCTCAGGAAGGTGGAGGATAGTATTCAGCTCAAACATACCAACATGAGGAACTACGTTCAGCCTGAACTGAGGCTGGATGCAACATTAAGGTAAGTAACATTTTATTACAATGTCTAAACAGAATACAGTAGCCCTTCGATCATTCTCAATACTACCTACTGAATGTCTAAACAGAACGAATGCAATTTTAATTTTCTTTGAAAATTTGCTAAATAAAAATCTTGAGAGGGATTAAGAATAATGAACTCATAATATGTTCTCCAATTTGGAACGTTCTTTATGACAAAAAATGAATCCCAATGTATATAAAGCCTGAATAAGTAGAGATGAAACCTAAAATTTGTTCAATACGACCCCCTTCCAAGCGCCCGGCTCGAGATCCACAAGAACTACTGGCTCTCACTCGCTCCCCACGTCAAAGCTCCGTTGTATTCTTTGCATTTCTGCCTTCCGCGCCTTCCTACCGCTTGCAAAGAATAAGCCTTGCGGCTCACCGTGTGAAAGAAGCCTAAATGTAACAAAAGACACCCCTGAGCTAGGTCTGAGAAATCAAACATAGATTAAATCCACATGTGAAACATACAAATGATTGCAATAACATTGATCCAACTAGTGTGTTTAAGGGAAGAGTTTGACCAATTACACCACCAGGGGGAAGTGTATGTTCAATTTAATTAAAACACTCTACAATATGCATATTTTTAAAAACTATTTCTAATGATAAAAGTAAATATTTACAGATCAAACAAAGATGGCTTTAAAAATTCCAATGGTGAAAATTCCTGTGCAAGAGTGACTTTTCAATTTCAAGACAAAAACAATATTTTTTTAATTCAAATTATCAAGATTGAGAAAATTGAGAGAACAGTTTTAGAGACATGAGCAATAACAAATGTGTATTAAAAACAAGAAATGTTTAATAATAACATACTATGGTTCTGATATATAAACTAATTAAATACAAGAAATGTTTAATATCATCAATTATGGTTCTGATATATAAACTAAGAGAATAAAAATGATAAAATTAAACACATACGTTTCTTCAAAGGTAGTTCGATCATCATGCTCGTAGAAAGTTCCTTTCTTTGGAATATATTGAGGGTTTCGCCTGTCTTCGTCATCGTCTAATTTTTTGTCTTTCGCTATTGAGCTCTCCTGAAAAAAAGATAAGTTCAAGTATTTGTTAAGCTTTCATTCTATAATTTAAGTAATCTATACATTAATACATCGAATAAAAGTTTATATTCAATCATAGCAGCCACGGATCAGTTTTATAAATTATCATTATATAAGTGGATACTCACGTCTATTGATCCTTGTTGTATGAGTATTCACTTATAATGTACTTAAGAGAACTATATATTTTTTTAGCGACATACTGCAATTTTTATTTATTGGTATTCTTTTGTAAATATATTTTTATGTTTTATATAGTGATGTTAAAACTCAATACAAGGATGGAGTAAATTAACTTTCACCAATTAATTGTTTCGCACGTTTTTTGTGTTTGCCGGTTTTGTTTCATCACTATGCGAGTTGTGTTTTATAGCATAAATATAACTCAACCTAGTGTTTTTAGTGTTTAATGTTTGACGACCTCTAATTAGATGATGGGACATAAGCACAGAAAAGCTTAATAAAGGAAATATAGAAGTCACTGACGGTTAATATCGTTTACTTGGATTCTTATACTCGAAAATGAGTTTTAAAATAACTCAACCGTTGAAGAAAATTGCTGCTGGGTTCGGAGTAGGAACTTTGACCGTCTTCTGTTGAAAGGAAAATAGGAACAATACTATGATCTTTTGTTTCAAAACTACTGAAAAGGATAGTTTAACTAGTCGGTGTAACTCCAAAAACACTAGACGATGCATTATTTGTTTGGTCATATTTTATTTTATTGTTTCTTTCACATTTCTTGGTTGACCCATACTGGCTGTGGTCTTGGTTGATCTGGTATCAAGGTTCTACTGTGTAAGAGAACAAATATAAAACCTATCATTTTCTACTGAAACACCCATCATCCCCAACAACAGACCTACTAACAGTATTTGTCTCTAAAACATTGGACTTTTGTACAAATGCATATTTGTGTCTAAATTATCAGAGGTTAATGCAAAATAATAGCTCATTTATTATCAGCAAGTCAGTAGACTTTATCTGAATGATGTAATCAGACAACAATGTTGATACATCAAAACGATACTTAAAGCTACGAGTGCAACTTTTTAATCTATTTAAGATAGATCCACAATTATATAAAATCCTTTTTGGCTAAGCCTACAGGCGCAGGAAGATTTTAAAATTTGTGCTACTAATATTTTGAAATTTCCATAAAGTAATTTATTCCCTCCTTGCGCTAAGTGGTGCCATTATCAAAGAAAATTTCCAGGCAAACAATTTTAGTATTATTTAGAAGATTTACAATTTTGATTGGGTTTAGTAAAGAGTAACATATTTATTGTTTTCCGGCCTCATGTTAGTCACCCCTAACAGTAATGGTTGATTGTATGAAAATGTGTACATACAAAAGTTTTTGACAATACTTAGAAAGTTTACAATAAGTTGAATAGGTACCAATTTTGATGATTTTTTGTGTATGTTTGAGTGGATCCCTGGATATTTACTATTGGAAAGGGTTGAAATGGGGTTGCTACCCCTATACAATAAATTAAACTAACTTCCAACAAGCTATAAAGCTAAAATAGTGTAATATTGTTTTTAAGGGATACACAAAACTATTTGCAATTTAATTACTTAAGTCAAACGGATGAAATGGAATAACTAACCTTAAAATTAAATAATAATCCACTTACTTTTTCCATATTCTCAAAAACTACTAAACTAATTTTGCTAAAATTTCACAATTTTCACACATTAGTACCAGGATTTTTTTAGAGAATATGGTCACTACATACAAAAAGATTTAAATGGGGTAGTAGCTACATACATTAAAAATAAATTGCACCGAATTCCTACAAACCATAAATCTAAAACTATTTAATATTATTCTTAATTGATATAAAAAACATTTGCAATTCGATTACTGAAGTCAAAGGGATGACATGGGATAAACACACTTAAAATTAAATCAAACAATGCGAAGCATTGCCAGGTTCACTAGCATAAATATAAACTTTTGAGTTGACCGGTTTCGATGTCTAGGGAGGCCTTAAAAAGAAAAACTAGACAGAAATTTTCCGCAAGTCACATCATGGTAAAGACTGAAATATTTATTTTCTCTAAAATCTACCTAACTAAAGAAGGATTTCCTTCAGGAATTCAGAATTATGTTGGTATTTTAGTTTTAAAAAGCGCTTTTAGCTCTCCTCCTGAGTTTTAATAGTAGACCAAACACTACTATCACACTTTCAGGGCAGAAACTCTTTATTAATTGGCTTATATTTTATCAATAAAAACGTGGAAAAATGTTATACGGACATTCAGTAAAGTATGTATGCAAATTCAACAACAAAATATAGTAAGAAGATAGATTAACTGCAAGATTAGGTAAAGCATATTTGTGTTCAAAGTTTAGAGTCAAATGTAAATCAAATGACAAACTAATTTAGTTAGCACAAACTGCCTGCGACTGTCTAACAATGGTGTTGATCCCCAAATAAATTGAAAGCGTTTGTGTATATCTATATTTTTCGCACAGTTGAAGACAAGAAAGAGTAAATGAAATGTTTGGTTAAGAACGATTCCGATACATTGGACTGTTTATTTCTTGAATGATTTATAATTTTTTGTTGATCTTGTTTGTTATATTCAGTTGTATATTTACATAGGCTTACTCAAACAAAACAAGCCTAACAAATATTATTAAGTCTCTGAAAAATGTAATTTTAGAAAAGAAGCGAATGATTGGAAATCACACCATTTACATTCAATGAATAATTGCTCTATTTAAAATGATTTTTATCTGATTCAATGATGTAAGCCACTCAATGGCAAAATATTTCATTTGTTTTTCTTAAAATTAGATATTAGGAATAAATTAATTCTACAGAATTATATTTCAAAAATATATTTTTCCTTCAAACGTTCACTTTACAATTTAAGCGCTTTAGAAAAATTATTAAGTTTTACTAATGTATACAATATTAGAATATTTAATCTTTCTAACAAAAAACAAAACTTACTTCTTCGCCATCTCCATCTTCTCTCTCATCTTCTATGATGATGCTATCACTTAAATCGCCATCATCTAATGAACGCAAACTGTGCCTACTCCTTGAACTGCCGTCACTTTCATAACTATGGTTGTCATTACCATTGTCTTCTTCCAGAGTTTCGTATTCAGACTCTTCACTTGCAGTTGTACCTGAAGTATTCAACTGAAACCGTACAATTTGTACATTAACAAAAATGATTTATTCCTAAAACACAAACACAGACTTCCGTATACAGTTGAACTTGGTTTTAACGGCCTCGGATAATGCGTCAACTTAGACATAGTGTCATTTTTTTAGGTCCAGTCAAATCGTTATTTTTTACGTTATTATAAATCAATGTTTTAGCGTCAAAAATATTTTAACCACCCTGTTGAAACGTCATAAATCTACAAAATATCAATGTCAAACATTGAATTCAGTTCTCAGAACTCGAAAAATGTTAGAATTCCGCCTTTTCTTTTTTGTCGGGCCACCTATTTTCTCCCTCCCTAGAATCAAACCACGAAATAAACAAACTACCTATTTTCGTCACACGTAAAATGTAATCTACGGCAGGTCCCATCAAAGTCGGTAGAGGGGGTTCCATTGTAGTAACACTGCTAACTCTTCCACCCCTCCTAAGAAACAATTCACGCGCTATGCGGTGTCAGTTGTGTGTTGTGTGTAACTAAACCCATGATCTTGTTTGGAAAGTGTTCGGACAAACAAAAATGCGGGATAAACCACTCAATCGAATAGCCCGGTGAGACATTTAGACAGTTGCCCCCACCCTCACAGTTCCAGTGTTGACACTTTAAAACTGTTGCATGTTTTTTAATACAAGTTAATGTTTTAATACGTACTGTAATATTTGTGTTTTTTTTAAATTACAGTAATGCTACAGTTTGTTAATACTGTACACAGAAAATTTATTTAAATGTTTAAACTAAATTTTTACTTATTAAAAATTTTAAAATGTTACCTAATTTATAATTGTAGGTAACCTCAGCTCCAATTATCGGGACCCTACTGTAGCCTACATTAAAAGAAAAGTATAGCGTTTTTCTTTTTAATAAACGTCATGAATAATGTTGCCAATAATAGTAATACAGTATAGTTGTTTGTCCTTTCACTCAAGGGAACAAAAATAATATTTCCTGTTGGTACATCTTTATAACGTCACTCGGACTTAGCGTCAACATGGTTCGGTCCCTTCGTTGACGCTGTAACCAAGTTCAACTGTATCTATCCATGAATACGATACTTGTAGTGTTTTCAATGTATTACCTTTTATAATGACATCATTAAGGGAATTTTTTTAGCCATATCAAATGCAAAACTTAAGAGGCAATTGTTAATACAGTACTACCTCGTTTATCCGGACCTCATTGAACCGGATTTCCGGATTATCCGGATCGATCTAGAACGAAAAATAAAAAAAATTAATTTTTATAAAAACATAATTTCCTGGTGACTAAAGTGTTGCCTTGAGGTACTGTAATAGGGCGGTTTGTTGATGCGCTGGGAAGAGAAAGTAGAGGAGCAATGACCTCTGCATTAGGGATGAGCATCGGTAGTTAAAACATCGATGTTCACCATCGATGTTAAAATCAGCGGTAACCATCAATGTGCCGATAATATCGATGTATTTAGACCGAAAACATCGATATATATATTAACACCGATGTTGATATTAAGGACGTCAATGATTGGTTAACAGACAACAACGAAGGAGGTTATAGTGTCATGACAGATGACGAAATAATTGTAGCGTGTACATCTACGCAGAGAGCGGAAGACAGCGAGAGCGAGGAAGAGGGAGACAGCGCACGGCCGGAGATGACGCACGCAGACGCGACGTCATAGCTGGACAACATCATGGCGTACTTAGAGCAACAAGACACAACGCCAGCTGAACTAATGATGGTGAAACGTTTACGTGATCGTGCCGCATTGAAACGTCACACAAAATTAAAACAGAGAAAGATTAATGACTTTTTTGTAAATAAAAATTAACCTTGTATAAATTATAAGCGTGTGTAAATATTTATTTTTTGTGTGATTTACAGTACAGTTATCGTGTAAATTGAATAAATGTGTAAATATTGTGTTTTTTCATCACCAAAAGAAAATGAATAAATGGTAAGTTATCATTTAACATTTTGTTTTATTTTTCTTTCTATATTTCCGGATTATCCGGATTTTCGATTTACCGGATCATGTCCGGTCCCAATTAGTCCGGATAAACGAGGTTGTACTGTATATTCATTTTAGAATAAATTAAAAGTGGAAACAAGAAATTTCTCCACACAGCTCCAACGAGTTTGTTACATCATGAATAGATTTTTTGTAATCCAACATAAACGCCATTTTTATGCCTCAGTAGCGAGAGTAACTTTACTTTCATAATGCAAGCACCAATACGACTGTGATTGCGTAAAAACTTTGAAGAAATGAAACATTAACCTGGGGTTGGCTTATATACAGCTGGAGCAAACCTCTTTTGTCCACTGTCCTTGTTCCTCCATTCTATAAATTCGGTTTTTTCTTTGTGGACAGTTTTCTTTGTTATTTGTATGTTAAATTGGAGGGCTGGCGTTTCCAATGTAACTAGTTATTTTCACTGTTTTTAGAACAATTACCAGTTAGACAATGAAAACAAACATTAAAGAAATTGAAGCCAGTATTCAAATTTTATTCTAATTTCGAGGTTTACAAATTGCCGTGAGTCTGATTAACACAGATAACAGAGTTTCTACTTTAACTTGCAGTCATGCTTATTTCTTTCTAATGTTGGTAATGTACTTTCACGTACAATAGACACGATACAAAGAAAGAAAAAATGTAAAGAGATTGTTTGGTAAGACTAACTAATAATTATTAGCAAATTCCCATAGGAAAGATGAGCTACTGCAGTGACCATTGTGGTGAGGCCTAAGGTCAGGACTAGTAAATGAGCACCGTTTAGGTTCCCCAGAACACGTTTTGGGGTGTTTATTTATTTATTTATTTATTGACGGAAAATCCTTTTTTTATAAATAATACTAACTATACATACATCACGATTGTGGCAAAATCTATATACTGTATATAAAAGCCAAAACCCACTGACTCACTGATCACGATTTCTCAAAAACTACCGAACGGATGGGAATGAAATTTGGTATGTAGCTTCCTCTAGGGCCATAGGTGCTCACTAAGAAAGGGTTTGAAAAAATTCGAAATTTT
>JAGFPH010001049.1:304817-336627 GCA_018207615.1 Philaenus spumarius
AGCTTCCTCTAGGGCCATAGGTGCTTACTAAGAAAGGGTTTGAAAAAATTCGAAATTTTAGGGGGGTTTGGGGATCAAAGTTATTAAATCACGATTTCTTCAAAACTACCGAATGGATTGGAATGAAATTTGGTATGCAGCTTCCTCTAGGGCCATAGGTGCTCACTAAGAAAGGGTATGAAAAAATTCGAAATTTTAGGAGGTGTTTGGGGGGATCGAAATTACTAAAATCATAATTTCAGATCTTTTATTATTTATGACAATAGTGCTTTTATTATTTAAGATCTATATATAAAAAAGCCAAACACCACTCACTGACTGAACACTTAAAAATAATACAATTACGTTAAAAAGACTGAAAATACCAACCACCACGGGCAACGCCGTACGGGTCAGCTAGTATTAATATAAATAGTTCTTGGTGCTTTAGAAAGCAGATCACCATATTAATCAACTAATAATAAACAACAAGTAATAAATATTTAACAAAAATAACATTCTAGCAAGGTATACAATGCACAGAAAACAATGAATAGAATAATAATAATAATATAACAATCAAACAACAGCAACATAGCAATCAGATAACAAATAATGTATAGAAATACAAGGCCAATTTAATTTAACCAACTCTAGGAAAAACTACATAGTATGTGAGACTCAAAACACTTGAATCAATTTAAATAGTTCCAACACTTGAATAATGATATCAGAGGTCCAGAAGTATACTTTTGATGGCCTCAACGCTTAAATTAAAGATATCAAGTTCAATAGGAGTAAGGTTGGCTCTACGCTGGATTCTAACCATAGGACTATTTAATTGATATGTTGTGCCATGATGAAGTCTGGCAAATAATTCACTTGACCGAGTCCTTGCAGCTGGTATGCGAAAGTTAACAGTTTCGAGGAGCATTGGGCAGTCAACCATTCCCTTGACTAGTTTCACAAGGAAAACTACATCCTGAACATTCGTTCTCAGCTCCAAGGAAGGCAAGCGGAGTTGAGAGGCTATGAAATCGACAGGAACTTGCTGGTAGCGGTAGCCGAGGCGGATTCCCACAAGTCTAAGAAATCTCGTCTGGACACAGTCAACTCTTTTAATAAGTGTCTTCTGATACGGGGACCAGACCACTGACGAGAACTCCAGGTGAGGTCTAACAAAAGCAACGTAGAGCATTCTCAGTATTGTGGGTTGATGAAGAAATCTAGAAGCGCGCCAGATAAGACCGAGATTCCTATTAGCTTAGAGCAGACAGAGTTAATATGCGATTCAGGCGAAAGGGATGACGACAAAATGACCCCAAGATCTCTAATCTCCTCAGTTCTCTCCATGACCCTGTGTACTCCAGCTGATAACAAAATATAAATGGTTTGGATTTTCGGTGAAAGGTAATGCAAAAACATTTATCAGCATTAAGCTTCATGCCATTCGCGTCGCACCATGCTTGAACAGCATTCAGACCATCCTGCAACCGAACACAGTCATGCATCGAGGAAATAGCAGAATACAGTTTGACATCATCAGAAAACAGGAGATGCAAAACCCTGATAACACTTGTTAGATCGTTCACAAATATATTGAAAAGAATTGGACCGAGGTGGGAACCTTGAGGAACCCCAGAAGTGGCAGGGAAGGATCTTGAAGTCGCAAATCCGTATTTAACAGTGAGCTGACGGTTAACCAAGTAAGTTTGAAACCACCTGAGGAACATTCCATGAACACCACAGGCCTCCAGCTTCTTCAATAACAAAGAGTGACAGACACGGTCGAATGCCTTAGAAAAGTCCAAGTATAGTACATCAACCTGTTTACAGTCTTTCATTTTTGTGAAAATATGGTTTTAAAGCACAATCAAGTTGGTAGAAGTGGACCTTCCATGCATAAATCCATGTTGCGAGTTAGATATAGAGCACTTAACCAAAGGGAATACCCTGGAGAGTACGAGTTTCTCAAAGACCTTGGCAATTGTTGACTGGATAGCAATTGGTCTATATTTGCAGACTTCAGTTGATACACCAGACTTTGGAATAGGGACAATGAAACTTTCTTTCAATACATCAGGGAAAATCCCATACCTAATGGACTCATTAAACAGCCGTTTAAGAGGAAACGCAAGTGCTGATCTACAATTCTTAAGTACTATAGGCGGAATAGAGTCTGGACCACTTCCCTTATTTCCGTCAAGATCAGCAAGCGCCTTCTTCACCTCATTGTAAGTGAAAGTACATGCACTCACAATTGTTGGTATATGATGCCTGACAAAAGGGCAGATCCATAGGTGGTTCAAAGACAGAAGAGAAGAAATCCGCGAAGGCCTCGCATTTTTCCTTGTCACCCGATAGGAGTTTGCCGTCGTACGTCAAGACAGATTGCCTAGAATTATTGCCTTCTCTAAGGGACGAGATAAATTTCCAAAAAATATTTGGATTCCTTGGGAGCACATCTTCAATGTGGGAAATATAGTTATTAAAACAATCAGTAGATAGAATCTTACACTGGGCACGAGCAGTGGAAAATTGACAATAAGAGACATAATTCAAGGTTCTCTTGTAGTGAATGTGTAGCATTTTCTTTCTTTTGATCAGAGCTCTGAGTTCAGGACTAAACCAGGGTGGATAAGAAGAACCTACTTTTTTCAAGGGAGAATTATTAAGGACAGATGTCCTAAGTTTATCCACAAATATAGAAAATTTCTCATTAACGGACATAGGCTCCTCATATCCATGCAGATTCATTGATTCCAGTTGCTGAAGAACGCCCACTGTGTTGCATTTCTTGAGGTTAGGAATAAACTTTACCTGGGTGTCCCATCCAAATGTCATTAAAAATTTTATATATATGTGTTCGCACTATAGTGGCTGAATTTTAAGTCCAATTTTGCTCGGAGTTCATTAGCCAAAAAAATCCAACAGAAGCATGTTTTTTGACCGGAAGTAACTACTTTTTGAATACTAGAATAAATACTAGAATATACTAGAATGAAACTTTTTTTGGGTTTTATCTGAAAAAATTAATGTAGGATATTATTCTGCACATTTTGTTTTTTTTTACATGGCCTTATAGCTTGCTTGGTTCCCCCAAAATCGATCAAAACGTACCCAAAAAGTACATGGGGGATTTTTACAATGGGGGCATCTTTTTATCCGAGGCCGATAGCCGAGTCTGACGCTGCGAGCGAATTGAAGTAGTCCATAACCCGAGGCCGCAAGGTCAAAGGGCAAACTCGCAAAGCTCGAGTGGAATGAAAAAGCGTGTGAGTCGAAGCTGGAGGCTTAGGTGCAAACAAATTCTACTAATATATTTCGTACACGCAGGCAGTCATTTAGCGCCTGCATGAGTAGATCAATTTCCCAAATAGTTGGTTGAATTATTGTGATTAAAACTACGCTTAAGTGTTTGTACACAGGACCAAATCCGACAAAATATCCAGGAATATGTTTAAAAATGCCTGGCAAAATGCAGACAGACATTATTCCCTGGCTAATTGCGTTAAGTGGAATAGGTAAACATAGCTGGCCGATTAAGTACGTTTTTGTTACTTATCACTCGGTCAATTAATTTTAAAGTTAAAATTTTTGACAAGTTAATACAATCAATTTTTGTTGACGTCAGAATGAAAACAACATGTCAAAGAATTAGGTGTTTTATTTGGTAGATAAGAACGTCTTTGTCAAGCAGTCATTGGTCGAAAGTATTGACCAATCTTTTGAGTGTCCAAGAGAGGAATAAGTCTCTCATATTAACTTAAAAAGGCACAGTTCATCAAGCAACGCTCAAACGGTTTATTCTTTCAAGGTCTCCAGGTGTTGCAATCAAAAGCAAAGATAGCCTACTGGATTCCAAAGAATATTTTGTTTGATGGAAACGTGGATGAAAGGCGGAAAAATCTTGAAATTATACAGTTGAGAAAATAAACAACTTTGGTTCATTTAATTTTGTTTAATGTATTTATCTCAAATACCAGTACTGTAGGCCTACATATTTTATAGCTGTAATTTTATGTGATGGGCTCTTGGAGTTTGCGTGTGCAGTGGCAATAGGTTGTGTGCATCAGTCAGTTGGCAGATAAAGCTTGGCAATTGTTTACTATTACTTCGTCAGAAGCAAACCTGCCCATACTGAGATATGTTATCACCAATGGATTGCAATCGACAAATAAACATGTTTGAACAGACAGATCAACAAGATATAGAGAAATGATAACATTAAACAAAAAAAATAGCCTGAAGTTCTAACTTATAGTGTTTTGTCACAGTAAGATTGCCATAAACAGCTGATTACAACCGCGTCCGCCTCTGACCTACACTTTTAACAAACCTGCTCGTTGCAAAACAACTTAATTGATGTTACCAACTTATATATATGTTTACAAAGTGAAAACATACTTTGACTAGAGACTAGGTTAGAACTTCAGGTTTTTTTTTATTTTCATCGATTCAAAGAATATATATAAAAGCAACACTAGTTGTTCATCAGATGACGACTTTTAAAATAAATTAGTCATTCGTATTTCTTTTTCCAAGCCTTGAATCATGTTAAATCATTGTTAGATTTATATCAATATGGGAAGGTTTGCTTCTGACAAAGTAATAGTAAACAATAACCTAAAGCATGTACCATGAATGTATAAGTTTAAATTAAAAATTAGATATATGCTTCCTTAACATTTTGGGAAACAAACATTTATTGTTAATCCTTTACATATAGACTATTTATGTATACAGTAGGTACCTAAAAAGTAGGAACAACATTTTTAGTTTGTATTATCAGCCGATAAGCAAAGTCCACTAACATCTAATATTTTCTAGCCCAGTAATAGTCAGTACCCGCCCACAGCATTTTAAAAGGTCTTTCTTTACTCATTCTCAAATGGAGCGATCACCTTGGAGGTGGAGGGGAAGCGGTATGCTGATCCATTGAGGGTGGCGGATATGTTTAATCACTTTTTTGCTAACATAGGTAATCCAGAGGGATCAAAACCTACTAAAAATATAAATACTGTTTTATATTCTCCTTCCTCCTCGATGGCATTGTTTCCTGTGTGTGAAGCTGAGATGGCAGCAACACTCATAGGCCTAAAGAACTCCCAGTCTTTTGGATTGGATGGAGTGTCTACTTGGCTTTTAAAAAAGTGCTCTCAAGAGCTGATTAAGCTTTTCACAATTCTGGTGAACAATTCCTTCATGGAAGGTATCTTTCCAGATTACTTTAAAATAGCTAAAGTCATCCCTATTTATAAAAATGGAGACAAGGCAATGATGACGAACTATCGTCCTATATCCTTGCTCTCTGCAATCAGTAAAGTTTTTGAAAAATTCTTTCTGAATCGTCTTCAAAATTTCTTGAACAAAATGAACATTATTGTTAAAAGCCAGTTTGGGTTCTTGAAAGGGAAGACAACAATTGATGCTATTATTAATTTAATTGAGTATATTTTAACAGCAATGGATGGGCAGGAACATGCACTAAGTGTATTTCTGGACCTGTCCAAGGCTTTTGACTGTGTAGACTTTCATTTACTTTTTAATAAATTAGAAGTATATGGGATCAGAGGCCTACCACTTGATTGGTTAAAGTCATACATGACTAACAGGAAACAAGTGGTTCAGGTCGAAAATGCTTTATCCGATCCAGTTGACCTCAATTATGGAGTTCCACAGGGATCCATTTTAGGTCCAGTATTGTTTAATATATACATGAATGATCTACACTTCAGTGTTAGGAGCGGTGGTCTAATTCAGTATGCTGATGATACCACTATAAGTCTGAAAGGGCACAGACTCTGTGATACTGAAATAAATTAATTTATCCTAGTAAACACTGCTTGCCAGTATTTTTATGAACATAATCTTAAAGTAAACACATTAAAGAACAAGTGCATGCTTTTTGGTTTAATGCCGCGCTTAGAAGAAGGCCTTAATATAGTGTTGGATGAGCAAATAGTAGAGACAGTATCATCGTTAAAGTTTCTAGGGCTCATCCTTGACAGCAAATTGTCTTGAGCAGAGCACATCAATGAGCTGTGCAAAACATTGAGTTCAGTAGTTTTTTTACTCAGGTCACTGGCAAAGTTCTGTTCAGAACACATTTCAAAATTAACATACTTTGGTCTATTCTCTTCTCACCTAAATTATGGAATTGCTCTGTGGGGTAATTCATCAAAGCAAATGATCCGAAGGGTCTTCAGTTTACAAAAGCAAGCAGTAAGAATTATCGCTTGTTTGGGCCATTGTGATTCTTGCAGGGAAGTATTTAAAAAGCTAGGTATTTTGACCTTTCCCTGTATGTACATTTTTGAAGTAATTTTACATTGCAAGTATAAGAGTTCTGTGACTCGAAACACTGATGTGCATACATACAATACCCATCATAAAAATGACTTCCGTGGCAAAAAGCATAGATTAAAAGCTTTTGACAAGCTACCGTCTGAGACTGGAGTCCGTTTCATGAACAAACTCTCTAAAGAGTTTAAAGAAACTATGGAAGTCAATGTTTTTAAAAACAAATTAAAGCAGTTGATGAAGTTCAATGCTTTTTACACCATGGGGGAGTTTCTTGATGCCACATTATAGCCTATTGTTAAATAAATGGATAATAATATGTGTATCATATTTTGTTATCATAATTTTATGAATGATGTTTGATTGATGTTGTAATTTTAATATATAAAATTAGTTTTAAGAAGCATAAAGTTGTAAAGAAAGGGAAAATTGATGTTTTGTACGATTATTAATATTATTACTATCACATTTAAATATGAATATCACTAGTTATTTTATTCTTGTGCTGTATTTTATACTTTTGTTTTAACTGATATGTATGTTGTTATGTATATAATATTTTAATTTCCTGTAACATAATGACGCTTGCCATACGAAATGTATTTTGTCAAAGGTGAAAAGAATAAATACAACAATACAATTCTATCCCTGTGTTTTCCACTCATCAGACTTTTTCAAAAAGATGTATGCCTACATAATTTGTATCACCATTAAAATTTTGGCTGTGAAGTGAAATTTGAGTATGATGAACTTTGAACAGGCTTTAGTAAACAAATTACAAAGAGTCCCGAGAGCTATTACATAGCCAGAGTTGACGTTATGGTACAATATTTTCCAGTGAGGGTGAGAAATCAATATAACGTAAAGCATTATATAATAAGATAGCTTAAATGCAAGACAAGATCAAAGCATTTGTTTTCCCACTTTCCATTACCTATGGCTTCCTCCCAAAGAAACTGCAACATACTCTATATTATAATATAGGCTTACATTATGTAAAACTAAAGATACAAAATACAAACTTTTCTGGTTCAGTCAAGATCTAATTAAATTATCTAATGTTGCGCACTCTTAAAATAAATATTCCTACAAATAGACGTAATGATTTCTTATGTATTTGATAAGTAATAAAATATATACTTTAATAAATATAAAATAAAGACATTATTAATTTGGTTTTTGCTTTAAAGCATAAGAACTTTTGTCATGGTAATAACTGCCTAAAAGTAAATTGAACTAGTGGGAACTGACCTTGGTATCTCTTACTTCTAGCCAACCATAACTGAAACAAACTGGAGTAAAGATTTTACAAATACAGTAGAGCGTCGATAATCCGAAACGTCAAAAATCCAAACGCGTTCTGAGGCAGCCCCTGCAAACATATCGTTTTCATTTTCGCAAATTCCAATTATTGCGTCCAATTATTCCAAAAATTTTATTCTTCGCAGTTTGACATTATTATCTCTTTTTAAACACTTCTTAATACCTGCTCTCACACGCCCTCACAACAGACTGGCTGTCAGTATTTTCGCTGTCACGCTAATAAGCTGCTTTAGCGATAGCAGTAAACATACAGAAAGTTCATTCATTTCTCGTTGTGTAATCATTATAACAGTGTGTTGTCGACACACTGTAGTACATACTGTATACAGTATTTTTTTATTTTTCGTTTGTGTTAACTATAAGGTACAAGTGAACTTTTAATTATGTACTGTACTGTAATTGAGAGTTACAAGTGTAATCATGTTGGCCCTACTGTGTACATGCAGGTTCTTCTAAATTATAATATATAAGTAGTCTTACATACTGTATTGTAATTACATTACTGCTTGTAAGAACTGTTTAACCACTTTAATCGATTAAAGGGCATAAATGGGATTTTCTTGGTTGTTTTCAAAAATCTGAACAAATTGATAATCCGAACCCCCCTCGGTCCCAATTAGTTCGGATTTTCGACGCTCTAATGTAACTCACTTCAGTTAATAGACTCTTAAATTAAAATATTCTTGAGATATTTCTCAGAAAAATTTCTTTGTAACTAAAAGAATCAGTATTAAATATTTTATTCAACAGTGATAGATATTTTGAGATCCAGAATTACTTCAACTAAATAACCTACAGTCAAAAAGCATAATGTGAATAAATAAGTAACATATCTTGCACTTTGAGGGTTAAATATGTTTGTACTGGGTTTTGACCAAAAAGAATATTAGAATTCTAATGTAGGGCTACTACGATTGTTAAGTCTAATTGCCATGAATTTTAATAGGCTATGTGTAAATCCATTTGGGTGTGACTACAAAATAGTAGGAAATTCAGCAAATTCTTACTATAGACTACAATTAATTAATGACATTCTAATTTTTTTTTAATCAACTGAAGTTAATATTACACAATACTAATTTGAAAGTTTCAAAACCAAAAAGCTAGAAAAACCATAAAAAATAACTTTGTTTAAATAAACATCATTTTACGTTCAAAAGACCAAATTATATACTAGGCTAACGATATTGTAATATGATTTCAGGAAGGCTATCAGTGTTATCATGAACCAAGATTAAAGTAGACATATATTTATGTTAATTAATTAAATGTAAACTAAAATTTAACCTCTTACACCCAGTTTTAAATAATAAAAGAGAAATGATAGCAGAGAAAGTAAAGTAAATCATCGTTAGTGTAGGCCTATACTAAAATAAGATATAGGCCTATCGAATTGCTAGGAATTTCTTTTGTGGCAATATTAATAATCAAAAGTTGAAATGTGTCAATTAACAAACATGGACATTTTAATTAAAACTACAGGAGAACCTTGATAGCAAGACTCTCAAGGGGATTTGGGAAACAGTCTTGTTATCGAGGGACCTTCTAATTGAGGTCCGTGTTATCCAGGTTATGATGACTAAAAGTCGTACTATCAAGGTCACGATAGTACTTTTTTCTGAAACCCTCAGAAATCATTTGAAACTCTGAAAAAGCTAGTTCATTTTGAATCAACCCTCACTAGCACGTTTTGTTTTAAAAAGTACATTTTATTGTACAATAACAAAGTATGTACTGTAATATAACTGGGTACTAAATAAAAACACACATTTAAAATACCCTATGTACAGTACACACACACAGCAAAAAATGTGTTGTACACTTAATTGAATTAACGAAAAAAGAACATTAAATTAGTGTAGGCCTAATTAAAAACCGAAAATAGAAAAACTGATAGAAACACAAAAATATATTTAATTTTAACTAAAAAGAACTAATTAAATTTACATAAAATGTATGATATAAACATTTTGTGAAGTAGACGAAAATGCGGCTAATAATGTTCAAGCTAATGTGTGGGCTTCAATATTCAGGTTATCCGGAAGATGTACAGTACAAGGCATGTTATGCAGTAAAAAAGTCAATAATTTTGTTTTGTTTTGAGCTACTTGCATGGACGTAGTAGTTTGAAGCACTATCAAGCTCATTGATTGATTTTATAACACTTTCACTCATACTCAAAAGAGCATTTCAGAACTCTTATAGCGTTACTGTCAACCTTTGATGTAGGAGACGGTCGGGAAGGGGAGGAAGCTGAGTTCTCGTGTTTAGACCTGAGCATAAGACATCGTTTCCTTCAAAACATCCATTCCGTTGAGTCACTGACCGTTGGAAGTATGCACTGGGATGGATGAGGTCGTGCTATAAAGGTTCCATTAAAGTGTAAAACGAATTACTACTGAGGTTGAACTTTTGCAATATAAAGGTTTGGTTTCGCAAAAAAACGTGCTATAGAGGGTTAGAGCTGTGATCTGTATTGGGACAATAATCCATGCTATTGAGGTTTTTAAAATAATAGTCATGTTTAAAGGCATCTTTAACATTAAGTGCTATATCAATCTCAGGAGGATCAGACAAATGCACTTGTTGTAGTGTTATTGAGGGTGTGTTAGCGAGTTTCTACTGTAAGACTTAAGTAGGCCTAGTAGTGCCAACCTAATATATGTTTGAAAATAAAAACATACTTTGACATGTATAGGCCTATCTGTTAGTTTATTTGATAAACAATTTAACACATAATCTCATATGTAACTAATAGGTATGTTTAATATTCAAATGTGTTTCAACTACAATTTCCTTATCTTCATTGATGTGCAACGTACAATAATTGAATTATAGGCCTACTTTGATTTTTGTAGCTGGTGCATCACTGAAGATGACGACACTGTCGTTGAAACACATTTAAGTAGGCAAAATAAACATATTAGTTGAGAGTTGAAAGTTTTATTCTATCAAGAACATATCTTTTCACAAGTCAAAACTCAATATTTTTTTGTCTGATAGTTTATGTCTGGTTTTTGTGAAAACTTTACTTTTCCATGCTCCAACAGCCAGAATTGAAATTGTTACTAAACAAGTCAATATTTAGTAATATAGGTAGGCTACTATGATCAACTCAAGATATGGCCACCATTGGGATCTTGGAAACTATCAGTTTCTCGAAAAACTTTAAATTGGGAACCTTCCCTGGATTTATATGTTCAACTTACATTAAAATTATGGCGTTACCGTATTTTTTATCATCGCCATCTTTAATTTTTTTAATAGCCTACAAACACCATATTTTTATTTCATTTTTCAGTAAAACACTTATTTATAATTTCTTTATTTTATTACACTTTTGTTCTTTGGCATTTTTCTCTAAACGCACCCGGGTAATTGTTTACTATTAGCCTACTTTGTCAGAAATAATCTTTCCATATTGACGTATGTTTTGTATTTACCGTATGTATTCTAACAATAAATTAACATGATTAAAGGCGCAAAAAAAAATTACCCCTAAAAAAATGATAAAAAATATAGCTTGGCGTTCTAACATTGAGATATTTTATATATTTATATATATTCTAACAGTTAATTAACATAATTAAAGGCATGAAAAAAGAAATACGAATGAATAACGTACTTTAAAAATCGTCATCTGATGAAGAACTAATGGTGCTTGTTGACGGTTTATCACAGGCTACTGGAACATTCCCGCTCTCCGGACACTTTTTTGACTGTCGCAAAATGCCGTGTTTGTACAAAAAACTTTGAAATGTAAGTTCTAAGAACACAACATTTAATAAAAGGCCAAAATTAAACGACAACAAAGCAGGGCATAAGTTTACAACAGAATAATACCCAGCTGATATGTTTGTACAGTGATCTTATTTTAGGAAAAAGTACTGCCAACTCAAGTACATTATACCCTACTAATTTAATAATGCTGATAAACATACTGTGAGTAGAGATTGTAGATTAGAATTGCAAGTTTTTTTTTTTTTGTCTCCTGATGTTTGCAACAACTTTTTTTAGGAACTAAGTTGAAACTTCAGCTTTTTTTAATTTTCGTTAAATCAAAATACATCGATGTAACGAATACATAATATGGAACCTTGTTTATATTGTACACATAGGATTGATTCAATGTACGAATCGTGAACATAAGCTAGATGTATATCGAATAACCATAGTTTTTAGTTGGAATGTAAACATTAAGTATGTAAATATTATTACAGAATTTAATAAAGAGTGGAAATTGAAAATTGTGTGTTTCTGTTTTGTTAAATGTATTTTATTAAGAAGTGATGTTAAGTTGTAGGAATTTAGCACAGTCCGGCAATCGTGTGTTTATTTTCATAGTCCGATGTCGTCATTGAAAATATACGTGTAATATTTCCCAAGTTAATAAATAAGTTGTGAATTGAGTATAGATTTAAAGTGTTTTATTTTCTGTTCATAATAAATCACTTTAAATTTTGTTAATCACATTTTGTTTTCATTTAATTAAAACGTTTAGAAATAGAAGGGAAAATTACAATTACTTACTACAGCATTTTCTTGTGCATACGTTGGCAGCTCTGCCGCAATTTGGAGAGGTGTCCTGTTGTAAACTTTAGCCCAAGCAGAATATAGGTTATGTTTACACAGGCTATAGAGGTCAATATTTAAATATAGTCCTATTGATAATTAAATAATTGATTTCATTAAACAACAGAAATACATATCAAAATATAGACCTACAGCTACTATTTTAATTATTGATGATAGCTCAGAAATCCATATGTTTTTGTAATGACTTATTTTATGAAGCAAATATTGAGACTACTTTGCTTACCTTATTTTTCAGAAAAACGTTCATTATTTAATTATAAGCGTAAAATAATGGGCCTATGTTTTCAACTCATAAACTACATAGCCTGTCTTAGTACTTATTAACTTAAATCAACATATGGGTCAACCAAAATAATATGAATACTGTCCTAAATCAGAAATTGGGAAAGCCTAGTTGAATAGTTGTGTACTCATATCACGTTTGAAAGCTATTATTTAAACCATTATTAATCTTTAAGATACCAAACCTTAAAAACTAACACTTACAGGTTCCGCAAGATTTGATTTGCTATCAGATAGACTAGAGCTACACTTTAAATCACTCTTTACTTCAGAACTCTCTGAAGTACGATCAACTCCGTCAGCCATCTTTCAACTCTAAAGTTAGGTTAAATTTCAATGCTATAATAATAATGTAAATGCTTATTTTTTATCAATGCCACATTGATAGTGAAATATAAAATATCAATGTACTGTACATGAGAGTCATGAAATAAAAGTAATAATAATATACCATAGTTAAACTACTTTAATAATCAAGTATCGTTAAAAAGAAAAGACAGACATTATTTTAATTTATTTATAAAAACGAAGTAAATAAAGTTTTTTTTATTTACTGATTAAAAATAAACGATAAACTAATGGACAAATTTGTAAACAGAAAAAACATTTAAAACGTAAATTAATATTATGTTTAAATTAATATACAAGACACGATAAATATGTTAATGCTTAGCACAATAATTGATTTTATAATCAAAGTCATACTCAGATGAAATTCGATACTAAAAATATTGAAATACATTAAGTACCTAGTATATTATTTCTATTAAGAAGTTTGCTATGATTTTCTCTCTCTCTAAAAAAAACTAAAGTTGCTTCTTAGCTACAGATTTCATTATTTTTTTAAAAAACCGTAAAGTAACTTTTTTAAAGTTTAATATACATACCAAATCTCTTAGGTTCATTATTTATAAACTATTATTATTACTACTAGATAAAGCTCACTTCCTTTTTTCGTTTGCCTGGACTTTAGAACAGAGTGAGTTATTAATTTTTCGAGTTTGCAAAAACTCTTTTAATTACAGCTTAGTTGTAATCAAAGGTTTTAGGGACAAATCAAATTTGGATGCAACATTTTAAAGGCAGTGGAAAAGACCTAAATACATAGCTGAGTTGATAGCGAATACCAACCGGTTATTTTGATTTAGATTTCGTAGCCTAGGCGACAGACATTCGTTTTTCGTTTGTTTTTAAAGGCGTTGTAGTAATATAATTGCAGAAATTTTGAACGTTATTGGTATTAAATAATTGTTTAATTGTTTGTTATCAAGTAATTGTCTTGTTCACGAAATTCTAAACACTGTAATTATAAATTATTTAATGGTATGTATGAGAAAAATTAAATGTTTAATTAAAGTTTAAAGTAAAGCTATTGATAGAACTTATTGTGTTTTTGGTTATGATTTATTTCTACAGTATTACTATACTAACAGTATAGATTAACAGTTTTTAACTTTGGTAAATTTTTCCCTCAATATGCAGTTCATTTGTATAGTAGTCTATTCTGCTTTAGCCTTTGTTATTAAGTAAATTGGCCTATGTATTGCATGTAGCAATCGTCACAGGTTATTTTATAAATGCCGCTTCCGTCATGATGGTGTTTATATTTTTTATGTTGCGTATTAATTCATTGTCAGTATGATTTGATTTGAGCACAAATGTTTATTTATTATATAGAAAAAGTTTAACTAGAAAATATGTTCAACAAATACATAAATTTTAAAAAGTAATACAAATCGTAATAAAAATTTTATAAATCATAATATTATTTATTTATTTGAAATTCATATCAACAGTAGGTGTTTTATAATATGCAGACTATATACAGAATATATAATTTACAGTTAATTTTAAATGTATTTCATAGTTTGTTTTCATTTACTGGTTTGCCACTGTACTGTTTTCTAAAAATATAATTCTACTTCACCTAATATTTGAGAAATAATTTTAGAAACCAAACTATATAGTAAAGAAGCTAGTTGGTTGTAAATAGCATGTGTATGTTTCAGAAATGAGCCTTGATGTATCCAGAATTCAAAGAACAACAAGGCGAGTTCCAAATATTCGTAAATTTAAAAAAGACAAATATCACCCAAACTGCTATGGCGAAGAAAAAAAATCAAAGGAAGATAAAGGTGACAAAGCACCTCAAAAAGGAAGTAATGTAGTCAATTTGATCTCTCATGATATTATTAGAACATTAATAATTCCAAGTGACGAAGAAAAAGCAAAAAAATCTGTATTCAGTACAGAAGAATTTAATAGACTACAAGATAAATCAAAAGTAAGTTAAGGCAATTCTAACCGGAAACCTAAATAAACCTTATTTTTTAATAGTGACCATTAAGAGAGTTTCTGTTTTGGCTACAACCATGATGGTCTAATACTATAGCCTCTGCCAAAGGGCGGATTATGAGCTCACCACTTATTATCAGTTCGCGGCCCTCACTACAACTTGCATGATGGATATTAAGTTAATATCGACTAAAATAGGAAAAACATTAAGCAGCTTGTGACATTTGTTTAATATATACATTTAAGCTATAACGTTTATTGGTAAAATGTCCTTTTAACCCTATAAATTATTAGTTAATGGCTGTTTTTTTTGTGCAGCAAGTATTTTTTTAAATTCGCCAAATAAAATAATTATATCCCAATTCAAAAGTGTTCAATATATATTTTTTGTAGCAGAAGGTCCAAAGAATCCAAATATGCAACAAAAACATTATTTGGTGAACAAATTTAAAAGTTACTAGCTCAGGAACCGCAAAATTTTTAGTAACGGGAAAAAGTCCAACTTTATGCATACATTACAAATAGCAAAACATTTTTTAAATCTTTTCAAGATTAAAAAAAGTTTTGTAATTTAGTTCTGAATAGAACTTTATAAAAAGATATAAGTTATCAAGTTTTACGTACCTACTACACGACCACTACTAAAACAAGCAGATCATGCAGGACAAATTCGTTTGAATTTTGCAAAATTCAATGAACCCCTTGGAGCTTGCGGCCCCTAGGCACGAGCCTATCATGCTTAATGGCTAATCCGCCACTGCCTCTACCTATGTTTATTCTTGGCTATCTTTCTAGGATTATTTTCAAACAATCCAAAATTGTTTCTAAATGAAATTTTATGGGTCGCCATTTGCACTCAATATACAAAACTCCTGACAACGTGGAAATTTACAAGGGAATCCATCGATCAGTGTCCGCTTTTGCATCCAGGGCAAGAACCGGGCATATTGTTACACAGGTATACCTCTTCTGTTTTGGAATTGCTGATTCCCCCAACAACAAGAAGAAACCCACCAAAACATTCTGCAGTGCTATGGTCCAAAAAATACTGCTAGAGAGTTACTGAAGGCTAAACTTAAAGAAAAATGCCCTCGACAAAGTACTGACGGACAATACATTTTGGCGACTTGCTGCCCTTGTTTACGAGAGACACTGTGTGGTTGGTATCACCTGATACGAGATTCATGCACAAAAAGTAAATGTGGATTACAGGTTTCAACAGTTACCATAATTTAGATCAAATTAATTTAGATATTACTTTGGATTGTTTGAAAATAATCCTATATAATGATAGCCCAGAATAAACATAGGTAGAGGCAGTGTTGGATTACCCATTAGGCATGATAGGCACGTGCCTAGGGGCCGCAAGCTCCAAGGGGCCCAATGAATTTTAAATTAAGGTAATTAACCTATAACATATTCATCATAATACAGTACACAATACAGGACGCTAAACATAAACTATGTTAAAATATATCATGTTTTGAAGCTGGTGAAATTGCACTTTGTAAGTATAATTTGTTTGATTTGAAATTGATTAATTTTATAGTTTTTAACTCCGAAAGAACGCACTGCATTGATTGAGCAAGCTAAAGCAGAAAAAATGAAAAAGATGACAGAGAGTGCTGTTAGAAAAAAAGAGTTGCAGAGCTACGATACAATAAGAGCCCAAGGAAGTAAACTCAGTGAGGTGAGAAAATGAATACCTAAGTTTTACTTCAAACAGTAGGAGATTATTAGTTTCAGTTTCGACTTATATTTATCTAAAAATTTGAATGTAGTATGCAGTGTATGTAATCTATTTGCAACTATTATATATTATGAAACTAGCTGACCCATGCAAATATTTCATAAGTTAGGAGTACTTACCTGATTTAATATGTTGATTTAGTTCAATTAATTACATTTATTTATTTTTATTGGTTTATAAATAACATTATATAAAACTTGCATAATGGAATGTAAACAGTCAAACTAACAGCTGTCATGCTAGTTAATCAGATTGTTAATAGATGACACCTTTCATTAGTAACTGTATGAAGCATAATATCAAAGTTTTTAAAACCAATTTTAGTAACGAAGACATGAATTCTAAGCTGTTTGTCTATTTTTTGTCAATGTCTGGGAACATAAGCTTTAAAATGATGCTTGAATAATTAATTTTGATGAACAATTAAGGGAGATATCGTTTAACGACAAAAAAACACCTTTGAGAAATAATATATAAGGATGGCCTACTTTAATAACATGTGACAAAATTAATTAGAGGACGTTTATATATATATAAAAGTACCTGGAGACCGAGCTAAAGCTCGATTATAAGCAGGGCTATGATTTCAATAATAAATATTGGATTTTTGAGTTTTGAGGTTAGGCCTATAACATTAAACAACTAAATAAAGGGTATATACGACATTAGGCTTACCGGTAATAAAAATACAGTTTAAAGGATTAACCACAATCTCAACGCTATGCCTCAGAAATAAGTCAGGCCTAAATTAAAGTATTATTTCAATATCGATTTATTCCTAGGGCCTAGTTCGCTCACGTCAATAACTACTATTATTGCAAATTTCCGTGAACACCGTTGAGGTTAGGCCTATAACATTAAACGACTAAATAAAGGGTATGTTTATTATGTATTCGTTGCCATGGTAACTATAAATAGATATAACATTAGGCTTACCTCTAATAAAATATACAGTTTAAAAGAAAGCAGATGATTATTGTAATGGCATTGAAAACATTTGCATCAGCTGTGCTTTGTATTGTTTAAAATGGACAAATTTCACTTTTTAATTTAATAAAAAGACGTAGAAAACTAATTTTCCCAGACTGGTGACCATTTCCAATCGATTTCTCGTTGCCAAAAGCCTAATATAAAATCAAAAAATCAAAAATCCTTAGACGGAGATTCCAGATCCATTTAGCAGACAAACAATTATCTCTCGCTTTAGAAGATAAGATATATATAAAAAGGCAGTATTTAGTCCAAAAATTTATAATTCTTCAAATTCTCTAATGGAAAGTGTTGGATTTGAAAACATTGTTAAACGTCACTATTTACTCAAATACCTGTAGTTGCAACTTAGCTCAGTCCATGTTCAAGAATGTTTTGAAACAAATGATTAGTACAAGAAGTGATGTATCAGTCGCATATTTACAGTGTCATTGCCCAAGACATTGGACACTCCTGCGCACTTCAACAGTTTTATGAAACCACGTAAATGTTCTTTAAACCTCATATGAAAGGGTTGTCCAGTTTGGCCTATGTAAAAGGTAGGACATCCAAGTGAATTGCGTGTTATAAGTGCTATGTCTGTAATTTTATACAACCTGATGATGAACAAAAGTTCCAAAACTGTTTAGAAGAAAAAAGCTAGTTAAGAATCGTGTGAGAGTAAAAATCACTTATAATAAATTTATTGTTTATTTGTGGGTTAAACTAAAGTTTTGCATATACAAAGATAAATTATTGATGTATCTATTTTTAAAAATTACGAGCCTCCAGCTATATTTACCATTATCTGTCAACGAGTTCCATAAAAAATCATTTAATTTATTGCACATACTATGTAGGCCTACTCTTTGTTTTAAACTTATCAGCCTTACCTTAGGGATTTTTTTCTAATTTTTGTATTGAAACTTAATTTATTGATTACAAAACATAATCAATAAAGCAAATGTCCGAACAATTAATATCTTTAAGTACAAAATGTGTGAGTTCCTTATTAGTTTATCCTCCAATTTACTTCTGTACCTTCTACTTTGATCAATAGGTGGAAGCAGAAGCAAGCCGTAAAGCGAATCATCTTTTGACAAGAGCATTTGAACTTCGCCAAGAACAAGAAGACGAGATAAAGAAATGCAATGCCCTTATTCTTGGAACAAAGTGCCATGCTATACGAGACGCACAGATCGCTGAAAAAAAACTTATTCAGTAAGTAATTGAGTCTAGGATTTGTTAAAATTTGAAAAAAAAAGAAATAGTATCCTACATACTTTGTTTATATACTTGATTTCATTTTTTATATCTCTAAAAATATCTACAAAATTATTATTTCTACTTTCCCTTTTTCTTTCGGTATTTACTAAGGATTTGTTATTATAAAGTGATTATGGTATGTAAAATAATAATGGACTAACAACCTCAATTTAGAGCATGATTATGAAGATGCATTAAATTTCCGAAACGTTTCAATGAACAAGTAGGTAAATACTTAAATTGATAAAACTCACACAGACGGCCAAATTATTCTCTTATTCTCACAGTGACTTAGATACAAAAACAATAAGCTTTAAAAATGATAATGTGTTTATCAGTCTATTTATATTTGTATGTATGGTAAGGATTGGCATAGAGTCTTATGGATCACCGATTTAAATAAGAGAGATATTGTTAGATTTAGCTGGTTAATTTAGGGTATGCGATGACATAAAACATCATTGTAGTGGGGGAACCAGCAGCGGAGGAGAAGAGAACAACATCAGGCTTTATTTCGCTGCTGGTTTCCCCATTATTACTGCTTCTCTCGCCATCTGTCACAAATTTATGCTTTTCGTGTTGTGTTCGGAAGCATTTTTATCATATTTTATCAACCTTATTCAAAAATCAAAGATATACGAATTGTAGGTTTTAATGTCTACTTTCAGATACGTTTCTTAAATTTAAATCAAGCCACACAGGTTAATAGGACGCATTATGCAAGATAAAATGTTCTAAATTGTTTATACTGAAATTGAGGGAAAACTATTAATGCGACAAATTTCATCTTCCGCGTGTTTGAAATACATATAATAAACAATAATTTTCCAAAATATCTGCCCTTAATATTTGAAATTAAAAAAGATATGAATTTTTGAAAAATGGTAATTTTTAAGTGTTTTTCCTACTTTTCTCGGTGTAAAATGGTCCGATTCTGGTCTATAAAAAACATTTTGTTGGGTTTTTAATTCTCTAAAAATGTCCCATCGGAGGTATTGTGATCTATTCATAAAGTTTGATAATATCAGTGAAAACCCCAAAAAGTTCTAATTTATTGTTATTTTTGCTTATACAAAATGAGCAAAAAAGCTCCTTGCCTGATAGTTTTTGTATTTTACATACCTATGTGCTACCCTTAAAGTCGCCATGTATGTCGCTTACAATTAAATTCAATAATAAAATTAGCCTTTTTTTTTGCTCCATTGGCTGGGCTAACTGTTGAAAGTCAAAAGATGGATAATTATTGCATGTAATTATACTAACAACTTATATTGAAAAGACTTGGATAACACATAATATATACGGAATTTAAATTAACATTGACTCCCATCATTAATAATACAATGCTTCGTTTTATTTAGTGTAGGACTTGCTAGTTGTAGCAACTAGGCCTATTTATGATTTTTTAGTTGTAGCTCAAGTGCATTGTGGAGACCAATTTTGTTGTTTAGTGCGTTTAGCAAAGAAACATATTTTTTGTAAAGAGTAGGTAACTAATATTCTGTTGTAATACATACTATTTACTCTGACAGTGTAAAGTAATTAATTAATTAAAAATATAATACGCAAGCTTAAAATACATTACAGAAAAGAGTTACTGGATGAGGATAAACGTTTGGAAGAAATGATGGAACAAGAGAGGCAGAGAGCACTATTGCAGCAAGAGAAGTTGAAAGAAAAAGAGCACACAAAAAAACAAATTTATGTCAAAGGTATAATGGCACAAATCAAAGAAAATGAACTGGAGAAAGAAATTGAAATGGAACGAATTGAAGAGGTAAACTGAAATCTTTTGTTTTGTGTATATTCATTCGAGGCCCTTTTTTTTGTTATTTTCTTCGGATAAATAGCATAAAAACAAAATACGTGACAGTATTATTTATTTTAGAGGACCCACTGAAAGAAAATCATTAATTTGTGAAATCGAAATGTCTTATGATTAACCAAAAATATCCGAGATATTTAATTTAAAGTGACTTGTCATACAGGATTTACATTAAATGTAACTTTTTATCATTAAACACAACAAACTCAAGTGTTGTCTCATGTAGCATTTTATTTGTTAAATCTATCAATCTTGCAGGAAAGAAGACTTGCTAACGAAGCTGCTATGCAAATACAGCTAGATGAATTAGCAGCCATGAAAAGGAAAATGGAAGAACGGACAAAAATTAGAAATGACATGAATAAAGTGAACCAACAACTGCATTACCTGGCAAGCATCGAGAAAGAAGAGAACAGACTGGCTGATTTAAAGGTGACTTTTCATTCTTAGTAAAAGTGTATTTTGGGGATTTTTAATCTTGTGAATTGGATGTAGTAAACAGTATTTTTATCATGTATTTTAAATACTCATTTAAAAATCAAATACATATTATTTTACTTCAAATAAATTTTTTTGAAACAAGAAGTACAATTAATTAACTAAACAGACTAGAGAACAAGAAACAGAGCACCGAAAAAAATAAAAATCCGGGAAGTACTACCCTATAATATTGAGAAATTTCACATTCAAAACTTACCTTAAGAAAAGTTTATAGATTGATCTATTTTATACTACGTACAGAAATTTTGCAGTATTTTATTATTACAGCATTCAGGTTGACGTACAGTAGAACCTATATAGCAAGATTCTCAAGGAGATTTGGGAAACAGTCTTGTTATCGAGGCACTCTTCTAGTTGAGGTTCGTGCTATCAAGATTATATTGACTGACAAAAAGTCGTATTATCAAGGTCACTCTTTTTTCTGAAACCTTTTTATAGCAAGTGCGTTTTGAATCAACCCTCACTAGCACATTTTGTTGTAAAAAGTACATTTTATTATTATTATTATACAGTAACTTGTTAGTAAATAAAAACGCACATTTAAAATCTGTGCAATACAGTAGAACCCCTCTTAACCGGCCTCGGACAAACCGGGCCTCGGATTAACCGGCCTATCCCATGGAACAACAGTTTTTTTTCTCTTACAGATTATATTACTGTAACTGGCTGAAGTCTCAAACATTAATTGTTTGACGGACATTTCCTGGAAAAACTGGGTGACGCAACTTTAGATGTGTATTGGGTTAGTTTTGTGGCAGGCAGAACAGGGAAGGGGGAGCGTGACTCCCCTCTTGCTTCCGCGGCAACTGTATTTTTTCTTAGAATAAATTGACAAAGCGGCATCCTTTGTTTCTTTTTCTTCGACTGTTGCTTTGTCAGAACCTTTACTGAATTTTGTGGGAACAAAATATGTAATATTTGTAACATATTGCGTAATATGTTGAGCAGCAAAAAGATTCAACGGCATTAAACGTGATGAACGTATGAAAATGGAGAGACTTGGCTTTAAAAAAATCTTTGAAAGTAAAGAACAGAAAAAAAAACTGATTTTTTAAAACAATGATACAGTAAATATATGTAAATTCACTTTTAAAAATTTTATGTAAGTTTAAAATGTTTAATTTGTTGGTGTTTGTTTATGTATGTCAGTGGCGGCTCCTTGTGTGGTTGTTTGGTTGCACAACCCCCAAGAAATAAAACAAAAAATTAATCACATTAATATTTCTTTAAATATCAGTGCATTATCAATATCAACCTCATTTCAATCTAAAATTTATGGCCAAGAATGTCCCCAAACCGTTGAAAAGCCGAAGAACGTCAACCCAACCTTCGCGCGCAGCGTCGTGGAACGCACTGCTTCTGCAACCAGAACCTAATGCAGCTATTAGCATTGAAACTGGTGGGGGATTTGTAACTAATGTGTTGCTATGGCAACTCACATAAAGCCTTCAGGTGCATAAAAGTTCTACAACCAGCCACCAGGGGTTTGCCAGCCAGAATGCTTTGATGTTCATATTTCATGTTTTGTTTAGTGAATAATGCAAGACATTTTGAGGTTACGTGTTGTTAGTTTTGTTCTCGTTTTTGGCTAGCTGCGTTTGTTGTTTATTTGTTTTAGATTGTGTTAATATATTTTAGTGTGTGTGTATTTAATCTGGATTCTATTACAATAGTGCTTTTAAAACTTTTTACATTATTATTCATAAGTTGTAGCAATTTGAGTGGGCCTAGACAGAGAGTGTAGTGTTGATTAGACGCCAAACAATAGCTGTTAATATTCTTTTCATAATTAATATTCATGCCATCATATTCATAATTAATATTCATATTCGTGATTTAATTATAGTTTTAAAGATAGGCCACAACCTTTACCAAAATGTTTGAACCAATTATCCCAAATCTATTTTCAAACATCCATACAATTCAAATAATAGTTTTTGAACAAAAAAGGATAGGCCAAGTTCCTAAATAGGATACGAGGCGAGTTCATAAATTCGATTATGTTAATGTTATGTTTATTATCAAATTAAAATTCTATTAAATTTGCCCATCTGAAGAACAGACGGATGGACTTTCTTTTTAAATGAGGTTAGTGACATTTAAACATATTATGTGCCTGATTTCTATGTTATTCATGCATGATTTAAATAGTTTTTTTTTCAGTTTATTTACTATTTTACTATTAATTTTTACTATTTGTAGGCTAGTACCCTTAAGTGAAAGCTACAAATTTTTCACTTGTTCGTAATGGTAACCAAACCATTTTAATGGATTTAAGTTAAAAATGTTGTAATTAAGACAAAAACTTACAATTCCACGTGTAATTCATCATATAAAATAATGTGTTAAATTACGTTCATATTCCATACAACTCCCCCCCGGAAATTCTCTCAAAATAATTGCAACCACCAAGTTAATAACTCACCAGCCGCCACTGATGTATGTTGTACATACAATAAAATGGGTTGCAATAATGTCTTATTTGCTTGTTTATTTATGAAATATGTAGGTTATTTTTGAACAAAAATCTATCTTATCTCGGATCAACCGGCCAAACAGGTAATTGGCCATGGTCTCAGTCCCGACCAGACCGGTTAAGAGGGGTTTTACTGTACATAGAAAAACAAATTATTGTACATAGTGCTGAACACTTAATTGAATAAACAAAAAATGAATATTAAATTACTGTAATAATATAAAAACTGATAGAAACACAAAAAGTGATTTAACTAAAAAGAACTGATTAACTTTACATAAAATGTATGATATAAACATTTTGTGAAGTAGACGAAAATACAGCTAGGTTCCGTTGTGTAAAACAACTTACTACTGAGGTTGAACTCTTGCTATAAAGGTTCTGTTTCGCAAAAAGACGTGCTATAGGCTATAGAGGGTTAGAACTGCGATCTGTATTGGGACAAAAATCCGTGCTATTGAGGTTTTTCAAATAATAATAGTCAAGCTATAGAGGTATCTTTAACATTAAGTGTTATGGCAATCTCAGGGAGATAAGAAACTTGTCTATGTAAAGGCAAATCATTAGGTCGTCCCTGTGTGTCCAATGAAGATGTCAAACGCATCCGCAAGAGTTCTGTCCATAGCCCGCAAAAATCAACTCGCCGTGCTAGTAGGGAACTAGACATTCCTTTAACATTTGTCTGGCGTGTTTTGCGCCGACGTTTGCGTATGAAACCATAGGATACAATTACTACAATCTTTGCACGAAGGTGACAAAGAATAACGTGTTGAGTTTTGTACCATCCTTACCAAAATGGCAGACAGTGATGAATTGGAAAATGGAAATGGAGATTTTGAATCACGCATTGTTTTCAGTGACGAGGTAACTTTCCATTTGAATGGAAAGGTTAGCCGTCACAATATGAGAATATGGGGTACAAAGCAGCCTCATGAAGTTGTACAGCATGAGAGAGACTCTCCAAAAGTAACATTTTTGTGCAATTTCTCGGAATAAGGTGTACGGTCCCTTTTTCTTTGCAGAGAACACTGTTACACGAATAACATATCTTGGTATGTTGGAAAACTATCTTTTCCCTCAGTTGGAAACAGATTCACAGAACTTCATAAACCAGCAGGACAGCGCCCCACCACACTGGAACCTTCTGGTTCGAGAGTTTTTAAATGATAGGCTTCCTGAAAGATGGATCGATTGTATTGGACATAACGACTCCGCGCTACATCACTGGCCTCCAAGGTCACCGGACCTTACAGTTTGTGATTTTTTTGTGGGGGTTTGTAAAAGACACTGTTTATGTCCCTCCTCTACCAACGGCAATGGTTGAACTGAAGGACCGTATTTCGGCAGCTGTCGAGCCAATCACTCAAGACACGCTTGCAAAGGTTTGGGATGAATTTGAATACCGCACAAACATATGCCGTGCATCTGGAGGAGGCCATATTGAGCAACTGTAAATGAATGTAAAAAAAACTTGATTAGTTATAGTTTAATACAAAAGTAACCTCTTGTTCATATGATCATTAGTTTTGAAAATATAAACCTGTAAAATCGGATGATTCTTTTTGAACCATTCTGTACTTTCTGAAATATATTATAGACTTTTGAGTTGACTATGATTTAGGAAAAAAGTAAGAAGAAATCATGGAAAGTCATTTCTTTAAAATCTACCTAAAGCAAACCTCCGTTTTGATAGTACAAGTAAATGTCTTGTTGGCTGTAATGTACACATTTTCAATAGTATTTTGATTTTGGGAATGGTATGTATGTTACATATTAAGTATTCAGCCTACATAACATGTTAAAATACACAATTACCGTGAAAGTTTAAATTTATTTACATATAAAATAGAAATGAACTACAGTTAAATTGTTTTCTGTAAATGATAAGTAGGCCTAAGATATATTTTTATTTCCCTACATGTACTAATAATGAATTTTTTTAAAAATAATTTTAATTTTTCAATTAATTTAAATATAGTATGCTCATTTACGATGTGAGTAGTGCCATTTTTGTGATGCAAATATTTGTAACATGAAATATAATAATTAGTTCATGCGTGCATTTTAAAGGTACAAGAATTTATGAGACGTAAAGCTGAGGCAGAGGCAGCGAGGGAGAGAGAGATAGAACAACAGAAGCATCAAAGAGAAATAGAGTTGGCAAGACTGAGAGCCATGCAAGAACGAGCTGCTGACACTCAGGCTGCTAAGGATGAGATCAATGCTATACGAATACAGGATGAAGTAAGATTATATTCTGTATTTAGATCAATCTTTTAATAATATAGTCTTGAAATCTAGTTTTTTGGAATCTAAGGAAGAATATAAGGTACAATTTTAGTGAAAAATGAACACTCCCAGGAGTTAAAGAGGGTACACTGTAGGTTTTTTTAAGAGTCCTTAGTAAGCTTGCAGCTGATTTGGTTAGTCAGTTTTAAGTAGTACACAAATAAGGGAAACTTTTTAAAATGTTTGCTATTATTGATCCCTTGATGGTTTTTTGAACTTATAACTTTCCAACTGAATTTAACCCAAAAATACGATAAAGCTGTATCAAAATATAAATAAATTAAATAAGTAAAATAATGTAATATCATTTAGTGATTCTACGTTTAAAAAGATTGAAGTAAATTTTTTGATATGTTGATTGGTGGCTTTATTTTTTGGGGCGAGGTTAGGACTATAAGCCCTCTCTTAAAATCGTTAAACACATTACCACAACACAGCAGAAGATTTGTTGTTATTAAATAAATGATGTGAATAACGGATTTTAGAATATCAAATTTCCGTGTTTTACTCTATTTCTGGACTGTATGTTGTCTCAAAAGTACTAAACAATTGATTAATAAATAACTAAATTCTATATCAAATTTGCACATGAAATCTAGCGCTCAATGTCAATGGAGGATATTAAGGCTGATATTTTATTATTTTTAATGTACAATTTTCAACTTACTTACTCCCAAATAGTCTTAACACTTTTTAGACAATGAATGTTAAATATATTAACAATTTAATTATAAAATATGTTTTTAAATTTGACAAAACTTGTATATTGGCAAAATGATATTCCTTAGCTGTAACCTTACTAAGGTGCAGATGAAGGTCATGGTACAAACCTTCCATCACTTCCGCTTAGGCCACTCATGTTGAGATTTATTGTGATATGCGTATCGATGCAGCGGTTTTATGATACATCGTTAGTGGCGTGGTTTCAATAATACATGTTTCAGTATCGCGCAGACTTCGGTGTTTTGTGACACCGCTTATCTGATACTGTTGCAAGTCTCAATCGCTTCACAAATTTCCAGGGAAATCTCGCAGTAATTACAAGTGGTTTATTTGTTTTAAGTGCTTAAATTGGCCCTGTTTTTTTTTTTAACTGTTTATTTAATCAGATTAGTTGTTTGCTTTCGTTGTAATTATGAGTGGTGATAAAAATAAAGAGTTTTTGGAACGATTTATCAACTACATCAGTGTTTTGGGGCATAACAAGCAAGGAATGTTCAAACAAACACGTGAGGAATGACGCAAGCAACACGTTTTCGGATACATCCGAGTCCATGATCTTTGCTTATAAAAATACTGAACATACTTTGCAGGGAGAGTATCCACGAATTCGCCTCACTGATACTGCATCAATGTGTGTAGCCCTGGATCACAGATACATACTCTTGACGCGTGTATCATGAAACCGCTGTATCGATACAAGTATCGCAACAAATCTCATCGTGAGTAGCCCGCTTTACAAGATTCTACTATTAATCGTCTTTGTCAAATGTTTTTAAACGCCAAACGGCACATATTTATCTCCTGATTTTCGGAGTTGGAATTGCTCGCTATTTCTTTTTTCGCCGAGACTTTTTCAAGTTACTGTATTTACTTATGCAGGTGGAGCGAGAGTGGAGGAAAAAAGAAAGAGAAGCCGCACTTAAAAGAGCCAAAGACACTGAAGAGTTGAAAAAGGCTCGGGAGCAGCAAGTCTTAGATCGGAGGAAATGCCAAGCTATCGAATCGCAAAAGGAAAAAGAAGAAGCGGAAAAAATCGCTAGAGTTAATCAAGAAGCTTTGGAAAGGGAAAGAGAAGAACAACATAGAAAACTTTGCGTAAGTACTAACTTTAAGTAGCATTAGTTGTATACATCCAATTTTAGAATTATTGATATGTAATATTCGTAATTTGTTTCGATATTGGAGTTTTGACACTTTACAGTGTTATGATTAGGAATTATATAATAATCACATATGATAAAGAGTAGTTTAAGATTTATAAATCCCAAGGCGAGAACACAGAATACAG
Organism: Philaenus spumarius; assembly: GCA_018207615.1. Classification (NCBI taxonomy): domain Eukaryota; kingdom Metazoa; phylum Arthropoda; class Insecta; order Hemiptera; family Aphrophoridae; genus Philaenus; species Philaenus spumarius. The sequence continues at coordinate 332,683 of JAGFPH010001049.1, forward strand.
ATCAAGGTTGGGTAAGACTGTCAAATATTGTGTAAGTGCTGACAGAAGCTAGGCATACTTGAGAAACCTAGTTATGTCAACCCAGTCCACTATTGAAGGGTCCTACTGACCTAGATACAGGGCCAGTGTTTTGGAAGACGGTCGGAGGACCCGTTGGTTGAACAGGCCAGTGTTTTGTGAGACTGCCGGAGGCTCTGTTGGACAAGGGGCCAGTATTTTGGAAGAGATATACGGTGAAGGCTCTATTGTTCGGGGGACCCAGCTCTGCTAGAGAAGGTAGGCATACAGACTGTCTAATATTCATATTTAAAGAACTGCGTTTTGTTCATTGTCAAGGTAGAAGCCTATTCTAGGAGATTTAGTGTTGTGAGTGTTTCATCTTGGGATATAATTAAATTAATAGTAATTATAGAATCAGTAGATGTTGTTAGGTATTGTAAAGTTAGTTAATCTTATAGGATTTCATTACATGTACATAAACTTAATTGTAAAAGTAGGTTAACAACCGCTGAACCACCAGGGTATGAAATATAAAGATTGTAGAGTAAACGACTTTAGTTTAGTTTCTGGTTTTATAATTCCTGAACCTTAGCAGTCCGTTATTTTGACCCCTAATAATTGGGCCAACATTAACAACAGTGTTACGTCATCACATCGGATATAGTATACAAGTTTGAATATCCGTGATATACTGAATACGAAATAAATCCTGTTTGTAAAATTTTTCAGAATTATCTTTCATCTCACTTCTCTTTACATGAATGAGATTTAAATTAGCGTAGGATGTTTAAGGCTTCCCGTCCATTGGAATCGTATTCGGTCGAACAAATGTTCGGCCGTTTAACGGACGACCAGCAACAAGACCACGAGAGCCGGTTTCGTCAGTTCATAGTTGTGCTTTTTTTTGCGAAAATGGATTTGTTTGAAGAAATTATTTCGTTAGAAAATACCCGTCATGAGAAGTCGGCGGAAAAAAGGCAGCAATTTTGGGTGCAATTTTAGGCCTACTTAGTGAAAGAAGTCGACTGAGGGATTTCACCATTTACATAGCCAGCTCATGGGAGATGAGATTAAGTTTACTGAATATTAGCGTATGAATGCAGGGACGTTTCATTGTTTGTTGATCGTCATTCGCCCATCAATCGAAAAATGGTCAAATTTTAGAGAGTTGATCCCACCTGAGGAACGCTTGGCTATTATTACAATAAGTCAAGGAATCGCACATAAATACCAACATACTCACATTGCATCAAACTGTTATTATTTATTTTTACTGCTGTTAGTCTTTGAATGAAGAAAAATAAAGCTGAACTGAGGCAATGACTCCTTCATGGACAGACGACATTTCATCGTAAGTGTTCTTTTGTGGTATGTATGAAGGTGATGCTGAACTGATTAGGGGGATAGCGGTGGAGTAAACTGTGGCAGCTGGGCCTTTCTTTTGTCCTTTACTTTCTTTACCCTCTTTTTTCAATTAGTACCTGTTCTATTTTGTTTCACAATCCATATAAAATTTTTCACAAACAAAAAAATAAATAATAAACTGGAACAACAATGAACAAGGAAAATCGGGTACTTGTTTATTATACCGAACTACCTTTCAACACCATTTGATCGAAGTCAATTCTTGACTCAGCAATAAAAGAAACGCACGGCAATGATGAACGATAAGCGGCTTCCAACGAAAAAGTTCCCGACTAGCCTTCTGATCTTTTTCTGGCAAGCTTTGACGTTGCACTTCCAAATGATTTTTTTCCAAAATAAATCTTCATTTCATGACCATTTGCACAAGCGGGAATTTACTAAACGACCCTACGCCAAAAGAAATGCAAGAATAAGTGAAAAAGTGCAAGCAATTTAAATGTTTAGAATATCTAGCCTGAAATTCACACACTGTACAAAATTAAGTTAAAGCTGACTTCTTTTGCTGAACAAAATGCAATGTATTTTCATTCTATAAATTATTTTATTTTACAGATAATGGAGAAACACAGGATGGAGCTGTTGAAACAAATCGGTGAAAAAGAAAAGTCAAAGATAAAAACAAGACAAGAACTGTTTGAAGAAGGTCTTGCTTTGAAAATGGAGCAGCAGAAACGGGAGGAGATGTTGAAAGACACAATGACTAAGAAGATGGCTATGATCAGGTTAAACAAACTATACAATTTAGTTTTTCTGTTTAATATAACTTTTTGTATAATACCACCTTTCAGTAAATAATTGTTTTATGACTGAAGCACAAACCCTTGTGAGATTTAAAAGGCGACTCATTATTTAGTTGAAGGAAAGTGCAGGCATGTGAATGTGAAAATGCCTGGTATTCTAACTAAAAGAAAAAACCACATTTATTTATTGTACAGGATAGGCCTAATTCCATAAGAATGGTTCAAAGTGAAATGATTGCATTATTTAGAACCTGCAATTTGCACTATTATAAACAGTTGCCATTCCTAATAATGAAAGAACTAATTAGTTAATAAGTGTTGATTGGACAAGCAAATACCGCTCGTACATGGTAATGCGCTGTAAATTTTGCCGTGAAATGTAGGAAAGTTTGGAAGATGACACATTTTTGTTAACATGCTAGTGTTAACACGTTCACTGCTACACAAATTCCTTATTTCCTATCCCAGGAGCTGACCTTTTATTTTTATAGCTTAAATGAGTAGAAATTACTTTATTTTTTAACCTTTCCACGTAATAATCACTAATATTTTAAAGCAGACGCACATGTGCGTCCATAGCACATAGGCTTATAATTTTCTTTTTTTCATAGATGCTGCTACGGACGCACAAGTGAGTCCAAAATTTGTTGTTGTATTATCATTTGCTTTCTTTACAGATATGTACAAAATTCAACAGAATCAACATGAAGGTCATCCAATGCACTTATCCTAACATTACACTTATGTACATTTTTTCTTGTGAGATGGACAAGGTTCACCATTATCACACATATTGATTTTATTACAACAATAAACACTTCACTTCAAAACGAAAGCATATTTTATGTTATCGAATATATTACTAACAACACCACAATATCGCCCTGAATCACTAACAGCTAGACTACAGTTTACCGCCAAATACGTTAGCGTTGAGCGCACATGTACATCAGCCACTCCTCATAGTGTTCAGTGTCAAGCTTACATATTGTGCGTCCATAGCAGCGAACGTTTTAACCTTACATCTGTCCATGCTAACTTTCTGCAGTGCCAAGCCATTTTGGTGTGTGTTGCAAGCATTTTGTAAAAAATTCGCCAAATATAGTAACTATTCCCCAATACAAAAGTGTTCTGTAGTTTTTTTTTTTTTTTTGTAGACAGGTTCAAAGAATTCATATATGCCAGAAAAAATTGATAGATGTAAATTTTCGAAGTTATTAGGTCAAGAAACAAAAAGTGTTCAGTAACGGAAGAAAAAAATTCAACTTTACGCCTACATAAAAAGTAGTTAACATTTTTTTAATTCTTTTCAAAATATACAAAAGTTTTGTAATTTAGTTCTAAATAGCAGTGTATAACAATTTCAAATTTCTTTTTTTGAAAACACCAGTGCGCTGCAGTAGTTTGAGACAACTTGACTTGTATTGGATATTTCACCCACTAAAAATCATCCAATCTCAATAAAACAAAAACCATTGGAAAGGAAATGATTTAAACTTTAATTTTTGTATTTACAAATTTGTTCTAAAACGTGAACAGCTAATGCAACATGAGAAAGCACACGCAAATGACTCAAATATGTTGCTTCTCTAAGGCTCAAAATTGTTCGACAGACTTATTTTGAGCAAAAGATGAGGACACCATTGGATTGGTCAAGATTTAACTTTCTAACGCTGCCTTCCAATCATTCGCCACTCTTATTGGTTGTAATGCATATTTTTATAATGATATTTATATCATTTTGTAGAGGGAACTCCATATTTTAGTTTGATATAAGGTA
>JAGFPH010001050.1:0-15474 GCA_018207615.1 Philaenus spumarius
CTGGGACCGTTAAGCACATTACTTCAGATATTAGGCTACTTGGTGTCTATCTTACATCATTTTTGAGGATGGCAAATCATGGATACCCTGCTACTTCATATGTAGTGCCGTACTCCTACCGGCTAAAACAACCTCCTCACTCCCTATACGGTGATTCTATAATCTACCTTCTACTGACTAATAATACCATGCACCTTCACCTTCCAGCTTTCATTAGAATTAGTATTTCTCCAAGTACTGTTACTCCACATATGTTAACCAGATCTTCTCTGTTAGTCTTCCATCTTTTACATAAAAAAAATATGTTCAACAGTGTCAATATTCCTGCAGTACACACATACAGTACCTTCTCTACGTTTAAACCTGTGGAGGTATTGCTCAAACTTCCTATGGCCTGTAAGCACCTGTGTGATGTAATACTCTACATCCCCCTTATTTCCTCTTTATCCAATTGACTATGTCTGGGATGAGCCTCTTAGTAAGTTTTCAAATACCATTGTCTTCTGTCTACTTAGCTGCCATTTATTCAATGTCTGAATCCTAATGTTTTTTCGGTAGATGTTGTCGCCTCGAACTATTCTAGCTATCTCCTCTATGAGCATGTCTATGGGTTGCACCCAAACAGCCACATCCATCGATACTGTCCTATATGCACTAATGAACCGAATGGCTATTCTTTGGGGTTCTTCTAATATTCCCTTGTATTTTTTGAATTGGAGCAGTTCATGCCATTTTAGTTCATTTGACACTTCTCTTACCTCCCCTAGGGCCTGATGTATTATGTATGATGTACTCCAAAACTTTAAATGTTTTCTCTGCCTTTGTCACAGTGCTGATAATATGGTCCTTCATAGTCATATTTCTGTCAAATATCAGTTATAAATATTTTAATGAGTTTTTTGTAATAGCATCTAGGTTACCGTCTGCACTTCTACGGTTTGTAAATTCCTCTTCGCCGACAAAAGGATAATTTCATTTTGTGAGGTGCCAGCTTATAATTATTTTCTTCTAGTCAATTATTAATCAAATATATGCTTCTTGTTAGAGCCAATTCCCATCGTTAATTGTCTATAGCCACAACTGCGAGGACTTCTGCATACCAAACCAGATCCACTCCTTCTGTATATTTAAACCGGAGCGTTTCATCATAATACATGTTACAGAGCCAGGGTGCTAGGACAGAGCCTTTCGTAACTCCGCACAACATGTCGTCCATTCACTCTCTCCAACTACAGTAGTTACTTTCTGCTGCCCATTTAGCTCATAACTATCCTTATAATAAATTTTGGGATACCTCTTATCTCTAGGTCCTCAATTATTCCTATTCACAGTTTCGAACCTAGCTACAGGCAAATGGCTTACCTGGGCTACAAGCTACTTTCATGTCTCTCTATTATATAAACAAGTTTTTCTACTTCTTCTTCTCATAATTATAAAGTAATAAGAATAGCTACTATCTAGCGAAAACACTGCCAAGGGAACGGGCTTGGAAAAATTATCGGGGAAAGAAGACGCTTTTGAGTCAGTGAGAAGAAAAATAAATGTCTATTATATAAAAAAGTTTTTCTACTTTTTCTTCTCACAATTTTAAAGTTATAAGAATAGTTTAACGTGTATTGCGTAGCGGTGACCATTGCATAACTTCCAGGCGCACAAATTAATGAAGTCGAATTCAAGTTGAAAAAATAAAGTTGATCGGGGCCCCAAGTTGGCGAGCGGAGCGAGCAGGGGGCAAAGCCCCCTAGTTTTCATTATTCCGACTTTCAAAAGTTAAGAATAAAAAGAAGATCAACATGTAAAGTAACTATTATATATATCTATATATATAAAATCCAAATACCATTGACACAGTCATCACGAAATCTCAAAAACCACCGAACGTATTGGAAAGATATTTGGTATGTAGCTTCCTCAAGGGCCCAAGTGCTAGCTAAGAAAGGTTTTTAAGGGGGGGGGGGTCAAAGTTACTAAAAATCCCCTTAAGGAATACATAGAATAATATATTTATAAATATGTATTTGTTTTTTAGAACATTTAATTTTGATTTGCCTATCCGTACGAAGCCGTATCGGGCCATCTAGTATATACATATATATAATGTAATAATTCACCGCTGTATTTGCCTTTTAATGTTTATTTTAATTACAGTTGTTAAATAAGTAGATACATTTATTGCCAACTTAAATTTCTAGAAATTTTTAAATAATATTATTTTTATATTTCTAGAACATTATATTTTGTATAGTGAAATAATTAGTCAGTCCCATTTTAGTTTCTATAACAAATATATATTGTATAATATATAATATGCAGTCTAATTACGCCTTATTCTTTGTAAACATATACGTCCATAATATACATATAAACATGCTACGATTATACCAACTGTTTATCATTTTGATTCTTAAATTTATCGGAAGAGATATAAGGATAAAGGTTAGTAGAAAAGTAGTTGAATCTTACAGAAAAGTACTTGTTATGATATAAAATGTGTTTGAACTTTTGTTAAAATTTTATTAAATTAGGAAGTTCAATAAAATCTATGCTGAATTGAATTATTTCCTTTGAAACGTTTTGCAAATATGTATTTTATCTTAAGGTTTATTATAATATTCTTTTTTAGAGACTTACCTTACAGTTGGTCCGTGAAATTTTACATCAGGTGTTTGGAAGAATGTTCGTGGTTAACTGCAGCCACTTCTTGGCGGACGCAAGATATCGACGCCTTGAACTCTTGGTAAGCATAGTTTTTTTTATCTTAAAATTTTTTTCACTTTGTTTATACAGTAAGATTGTTATTAAAATGTATTAAGTATGTATTTATTGAGCATAAAGCAAATAAATGAAATACATAATCACAAAACTTCCTTAGACTAAAATAAAAAACTAGAGCTTTTATAAACGGAAGCTAAACTATCGGTAGAAAGTAAAACATTAATAAGAAACAAGCATATAACAAAAAATTCAAGTTAACTTAAATAACATATTATACAAATATATAAATACGTACAAAATAATGCTGTAAATAAAGAAACTCAAAATTATAAGATATAGTTATAATAACATCAGAAACTGTTTTACTTTAGGCAATTCAATGTTTGAATCAGTCCCTAATTACTGGGTTATTGGGGTTATTGTGTATTCAAGACACAAATAACGTAGGTATTCGGTAAAATATAATAACAATAAATGTATTGCAAGAGTTTCCGTGAGGAGATTTCATATTTTAGCTTTACGTGTTACTTTATACTCTGGATCATGTAATATATTTCACTATGATGTCTATGTTTTCCTTGATTGTTTTCCTGTATACGTATATGGTCGCCACGAATGCTAGCTTAAACTACACCACGCGGATTCCAGGAATTATATTTGCCAAAATGCAGTTTGAAGACAAAATGAAAAAAAATATTAAAGCTTGAAATTACGTTGTGAATTAGAAAGTTGATTAGTTAATTTGTAATTTTAAATTCAGATAAATATTGTGACAAATACTGTTAGACACGTTTTGTGTTTATATTGTCCTCTGGTAAGTAAATCAAACAGTACCTTTAACAAAACAAACATAAACACTTAAAGTAATCTCTTTAAATACAATAAATTACAGAAAATATATTCAGACTAAAAATTGCTTAAATTAAGAAAAAGGTACGTCAATAATACTTAGTAGCAAAAATCCTCAGAATTAATTATGGATTAGAAATTATACAAAGGTTGATCAACTCAAGATATTGGGTTATCGGAAACTATAAGTTTCTTGAAAAACTTAAAATTGGAAACCTTTCCTTAAAATTACATTGTTACCATATTTTTAATCTTTACCATTTTCATAACATGACCGTCGTCTTTATTTTTTTAAATACAAACACTATATTTGTATTTGAATGTACGTATAAATCCAGGGAATGTTCCGAATTTAAAGTTTTACGAGAAACTGATGTTTCCGAGATCATAATGATGGCCATTTTGAATTCATCGCCATGTATAGATCTTTAACTATAGTGTAATTACAGTGTTTTTTTCTTCTATTTAACATATTTTGACTTTAATCGAATAAATTTACTTTGTATTGATATGTAATACTATTGTATAATATTAACTTATATTAAACTTCCACAACTTAATTGTGTGTGGTAAAAACCACAAAACAAATTTAAACTAAAAAAACACAGTTATTAGTAACATTATCTGTTTACTTTTAGTATTTTCCTTCAAACTAATATTACCTGAAGATTTTGGTTTTATAATTTATTTATATTTTCAACAAATCTTGTAGTTGTCAGTAATTTCTGACATTTCCAAAGAAAATATTGTAAAAACACTTAATAACATATGTGTAGCCAGGATTTTCTCTAGAGGGGGGCAAAATAAGACCGCATTTCTTATTTAAAAAATTGTTTTATTAATTGAATAATAATTGTTACAATAATTATTTCAGCACTAATCTACGCGAGTTCTGGATAATTCTTAACAAAATATCTTCAGTGAATTTTTCTTTAGTTTCCAGAACACTTTTTTATGTACACTCAGCATACAAAGACCAACAAGCCGATTTGGATAGAAGAGTTGTGTTTCGTCAACTAGTGCAGCTAGTTCTATTCCTTAAGTTCGTCATTTGGTATATTTCTCCTTTCCAATCGTTGTACCAAAGAGTTTCACCGACAAAACTTTCCAATTTATAAAAATCACAAGAACTTTTCTTTTTTGTTTTAATTCCTCGTAATTCAACGCTAGCATTATGTACGGGTGAATTGTAAGCAATGCAAATGCGAACAAATTCTCCAACGCAGACTCAGAGACATTATCAGAGAATCAATGTACGGTATAATTAATGATCTTCTCCAATAATCGGTAGGTGTCTGTGCTGGTGGATGCACACGATGTTTATGTTGGTTTATGGTTCGTGTCACATTGAAATCTGTACAGAGTTGCTCAGCGATTATTTCAGCCTCTGCTACAGTACTTTGACTTTTGTTATTTGCATTTTCACGGTGTTTTCTTATTATATCTGTGATATTTTGTATGTGATTTGCACATGAAATAAGTCCACACTTTTTGAATGAAGAACATTTACTACTGGTTGCAGAAGAGCAGAATATTTTGATATGAGACAAACACTCACAATGAATTCAGATTTTGTAGCAGCCCAATGCATTTAGAACGCAGCATTTCTCGTTGTACTATTACCATAATATGTTGACAGTTTTTCAAGCACCATAATGATTTGCTCATAATGTTCCTTGAATGTTGAGATACTTTTATATTTTTGAGACCAGCGGGTTTCACAGAGCATTGGTATATTATGTAGGCTTTTTCGACGAATTGGCGATTCTCGGAAGAATCTTATTATTTATTTTATTGTAGAGACCATATTCCGGATCTTAGCTATTTCGTTTAAGTCGTTTACGACTAAGTTCAGTTTGTGGCTAGCACAATAAAAATACAACGCTCCCGAATTGAAAACACAACCAGGAATATTCTAGTTTTTTTTTATTCTAGTTTCGTCTAGTTTTCTGCAGGTAAATAGTTTAACATTACTTATACTTAAGACACTAAACACTACCTCTACTCGCTCGTTCACATTAAGCTTTAAAATTTCTCGTTTAGCTAAATGAGGGGCAAGCGCCCCACCCTTCCACATCGTGGTTACGCCAATGATGGAACAAATTTGGATAAATGATATATAAAAATCAACTCCTATATACCGTATAACAGAACCTAAATGATTTTCTGTATTCTCAAATAAATATAATTCTGTGTTAAATTTTGTTTCTACAAACAAGAGAACATTTTTTCATATCAATCGACAGAGATAACAATAATTCTGTTTTATATTAGGGTAAACATTCGAAATAAAACACAACAGTCTAAGATAAAATTAAACGGTAAAACTACCGGATAATGGTTTAAATTATGTTATTTTTTCTTTTCAAATGTTGAAAGCAATTATCTATTCATCTCAAATGTGCATATTTTCTTTTAAAATTGAAGTAGTGTTAAATTTACAACTAAATAAATTAAATTTAAAAATATACGTTCAATCTGTCAATATAGTAATTGAATTGTTCAAACAAATATTGCTGTTAGTCTAACTTTTTAAAGGAAATCTTTAAACTAATCAATTTTGTTCGCTTTTAACTGTAACACAATATTTAGAAATTACTGTTTGTGCAACATCAAACCTTTTTTATTTACTAATCAATTTCACGTTTAACATATTTTGTTAAAATAACATTTCCAAAGTTATGAAAGGGATATGACATTAGTTTACATTGGCAAAAATATATATTATAGGTTAAGTGACTGCTACATCAATTTTGTTATATTTACGTAATATATTGTATTTACTTAAAAGGTTTGGTAAGGATATACTAAACAAATTCTGTATTTTACTAGTGTGACGGTTATAACTTAATGTATCAAATCACATTTTAAATTAAACTATTGATTTAAATCAATTAACTTCAGGGAGAATTTCATAAAAACTTGGGTATAACAATGTAAGTAAAATTTCTGTAATAAAAAAAATAAAACTTTAGTAGCAAACCAACCAAGTGTCTGTCTGTGATTTCAAAATATAAGTTTGTTTCTAAGATCATAAGGTTATTCACACATTAAAAAACCTAAACACAAATTTATAAATTTTTCTGATATCTGTCTGTGTGCATGTTTGTTTGGCTGCACTAATATCTGGAATGGCTGAACTGATTTTAATAAAACTTTCATTAACATGTAGAGAACATTTCAGAGTATTTTTTAGAATACTTTTGAAATTATCTCAATTACTTAATTTATAGGTTTATCTATGTAAACAATAATCATAACAATGGAAGCATACATTTTTCATTGATTTTATATACACGTGGAAGTTGGGTTAAGGCCCTAGAAAACTTAATGAAAATTCCCATCACAAAATTTAGGAATCATCAACCCTTACTAATGTTTATGATAGCAAATGTTTTCCAGTAGTGTTGAGTAATTCTTACACCACTTATTAATATTAATATAACTTTTGTTTGCGGAAATAATAATTTGTTTCTCATAGTAATGTTTTTATATAAAGGAAATTGTTGGCCTTTTTGTCAAAAAAAGTTTTTAAAATCAGAAAACAATTTTTGAACCAGAATTTACTATTTTAAAAATTTTGAGACAAACATATTTTGAAGGATATTTATATAGGCATTATTCAGCATAAGGTTTTTTTCGAAAATTGTTAATCCCTTAACAATGCAAGGCTTAAATAGCTTTACCAAGAATTGAACACTGTTACTACCCGATGGTTATAAATTACAAACGGAAAACACCTGCACATTTGGTAGAATTTATTTTTGTGTTATAATTTATATTGTTTTATTTTATAAAATATAATACGAAAATACAAGTATACAATACATATTTGATCTGCAGTTCAAATAAAGTAACATAATAAATAAATACACCTTGTCCGAATAAAAATATCCTAAGATAATAAATATATTCCTAAAGCGTATCCAATACCACCTCGTCTAAACTTGTTTAATAAGGACTATTATGGTGGACGTTTATATTTGGTTTGGTTGGTTTCATATGCGAAGCAAGGGCTGTAGAAAGATAAAACTTTATGACTTTGAATTTTGGGTTTTTTCTTAATTTCCCACAATAAGTCAATTTAATAATTGAATAATAGAAGATCATGATTATTTACTTGTATTGATTCAGACAGATTAAACTATAGTATTTATCAAATCTTACACAAAAAAAAATAATGTGTTTAGGGCAGCATAAGCATAATATGGTTCAAATTAAAGTAAAAAGTTCTTAGTTGCAATACAGTAATATGATTCTATAAAATTGCCACATAAGAATAAAATTGTAAAATTGTAAAATAAAAATAGGTTGGTTGTAATAAGACTTTAAAGCGAATATATTTTTTTAATTTAAAAATGCTAATCGATTGTCATTTGAAGATCAATGAATAAAATAAAAGATATTGGTTGTAATCAAAAAATATAACAGAGACTTCATAACAGTGTTTGCATTGTTAATAAAGGGAACTAAAGTATAACTTTCGTTAAATTTTAAGTAACTTTTTAACCTGTTTAAAGTTTAACATGTAATTAATATTATTTACATGCACTTTCTTCCAAAGATTAGTCCTTAATTTATATTACTAGCCGAACATGATACATTGTGGTTATGCATAAATAAGCTTAACCACCATCTAACCTATCCTTATGTACAAGCAATATAAATAACTTTTGCGTAATTATTTAAAAATAATACATGCAGTGGGTTGAAGCATCAATATTCTCAGCACGAGAAGCGAGTAAAATATTTGAAATAGCTTCCTGAAATTTAATTTGAGGTAGTACGTGAGTAAAATAAATAAGTATTTGTATGGCTGTGACGTTCAAAAGCAATTCTTACGAATTATTGCTTAGGTAGCTTTCTGCAATTCTTTAACAGTATTATGAATATCTACTGCTACTTAATTAAATTATTTATACACGTAAATAATTACTAATGAAAAATATAAAGTAAATTATTTAAAACGTGCATAAAGTTGACAGAATAGTTTCAGAAAATGTGTACATTTTTACATGAACTTTGTTTAAATTTTATTAAAATAATACATTAAAATAAACTTCCAACTGAATATATAAAATTTCAGAATCGGAACTTCGTTTCTTCATAATTAAATGATATATATGATTCTAATTCTAAATTTTTAAAATCTGACATTCGACGTACTTGTTAGAAAAAACTTCGTTCATTTACTTATAATTGTAAGCTGTTAATTTAAAAAATTGTAATATATTATTTTAATTGTGTTTGTATATAATATAATGCGTTTGTTTATATTTGTCAGGTTATGGTTGAACTAAGGTGTTGTTATAATCCATTTTTACAAAATAATGATGCCATTAAATCGGTGCTAATGTACATGATGGACGCCGGTTAAAACACTGATACTGATTATAATATTTTAAAACACTATATGCCTAGTTTTATTTTAAAATAATTTAAAGTAACGTAATTTCCTATTTCATCCCTAGCAAAACAATGTATTTTTAAATTTACATAATTTAGGAAGAACAGATATTATTATAGATTTATAAATTAAAATAAAATGTATTAACTTTTAAACAATATGCAAATAAAATAGACATGTATTATATTTGAAGTTATTATAAAATAAGCAATTCCTTAAAACAGATATTGATAGGTAATTTTTATCCGAGGACTTTAATTCAGTTATTTTAGATTATAATAAAATTTAGATTAGTAGTAATATATACAGTCCTTTCTACGTATATACAATATTGTTTCATGAAACCTTAATAATCGTGTAATCTCTGCTGCTTTTTATGCAAAATACAAAATAAAAATGTTGTCAAAAATGTTGTTTGTCAAGTGCTGAATATGTGTAGCACAATAAGATAAATTATTCTCTGTAAGTATAAGCTTGAGAGACAAACATATTATAATTTTATCAAACAGACATAAAAACTACAGTTCTTTTTCATCATACCACCTTTTACTAAATATACAGGGTGGCTAAAAAAAAACTTGGGCCTACACCCTCTCTTAATTTGTTGTTTGTTGACATATTTGAACTGTTTCCAGCTATTAAGTACACACAAAAGTAACTTGTTTAAACAATTAAATATTTATTAGGTTTAGAGCAGTAGTTAATTTTAAAAATTGAAAGAATTATTATTGGTACAGTTCAGGTTATTCGATATGTCAATCCCTTTATTTGGTAGTTTCTTTTGTAAAACCTGAAGTTTTCAGAAGAACAAAAACTGTTAAAAACATTTTGGGTATCCGTTTGGAAGTCAGGTGCGATTGTATCACTCTGTTCTTTATCGAACATTTTAATATTGATTCACGAATATTAATATTTGAATCATCCATTATTAAGTACGTGTACACTTTTACAATAGTCTATAGGCTAATAAACTAATAACATAAAAGGTTTGTTATTGTTTCATTTGTTTATGTTGCTAGAAACATTCAGTTGTTTATAAAATATATAATGGAATACTGTAAGTAGAATAGTAGAGGTCGTGGTGACAAATCTTGGAACCTTCTTACCCGGCCTTGTCCTTTTTACAGTTTTACCCAGACTGTTTACCCGGCCTATCGTTAATCGATTGGTTTCAATCACATCTGATAGTACTGCAAACAATGGTTAATTACGTTGGTGTGATGAAAAGTATTTTTTTTACAAATTAGTTGGTTATTAAATATTATTTTAATTTGGATAAAAGTTTTACAGTCAATTGTGTCATATTTCATGTAAATTTTTTAGCTTGCATCAAAGACATATCTTCACTTCTGTAAGAAAACCTGTACTTCTTAGTAAATTTCAACAAATATCTGAAATCGCCGTTTACGCGAAGTGATATAATAATCGTACACGTGGAGTATTTTTTCTATTATTTTCGTCAGGCTTATTTCACTAGTAAAACATAAAGATGGAGTAAATAATTGTGAAAATTATTATTATAACTAAAATATTACTAAACTACACTAACCATTTGAAAAAATATTAAACTAGATGAAAAACTTGAGAAAAGTTCACTCCATTCATTCTGTCTAATTTAACCTTCATTTGTTACCACTTATCACAAAAATAATAGATTCTCGTTGTCATTAAAGATCACAATACGAAGCTTTGTAATTTAAAATATTCTTAGCAAAGATCTATTGAAGCCAAATTTATGACTGTTTTGATTAAACGAGCTGAGTGGAAAGACAGCAAACAAAATTTTGAAATGAGAATTACTTGTGTGAAAACAAATACCATAAAATTGTGAAGGAACATTAAGTTGGACTATTAATAATGCCAAACATGTGTTTAGTTTATACAGATTACAAATTAAAAAGAAATAAGAATGGAAACAAGATGGATAACTAATAATACATTCAAAATTATAACGTTTTCTCAGAAAGGAAGAGATTTAGAAATAATAGTATTTTTATAGCTTAGGCAGTGATTTTTTATGACTAGATCGTTCAGGTGAGTTAAAATATCAATAATCAAGTATATTACACCAACGTTTTAAGCAAAATCTGTTTACAAAGTTTAATCACAAGTAGGCTATTACACCGCATTACTTGTGTACGATATTTCGCACGTGATTGTAAATTTCCTAGGAATGTACAAAAAATTAAAATTATGTTGAATATCCTAAATTTTGTTTAATAATAACAACGTATAATGTTTTTCATACTTACTTAAATATATAGCTAGGCAAAATTATATAATAATATTTTAGAAGATTTTTGGAAGATATGCAGGTATATATTTTTAGCATAAATAAATATTGAGCTTGACTTGTGGTAAAATATACTTGACAGAATAAAATTCGAACACAAAAACTCACAACTAATACGTTTATTAACTTAAACCCGTTTCAACGACAAAGTCACCATCTTCAGTGATCCACGAGCTACAATAGTCAAAATATAACTAAGCTAACAGTGTTTCCTGCCCCGTATTTACACAGAACTCAACGGGGTGTTGCTTAAAACTACGTTACATTAGTAAGAAGTTAACAATTTCCTCGCGTTGTTAAAACTAACCTAACATTAACTATATCACTAAACGAGTTTTTTAACCTAATAATAATCTTAAACAATACATTTATTTTTATATTACTATAGATTTTTTGTATGGGTTCTAATTCATTATCTACAATTATGTTACTATGTTTGTTAATATAAAAAGTTTCTCAAGCATCTAATGTGTCAAGTTTAGTTACATTTTTCAATAATACAGAGTTTTCTATTTTAAAGTGATGGTTCTCACCAAAACAATGTTTAGCCATAGCAGATTTTTCTGGCCTATTGTATTTTAAATGAGAATCTTCTTAAAGTCTTGTCTTCATGCTTCTTTTGGTTTGGCAAATATTTTTCTTCGGACACATTTTACAGTTTATTCAACAAATTCCAGATTTGTCTAGATTTTTGAATATTACGTTCAGAATTTCCTAACAGTTTACCAAGAAAACTCGCAGCTAATATAGCCACATTTAAATTTGCATATTTAACTATTGATTTTTTAACAACATTAGATGATGGTGTAGCAAAATGTTGTTTTAACCCATCGTTGTTGGAATTTATTGCTTTCCAAGGTAGATCTCAATTCCTTAATTTTCTTGAATTTCAATTTCTTAACTATATTGTCTAATTATTCTTTAGAACAAAATTAAATAACGCATCACTATAAATATATGTCAGTTCTTTCTCGTAGTTGGTCTTATATAACGGCAAATTAACTAATCTATGAACCATTTATTTAAAAGCAGCTTTTTAATGTGTCGGTGAATGGTGTGAATCCTTCACCTTATCTGTCTGTGTATGTGGTTTTCTATATACTCTAAACGACAAATTCATTGTTTTTCTTATACACACTTCTAGAAACGGAAGGTTTTAGTATTTTAAAATTTCCGTAGTAAACCTTATGATCGGGTAAAATCCATAAATTATACCACAAAGTTTTTTAAAATTTTCGACTTAGTCAAAACACTGCTAAAATGTAATTCACCTAACAAACCCACACTCGAGGAAAGTTCTTCATAGATTTTTTAGCGTTTTTTTAACAAAAATTTGCAATAAACCAAGACTGGGGGTTTCCCATAGCGGTTTCTTCATCTTATACATAACACTTGTTACTAAACTGGAAACTGTTTTGACACATGCACAAATTGATTGAAAATAAAAATTCACGAACTTCACTATCACTTAAACTAATCACTCTTTTATAATTTCTTTACTTTCAGACACTGGAATTATGATAAAAAAAAGCTTAAAAGAGAATTAATAAAACACACTTTTCGTTACGTTTGCATTTGTATTACAATTAAAGAAATTTTAAAAAGTTGTAAAATGTTTTTTTTTAGTTTACCAGATTTTTGGCCTTATGCGCGACCTATAGAAATATATTTTGTTTAAATAAACATAAGAAAAGAGTTAAAAGGAAACTTTTCAGTGGTATTAGAAGAAAAAACAATATTTTAAAAAGTCAATAACGATGAAATTTAGAACATTTTTAAATGTTTTTTTAAAGTTGGACTCTAATGCGTGACCTAAATATAATTGTGTCCATTTTATTTTTTTTTTCGTAAAGTCAGGATGCGAAAAAACCTTTTTCTCTTATTAGAATCATAAATTCGAAAAATCCCAGTAATATTAAACGCAACAACACAAGAGTGTTTAGTTCAATACACTTGTGACAAGTAGATCGATATATTGAAATCATAAACTTTAACAGCTGATATATGACATAATATGCATTATTATATATTATATTATAATATTTCTAATGTTACCTTGTGTAATTTATACTGCATCGTCTCTCATCCGTCAATTCGTTAAAATTAAAATTTCACTTACAAATTGTATCTAAATTATTGCAGGATATTGAAGTCTTTCGTTTTAGATAAATTACCACATCCATAAAGTTATAATACATAAATATGTTAAAAATTAAGTTCTGTAGTCAAAGCCATAAGTGTTAGTTCATAGCAAATGTTTATGACTCCTAAAAAACATGTAATTGTATGTACAATAGTTACAAACTATTTGTCTATTATCTATTAGCTATTATCTAAAATGTCTTGTTAAAGTCAAACATTGATTTAATATAATGTAAAAACTAATATTTTCTTGCACTGAACACTTAAGCAACAGAAGTTTTGAAATGACAACAAGTTTAAATGTTCTTGTCTTGTAGGAACTTACGTTCACTATTTATAACTTCGCAATTTTTACACAATTTTACTAACTTTAAATTCATATTTATGTATTCATGAAATTATTATTTGAATATCAATCTTTTGCACAAGACATTTCAAATACAAATAAGTTTTGCAAACTCAATACACATGTTTTTATTTCTATGTAACAATTTGTCAGGAGACTTATTTTGTAAAATGTAATAACAAATAATGTGAGCAACACATATAAATGTCTTAAAATTTGTATTTTAAATAGCTTGTTAAAATGACCACAGTGTTTATCAAGATAGGTGAAAAAAATTAGTTTTTACAACTTTCAAAGCATGATGTAAGTATTTTAGAAGGAGAAATGTGTTAAAGTTTCAAAAGCTACTGCCATTCTGCAACATTAATATGTTTTTTAAATTATGTTTTACTTGAATAAATGTAAAAGTTTAACGTATAATTTGTTTTGTATTCTTGACTTACATTTTATCCAACTACAATATGCATGCAACATTAATATTTAAAGGATTACAAATTATATTTAAAATGTATTGAATAACATAGTTTTCGAATCAAGTCTCCTAGAGTGAAAAGTAAATAGTATTTTCGCATATATAAATTGACACTAACTAAAATTCATTTCAAACAATTTCTAGACATGCATCTAAATTCGACGTGCTGAAAATAAAAACTGAAAAACTGGGTTATTTTAATTTCTAGTTATATATGAATCAGCACACTTTCCGTTAACAAATTTGATATTTACTTTCTTTATTATTATTCTTTATCGTTATTTAATAATTGATGCATCTAAAAATCTTTTAACTGTACAAAATGATTAAGCTTCATAATTGTAAACATCCAGGATATGAGTCCAATAAAATGTTTGACATTATTATCAGATCTGAACTTACCCCTTCCACAACCCTCTCCCCTCTAACCAAGACCAAAATTAGTAATGACGCAAGGACATACCGACGTGCACGTGTGCGGCTTTCCTAAACAATTCTCATACCTATAAACTGTACCGAATTATTTGTGTTGTGCGTACAAATGTCTTTTTTTTTAAATGTGTTAAGTGTTTGTAGTAATTGACGAGCATTGTATAAATGCCATTTATCTTAAAGAATCGTGATTCGACAATGCCTGAACAATAGGTGAAAGAGCGTAATTACTTAAACTGTGAACAAAGAAAGAACTGTGAGCAGTAAACGCAAAACTAAGGTATTTATAAGACTTTTTATCATCTAATAATTTGGTTAATCACACTAGAAGTAGATAAAATTGCTGCAATTTTACCTTTATCATAAAATAAATGTATTTCATTGTTGTTTGTTATTTTAAAAACTAGTCAATGTAACTAGTTGCTAGGTAGTAAAAAAAAACACAACTACTCAAAAAACAAAACAAAAAACAACAAATGCCAATTGAAAGTAATCAATCTAAAACCAACTTTTATAATAAATTATTACTATTTTATTATATTTTTGTATTAATTTCATTATAATCTAGTCTATAAGATAATAGGCCTAATGAAATATTATTTTATCTTTAGGATTATTTTTTATATTATTAATAGTACGTGTTGCAACGTCCTCCGACTCGTTTAAGCCCCACCTAGCTGACAGCCACGCACTATAATTTATATATTTTGAGTTAGTGTTTGGAGTTTTGACTCTTATCTCGGGATTCGTGCCTTTCGGAGAACGATGACATTTACTATAATTGATATCCTGGACTCTTATTCTAACACTGCTTAAAT
>JAGFPH010001050.1:27932-87879 GCA_018207615.1 Philaenus spumarius
AGTTTTGAAGTGACTTAAACCAATTAACATTTGTTGGTGTATTTCATACATTTTGTTAAATAAAATAAAGAGTTTTTTAACTAGCCAATTGAAATTTTTACCACATCATCCTTATACCATATACTACCTATAATGGTATAATCAGTCTTGTACATTGTATAAAATGTACATTTTAAAGCAATTTTGTAGACAAATTTATGCGATTTTTTACTTTTTTATAAAATATCTTATAAATATTGGTATTGTTACATTACCATGGTTATCGTACCATTAAAGTTACAGTAGATTATAAGGAACATAAAAATATAAACTTTTTAAAAATAACTTGTGAAATAAAAAAGTTATTCAAACTTGCATCTCCTCCCCCCCCGCACTAAAAATCCATAATTGTATATGTATATGAAAATTTAGAGATTTGGTATATTCCTTTTATATAGATGATTTTAAATTAAAAAGAGAGTAAACAAGACAAAAATAGCTCCTATTTAAAAAAAAAATGGTTAGAAGGTGGCGGATCCCCTTAAGCTCTACAAATTAAAAAAAAACATTAAACCATTATTTCTAGGTGGATGTTACTAAATACATCGAAGACCTATTTATAATGTAAGATATGTTTTTTTAATTAAATAAAAAGTGAAAAAACATGGACCAAGACCGGGATAATTCATCCAATCCCGGTTTTGGTCCAGGTTTTTTCACTTGTAATTTAATTACATTAACCCTTGCTGAGGAAGTGTGTAAGCGGAAAATTAAAAATAATAATATGTTTTTTGTTTTATAATACGATATTAACCCTTATGGTAGGGGAGAAATAGTTTGATACAGTTATTACTAGTAGTAGTATAATAATAATTAAATTTATCTTTCTATAGGATTTTTGAAGTTAAATGGTCGAAATAAAATGTATTTACGAACTAATATACTATGTTTATCCCAATCGTGCGAAAAACCCCCAGGTTTTTCGCCTTTAAAAAAAAAAAAAAATACCAATCGTGCGAATTGCTTTCTAAATGTTATTATAATATAAAAAGTTCCATATGTTTTAAAATCTACATTGTATAATTTAAAGACCTCTAGAAACAGGATACGCACTAAAGATAAAACCGTACGACACTCAGAATGTCCTAAGGAATTTCATCTCTAGTTGTATTAATTGACAAGAGCCCGATTTATTTATAAATATAACGTATATCTTTATATCTATACTTATAAAAACCAAATACCATTGACTCATTGACTCATCACAGTTTCTCCAAAACCACGAGGCCTACAAACATGAAATTTGTCACTAATACTCTTTATAGGCTCTAGACGCGCACTAAGAAAGGGTTTCCGAAAATTCGAAATTTTAGGGGTGGTTTTGGGGTTGTCAAAGTTACTAAATCACGATTTCTCAAAACCTACCAAACGGATTGGAATGAAATTTGGTATGTAGCTTCCTCTAGGGCCATAAATGCTCTCTAAGAAATTTTTTCAAAAAAATTCGAAACTTTAGGGGAGGTTTGGGGGGTCAAATTTACTACAAAAAACCATCGAACGGATTGGAATGAAATTGGATATGTAGCTTCCTTTAGGGCCCTGGGTACTCGCTAAGAAAGGGTTTTAAAAAATTTGAAATTATAGGGGGGTTTGGTGGGTCAAAGTTACTAAAAAGAAACACCGAACGGATTGGAATTAAATTTATTATGTAGCTTCCTCTAGGGCCCTAAGTGCTCGCTTAGAAAGTGTTTTAAAAAAAAAATCTAAATTTTAGGGGAGGTTTGGGAGGGGGGGTCAAAGTTACTAAAAATCCCCATAAGAAATACATAGTGTAATATATTTATTGATATAATATATTTTTTGTTAATATACATTTAACTTTGATTTGTCTATCCGTGCAAAGCCGGGTCGTTTCTGCTAGTGTTTAATAAATACAGTACGTAGATGATTAAAAAATATATATCTCATTTACTTTCTTTCTTGTAGATATTACACAGAATAGTATTGATTATTATATTTTATTGATCGTTAGCTTTGAATGCAATATAATATTATTATTAGAAATAAAGTTTATGAAATGAAAACAAGGTATTAGCTATGATTCATTTTAGGTTTGTAATTATTATTTATGTTAACTCTATTGATAAAAACGTTGATATCATAAACAAGTTTTTTCACAAATGCAGTGGCAAAGTTGTAATTCCTTTTACCTAGTTTATTAATTAAAAAAAAAAAAAAACTATTAAAAAATGATGTATTGGCAAAGCAGTTACAGTGCACCCACAAAGGAGCGTCTGATTTCCATGTTCAATAGTTATGATAGATTTTTATGCAATATTTCGTTCAATGTAGAAGAAAATGTATTATATTTGAAAATATTTTTTTTTATATTCAACTATTAATCTTATTACTTGTTTCTGTAGGTAAGTTTTAAATAACGTGAAGAACACAAAACATTTTTTTGTGGTTTTTATATTTACACGTATTATTAATTTTGTTATGTTTTGGTAAATTTCTGTTTGAATCTTAATTTAAATAAGACAAAACGTAAATAGTGTGATTTATTTTATATAGATCTTGTAACTATATTAAAGTTAGCTTAAAGTTTTAGAAATCTTTTTTGGAGAAAGTTATTTCATTATTAGTTTTTACTGATAAATATGACATTTTCTGTTCCTTTGTAAAGAATTATTGTTTTATGTAAAACAAAGTGCGATGTACACATTAGTTACACACTTCTTTATAATTATTTTATTACTAATTACAATCTCCCATTCTAAATATATTTTTACAGATTCTGTACTGAGATTAATGTACTGTGTGAAGAACTATATACCACTATATTTTTATTAAAACAAATATAGCTGCAATACAAGTCACATTAGTTCTAACAGCAACTAGTAATAATTTAGTACATTTTATTGTAATGTACAGTTACTTAAAATAAAGGTGGCAATAAGAATATTTTAATAATAACAATACAATTTTGAAATTGTTAAAATAGTTACTTTTATATAAAATAAAATATTTATTGAAAATAAAATGTTACTTCAGCAATAAAGATAAACATAAAAACAAAGTCAGATAAGAATAATGATGGAACTCAGGTCCAATCAAGTTGACCGGGACATCAGCTCTGATGTTATGTGACGTCACGTCTCTGTAAAATAAGCTTCATTACTGTCTTTGAGGATCCTCAACCGTGAAGGTGATATTGTAACTGGAAATAATGTATTTATGTTTCGCCAGTTTATTTAGTAAAATCATAATATATGTTTAAAAATATAAATATTAAACTGTTTAAATTATGTATTTACACAATGAATGGGATACCTTACAAAACACACAACCATCTAAGTAAATGTTTTACAAAAGTGTTACGCATTGCATTAGTTACTAGCTATATAATGGTTAAGCACTTGGTAATACTTTAGAGTTTTATATTTATGTTTCCAAAACACTTAATAGAATTAATCAACCCTTAACAAATATAGATTTTGTAACGTTCAGTTACCTCTCAAGAGTCTAGTTTTTTTTTATGAAATGATGCTATACTAAATAAATAACCTCTATTTAAAAAAACTAGTTTTTACAACAGTAAAAAAGTAGGATCTACTATATACAATAATCTTTAATTGTTTATGTTTTCGAAATATATATCTTGTTTGTCTGTGATTTTCTAAGGTTTATTAATTATTGGATTTTTTGTGCTTATGAGTGTTTTATTCATTTTACAATTTCTATCCAGAGAGTTTAGTGATTGTGCGACTTGTGGTTAGAAAATCTATAACTAAAGTTTTGAAATGGCGAAATAAATTAAGATACGAGTGTTAGAACACTGGACTAAAAAATTATAACATGTGTTCCAGGTAATATATAATAATAGTGTATTTTGCAAGATTTAATCAATATAAAATTAAATTTCAAAATAAATTTTGAGAATATTAGTACTGTAATACTAAAATAATAATATCATTTACATTTCTTTATTCTGATTCAATTTAAGATAAAGAAACGAACTAAAGTGTTGTTGTTTGTTTACTGATTTAAAATATATATTATAAAATGTAATACTATCATGTCCTATGTTCAATGTATACATATTTTGTTTGATTTTACTATTGATTTTCTGTGTATTTAATAACTTTGTTATTGCTCTTACATAGAGTTATGGTTATGAGATCTTACAAAGAATGGCAGATTGTCTATGTATGTTCAGCAGGTAGTTTGGCTTTATGCTTAACAGTTTTCAGGAAGATTCAATCTCACCGAATGACCGTTAGAATTTACTGCCTTTGTTGATGTGGTTTTCCTTTATCCTAATTCAAGTTTTTTTCTTCATTGAAATTAATCATCGGCTGACTTATAGTGACGGTTTAAGCAACAACACTAAGTTTTATTATACATTTTTCGTATTTCTTTTTTAGGTTTTCCTGTATAGTAACAAATTTAAATTAAACAACATTCAGTTAACTGTAAACGTTCTAATTTTATAAGTCATGTTTAATATTAAAAATAATTAAAAATATACGTTAGAGGAAATAATTAATGTGTACTTTTAATATTTATTGTTATATGTTTTAAACGACCAGTTTACACTTCAATGTGTTGTTATTGTGTGTTTATCTTTGTGTGTTAGATATACATATCTAGAGAAAATTAAAATTTCGCTAATATTTCTATTGTTATTGTAATATATTATATGTTTACTTACTATAAATATAATTTTATATATAATTACATTTAGATTAAGTTAAAACTAATCGAATATATCTAGTTGTATATCAAATATTCAAACAAGATGTAGATAGCTAAACTAATTGGAAAACTTTTTACTGAATTTAAATTGACTTCAAACTCTTGCATTTGACAAACTAGTTTAAGTTAGGCAATTACTTAAATTAATGGGGATCGTTCTAGATTGGAAGAAAGCTACTTAACTTAGATGGATACTCATGACATACACCGTGCTCTGTGTTGGCATTGAAATTACTCTTTGCATTTATTAGCGAATTTCCATAGGAAAAATGAGCTATTGCAGTGGCCCTTATGGTGAGACCCAAGGTCGGGATTAGCAAATGAGCACCGATCATGGTCCCCAGAACACGTTTTGGGGTGTCATTAAAATTCATATATATATATAAGTTTTCGCACTCTAGCGGCCGCATTTTAGGTCCGATTTGGTTCAAATTTTTACACATGTTGGTTGTCTACGTCGCTCGAACGAGTTCGTTAGCCAAAAAAATCCAACAACCGGAAGTACGTATTTTGACCGGAAGTAACTATTTTTTGAGATTTTACTAAGAAAATTAATTTTTTTAAAGTTTTTTCTAAAAATATAAATGTAGTATGTTATTCTGCACATTTTGTTTTTTTACGCGACCTTATAGCTCGCTTGGTTCCCCAAAAATCAACCAAAACGTAAATTACCATACAAGTACCCGATTCGAAGCCAGGTGGTGCCAACTCGCGAGGCCACTAGGCGCAAACAAATTCTACTAATATATTACGTACACACAGACAGCTGTACAACGCCTTCGTGAGTAGACCTATTTCCCAAATTGTTGGTTGAAACTCTAAAACATAGACCTATAAACTTAATTTTGGAAATTTGCTGAACTCACGTCAACGGTTCAGCTGCGTGGTCGAATTATTTTGTTCTACAATTGTACTAGGTGCCACACGAAGAGGTATATATTTAATATGCCGGACATATGAACACCTTTAAAAATTTGACAAATTGCAGTCGTGTTACGTAGTTGTTGTACACAGTTGTTGAAAATAGTTACCACCGTGTTAGTCAATTTATTTTGCAAAATAAAATGGCGAAAGTAGAATAATGATATGCTTTTTATCAAAATGATTTTATTTTCACAACCATTAAATACCGTTCATTTGCAGATAAAATTAAATTATGTGAAATTTAATAATAAAAATTAAGAAACTTACCTGTAATTAATTGTTAACTAACAACTTGGACATTTATATTCAAATTGATTTCCATTATTAGCTATGCACTGCACTGATAGCAACGAAACTAATAAAGTAATAGGGTGTTCTTTTAAATGCGAGGTATCTATGAGAATTAAACCTTATAAAACGTATTTTTACTATTCTACTAATTAACCTTTATGGTAGAAGAAACATTAAAAATTGGTGTTACATCATTAAAATGTATATTGCATGATAAAACGGTACATACAAGTTAAGTACATATTTCGTTCCTAGATATATATATATTTCTTAGCAACTAAATATTTTCTTTATAGACAGTCAACCTCTGGCATAAAAGGACGTATACTTCATTCAATGGAACCAGAAATAACGAGTTGTATATTTGATGTGTTCCTTTTATAGCTCATACCTGGCCTTTGAAGAATTCCTTTAGAAGGGAAAATTGGGAGTTTTTCTGATCATGCTTTCATAAATCGCCGCACTTTATTGTGGAGTGAAAACTTGAAATTTAACAGCGTCATTATTTTCAAAATAAGATATTATTTCTTATGCTGCATATAGGTACGATAAGTCGCTTTATATAAAACACACATTATACAAAAACTAATAGGCTTGAAACCTAATTAAACTCGATGCTAATGATTGTTTACATAACTTTAGCTGTAATGCAAAATGTTACTCTATTGTATGGTTTATATGAAAATAAAAGAAACGTAAATTAACCTCAGAGTATGGTATATATTAGTGTTAATTTAACGTTATATTTGTATTGTTATTTTAGATTTGTTTTAAGTAGAAGTGTTTTATATACGTAACCGTTAAAAAGTGTGTCAAGATTATAAATCAAAACTGAATAAAACGTTATTGGATATTAATTATGAAAGTTATACTTTTAGAAACGGATTTAGAAAGAATATTATACTGTATAATATTGAATGCTATTATTTTTTTAAATTATAAATTTCGATTTAATCTTATTATTTTACAAATTCTAATATTTTATTTACAATCCAATAGATGGATTGTTATAAACTTTTTTTTCTTTTTTTATGTTGCATAAAATACGATGGGTAGTAGATAAATATAAATATTTTAGTATATGAAATATCTTCTTGAAGATTTTGTATTTGATGAATTGGAAGCAGAATGTAGACTACTTTGGGAGTTGAACAAATCAAGATATTTGGAATTAAGTATTAAAACAGAATGTGATTTATAATTACTGGAAGCTAAAACGAATTATTTAAAATTATAGCAGTCCGATTTACAGTAAATATTTACCCGATATTAATTCACTATTTTTATGTTTTTTATGTATATGTGACTTGTTCCTCTCTGTTGGTTACCCATTTTGGTTCACGGGCGATTTTCCTAATGGATGTGTTACACTAATCTCCTGCGATCTTCCTGGGGTTGTAAAAATGGTTGGCGGTGAAGAAGGGTCTTTATAATAAGGCGGCGAAACGATTGTACGCATTTAACGAGTTTAAAACATAACGCATACAACGAAACAACTGCTGTCTCGAAAACACTGTATCAACTACGATAAAAGATAGTGAGTCCACCTTTTGTTTTATGAAGTTTGCTCCAGACCATGGTTACTTACAGACTAATTTAGACTTGAACATTTAGGATTAACCCTACAACTGTCTATTCTAAATGTTTGCAATGCTAAGCTATTTCGGTGCATGTGCAAGCATATTTTCAAAAATTT
The DNA here is from genome assembly GCA_018207615.1 of Philaenus spumarius. Taxonomy (NCBI): domain Eukaryota; kingdom Metazoa; phylum Arthropoda; class Insecta; order Hemiptera; family Aphrophoridae; genus Philaenus; species Philaenus spumarius. The sequence goes on from JAGFPH010001050.1 coordinate 35,581, forward strand.
GTCAAATATAGTAATTATAAACCAATCCGAAAGTGTTCCGTAGCTATTATGTAGAGAAAGGTTCAAAGAATTCATATATCAAAGTAACAAATTGATTGGTGCAAAATGTACAAAGTATTAAGTAACATTACAGTTTAAGAAATAAAAATGGCCAGTAATGAAAGAAAAATGTTTAACTTTAGGCCTACATAAAAATTAGTAATCATTTGTTTAACAATGTTCAAAATTGTTTTAATTTAGTTCTAAATAGAACTGTATAAACATATTTATTATCAATTTCAAATTTCTTATTTTGAAACACCAGTTTTTATGTTCCTACTAAAAGACTGCAAACACAAGTAGACCTAGTTTGAATAGTAATTTACGAATATTTGCTTTGCACAAAAATGCAATATTATTATAAGAAAGATTAGAGAATAAATCAAAGAATTAAACTTTATACTTGTAAATTATTATTTCATACAAGTATTTCACTTAGTGTTCCTTGAATCACAAAATTATATCAAACTAATAAAAACAATCGTGTACGAATCCTACACAAGATGACCGTTATAACAACACACGCAGAGCGTGAGATACGCCGTCTACAAAATGAATATATACAAATCTATACAAATACATCAAATTGTAAGACATTTCTCGATTGCAAAATGTGCTACTTCACTGGTTGAAAACTGTCCAATTGTAAGGGTTTATAAGAAATCAAATAACATAGAAATTATAAGAGTGAAAAATAATTGGAAGACAGCATTAGTCCCAATTCAGCATTAGATGTTTACAAATTCTAATTTGACTTTAACTCCTATTAATAATTGTTATTAAATAAGATGTACCTGCCCTAAATACTGTCAAACATAAGCCAGTAACAAAGAATGATTGTAGTATATGTTGCTTAAGTATTATATTACATAATTTAATATAATCGATTAGAAATAATTATACATTACGTCGCTTAAGGCTTTTAAAATTCAATTTATGATAAACAAAAAGAATTTCTTCGAAATGCAATTTCAAGCTTAATAAAGTTTTGCTGAAGTATGAATTTGAACCAGTGAGGCATATAACTAGGGAGGGAGCGGTTAACGCTGTAGAATTAATTGAAATAAAATGATTCTAGAGGCAGCTAGGTTTCAACTATATTATTTATTAAAACAGAATTCATCAAACTTTTTTTACACTTCAAACGTTTGTATTTGTTTACATAGTTCTATTACACACACGTAAATATTTCTTCTTAAAATAATATTTATTGACATTATATTCTAAAATAATTCAGAAAACTCTGATAATAATTAAACTTTAGTAAATATAATTTTACTCATAGTAAAATTCTGTGAGACATTTTTGAAAGAAGCAGGAGAGTATAGTGGATAAAACTAGGAATATGTACATAATATTCCTAGTGTTTTTATATTATTAATAAAATATTCTTAATATTAATTGTTCAATATTATTTGAATATTTAATATCAAATAATTATTATGTGAATATCTAAGGATATATTTGAACGTTCGAAAAAGAAAAATGTTCATTTATTATAATTGTTGGTAAGTCACAAAAGTTCATATTTAAAAAAATGTATGCGCAAAATACCCCCAAAAACATAATTTTTTTTTTTTTGGGGGGGCAGGTGTTTGGGGGGAGGCATTTGAACAACAGTATAAAAACGCTAACATGTTTATATAATTCAAAGGTAATATGCAAGTTCAACAAGTTCAGGTTTTATATTAACTTATTTGAAAATCAAGCTATTATTTTCATTAATTAATTGGCCGTTAAAAAATATGTAATATTTGTAAGTTACAAATATAACACATTTAACCTATTTATAATTTTACATTTATATAAATCGAGCTTATTGTTTCAATTATATTTATCACAATATTTAATTGAATAAATACATACATTAAATTTGAATTTATTCTTTTTTGACGCAAATTATATCTTGATCCTATTTACGATTAATTAAATTAGCGAGCAATGCGTATATTGATCTATGGGCAACTGTGAAAAACGTGCAGTTGGAGCTACAATAGGGGTAAGTTGTTCTATCGAGTGTGATATAATTTTAATTCAATTGTACAATTAATTATTACAATTTTAGTCTAACAGAATAAACGTGAAAAGTCCGGTATCATATTGCCTTCAATTTGTAGTTTAGTTATAAATAATGTTCTTTTAAGCAGGCAATATATATTATAATTAATTATGAATTGAATTGTTTCGTATAATGCATATGACGGAGTTAGGAAATTCTGAATTTTTTCATTAATAATTGAACTAATACGTTATTCACCGTGATTAATGATAAGAGGTCTAATTTCTCATTTATTTGATATATTGTCCTCATGAATAAATGTTTTTGTAATTTTGTAATTGGGTTAATGATGATGAATAGCTGAAATAAATTCTAGTAGTACCTAAAATGAAATTATTATTTTTAATTTATATCACAGTTAACTAAAAATAACGACCTTAATTACTTTACACATAAATATTAGTTTTATATTCTAGCAGTATTAAGGAATAAAAATAAACAAGAACAAAAGAATAAAGAAATGTTTACTTACAACTTACACAAATGTATATAACATTTTGTACAGTTATTTGATAAGTCTTCATGTTTCTACGTGCAAACATTTTATAGTACGCTGGACTCTATTACTATTTATTATACTACTCTATTATATTCCTATTTGAAAAGTTAGAGCCATTTGTAGACCAGTTTATTAATAATTCTACATTTATATTGCAAATTTTAGACACAGTGCATATTATAGTTATTTATTAAATACACTTAATTAACTACTCGAGTGACTACAAAGGTTAACAATGGCTCATGCATATTTGCTAGACCTCCCAGTTTATTATGTTTTTTCGACTTTGAGAATCAATAAAACTAGCAAAAGGTATAAAAGTCGCTAATGATTTAATATTTTTAAGTAATGTAACTAGAATTGATCAGCCAGTCTGAACAATAATTAATTACACTGCAGTTGTTTTAAATTGTTCCTTCCTTATAATCATAGAGGAAAACTGTTTAGTTTGTAGGCCTATATATTTTCATAACATCTAAGTTTTAGTTATATTTTTAAAGATTTATTTACTTTATTAGAACAAATTAAAGAAAACTCGATCCGGTAAATAAGAAGAACTTTCAATGCAGTCCTTTTTCTATAGTCTTTCCTCCATTTCTAAAATAAACAAAATATTCATTTGTATAAAACTCATTTGTGTTTCGTTTTTAAAATCTCAAACTAACAGATTCAACATTTAAAATTTATTTTAATATTGTTTGTACTTTCTTATATTTTGATATAAAAAATAAATAATTTTAAGTGGATACTTATTTTATTTTCAATTAAGTTAAGTATTTAATTTTTAACAAAAACCAATTACTTGAACTCGAATAAATCTTTAAACTATTAGAATTAACTCTTGAACTTTAAAAAGCATGAAATTTTCTATAAACAAAATGAATGGCCAAACATGTATTTTTCGTAGGCTGGTTATTATTATCAGTATATTTATGGAACGTGTATGATGTATATAACGAGAATGTTTAGTCCGATTAGACGTGCCAATTAATGCAATGATACCGGGGAACAAAACAAAACAAAATTACTCTTAGCAGCAAATGAAAACGACTAGATAAACAAATCAACTAATCAAACAAAATGGGAGACAAAAATAAGCATAAATGAAAATCGTCAAATTTAAGATTAAGTTATTCAGTGCCAACTAACAATGCAACTATGGTTTATCCAATCATAGTTTTTAGGCAAATACCGTAAACAATTATTGTATACTACGAAACATTTCAAAATTATTATTTTTATTATTTAAGTTATCGTATAAGTTTACTTATTTAATTAGGTATTTTTTACAAGCTAAGGAAATAAGGTTTTGTTGTGTTTATATATTAACTTTTATATTATAATTTTTATCAGCAAGTTTTGTAGATCATATACCACAATGTCAAAAGTTTTAAGCTTAAAATTTGTAAAGGTTTAATATATATTTCCCTTGTGAATAAAAAATTGACCAAAGCAAACATTAAAACTAATTTCAATATATCTAAACGGAAAACAAGATTTAATTACCTCCAGCATTTATAAAATTTACCCTGTAAGGAATGTTTACGATGAGAAAGATCTAATTTAAAGTTTCACAACCAGCTATTTCCAATTCATCAGACTAAAATGTAGTGGGTTTTCGCCGGAATAATTAAAATTTTATGATATATTAAATTTCTGCTTATTCCATTAGATATATGTCAAAAAAGATATTCTCATTATTTTGTATATATTACATTTTGCATAATGAACACAACATGCATGTGTACATATGATTAAAACAACAAACTGTGCGATTACTATTTTTAATCAAATCAATAAAATGCAGGACGAAAAAAGTATTTAGATGTCATAAAAAAATTACAAAAACTTGTATAAAGTTCAAATTTATATCTGTAAATAAAAAAAATATGATTACTTGTACTGTTAAAGTTTGCGTAATGTTTGTAACTCCTAAATATTACCAGGGTGGTGAAAGTATCGCTAAGAAAGGAGAACGATTTATAACTTACTATATTAATGATATCTGGATGATTTCGCTTTAAATAAAATCATCTAAACAATTTATAAAAATTTAAAAATATTTAAGGTATCTGACCAAAAGATAAATTTGCAAATGTCAAAGTATGGTTCATACTTAGAAGTTTTCTATCTTCAACTCCAGTTACTCATGAATAACAAAGAAAAAAAGAAAAAGAAAAAAAGACTGTTAGAGTGATTGATTTACATAAATTACTATACTTGAGGTTATAATCTTTGGTAATGTTATGTTTTGCTATGTATGCGAAACAATTTTAATATTAGACTAAGTTATATTACTTTATATTTTTAATTAATTTGAATAAACCTATGATTGATGTATAACTTAAGTAAACATACTGCTGTAATAATTGATTTTACGTTATTCAATAATAGTAACACAAGTCCCATTACTTTTTTAAGTATAGACAGCATCAAATATTAATTTATTTTTTTCTAATACACGAAATTTAATCAACTTTGCCCTTGAAACGGAAGTGCCTTTCTTTATGGAATTTCCAATACTTGATGAACTCTGCATATCGGTTATTACTAAGTAAACTTGTTTTAGTAACAAAATAGATGTAATTTTATTTCATCAATTTGTATTCTGTTAATTACAATCAGAAAAGTTAATTTTTTGTAAGACATGCATTTCAATCACGAATTTGGCTAAAGAATCGTCATTTTCTCAATTTGATGTAAAATACTTAAATTCTATAAAATTTTAAATGATCAATTTAATTTTAGTATCTTAAATTAAAAATATTTAATAAAAACGTTTTTCGCAAACTTAAGTGTACATTTATTATGTAATAATGAAAGGAAATTAGTTAAATATTTGATATCTCAGTCTCGTTTCCTACTTTTAACCTTATCTACTTGCTATTATTGTTGGATAAGCTTATAGGGGAGTCATTATAGCACAATATATCATGAATCATTTGGAAAAAAGTAGGTGTAGCTTGTATTTGAACAAACTCTTTTGAATTAGCTTATAAATGGCCTTAGATAAAAAGTTCTCCAAAATATAGTGGTTGGAATTTGCTTATTAATTATTTATTAACAAAAAATGTATATTTTTTAAACAAATTAAAAAATCCCGAATTTTAAATATTTTTAACCCAAATGTATACAAATATTTTTTAAGGGTCCTGAATCTGAATTTGAAGTCGAAAATTGAAAATTAAAAATGGCTAATCCAATGTAGCCGCCATTTAGTCAAAAGTTTTAAAAATATTTTTAAAAAAAGCAGGACAAAGGGGGCAAGACAGATGTTAACTTGAGAATTTCAAAACGGCTGATCCAATATGGCAGCCATTATTATACAAAACCTCTTTTATTTATAACAAATTAATACAGAAATTGACAAACATAATGCAAATGAAATAATGAACATAGAAACTTAATTTTTTGTAGAGATAAAAAATGTCAACTAGTAAAAAAAAATTCATTTTTTTAATAAAAATACTTTCTTACTGGCAAAATCACCATATTTTTTTATTGACAACGGTTGTTTATTGATCGTGGAATGAACATAAAGAATATAAATTAATATATTAAAATTTAAATAGCTTAACATCATCGTTCCTTGATGAACTATGCAATTTTTAAACAAAATTTTATCTTATAAATACTAAATAAATGTATAAAAATAGAAAGTCACAAAATATAATAGATAACTAATTAATAAACAGTGAAATTATATATCAAACTGAATATTAAAATAACTCTCGGCTCTGTACTAAGGCAAGCATCACGAGGGTAATTGTTTAATATGGCAGTTAAAAATGCTACACTGGTACTTTTAAAATTTGGTTCACATGCATTTTACCAAACAAATTTTGTTTAGTAAAATAATTTAACTTTATTTAAACTAACATTTTGGGATTTCAATCAATATATTTTGTATTTTATTAAATTTTTTAAAGAAAAGGTATTTATAAAATTTTTAGAGGTATAATATCGAAAGCATCCTATAAAGCATATATTTCAAACTTTAAAAAAGACGCATCCAAAAATTTAATATCGTACTTTAAACTCATTTTATAGCTTGCTAAAGTTAAGTATAAAATGCAAAAAAATTATTTTCTGAGAATTTCACATTTTTCAAGTTGTGCATGATTCAAAGTAAATTTTAAGATTTTTTATAAATTCGCTTCGTTTTGTGCATTACTTTAAGAATAGATCGTGAAAATTTCAAGTATTTATCACCAAAATTACGGCAATAAAAGTTTTTTTACTATTTTTACTAAAAAAATGTTTGAAGTTCCATTTCATATACCTATTGTATTTATTTACAGACTTTTTTCACTTGAAAATACGAATTTACAATAGCTGAAGCATTGCCCTTTCATATGCAGTTAACCTCGTACAAATTGATCAATTAGTTAAAAAGTTATAACAAATTAAGGCAGAGATGTTTCCTTAGTCCGGTATTGTTTTCACTTTTTGTAAATGATATTGATGAAATTTTGGGAGTTGGCTGTGTTTTTGGAGAACGTTGTGTAACAGCTTTGCTGAATGCTGACGACATTTTGTTAGTGGCTCCAACATCGGTAACTTTACAACAAATGATTGATCATTTGCAGGTGTATTGCGAAACGTGGAACCTAAACGTTAATTTAAATAAGTCAAAAATAATGTTTTTCAGAAAAGAAGATAGTTGGGGGCGAATGATAAGTGATTTTATAAAAGATGTGAAATTGAATATGTCAATAATTATAAGTATTTACGAGTAACGTTGACTCCAACACTCTTTTTATTGACGCATCTCCCCAAAAATTGACAGTTGCTAAAACGACAATTATTTGCGGAACCTGGAGTAGCTTAATAATGAACAAACGTATTCCTTTGAAAGCAAAATGGTCGTGCTTTAACACAAAGATCAATCATTTGTTACGTAGCTGAAGTATGGGGCTGTAGACAATATGAGCGCGTGGAGCAGCTTTTAAAACGTATTCTTTGTCAAACGTATTTTTCAATTACCCGAAAATACACTAAATTATGTTTTGTATTTGGAGTTCAATATGGATAGGTTGTTTTGTTTCACTTTGAACCTGCATATAAAGTATATTTTAAAAGTATTAAAGTTGTCTTGTGATAGGCCGCCTAATTTGTTTGCTAGGGAAATAATTAAAGCCAATTTGTTTTGGTATAACGAATGGAACATAATGGCAAATACATATTCTGTATCTTTTACTGAGGGACTCAATGGAGCAAAAGAATAGAAAGGTCAAATGTTCGCATTAGGGGAAACGATAAAGCTCAGAAATAAACAAGAAAATCTTCAGGCTCGTTCCGATTCTACGTTCCGTACCATTTTTTAACCTTTGAATTTGAATAACAACTCGTATCTAGATAAGGATATCTGGATAGTACGAAATGTAATTAAATGTAGAGCAGAGCTGCTGTATTTGACCGGCATGCCTTGGGTGATTTGGGTTAAGTACAACTGTTCGCTCTGTAATTTGAAGGCTAAGGAAGATATTTTCCATTTTTTGCGATTTGTCCAATCTTTGGAACAATTAGAAACAATATTTTGAGAAATTGGAGTTAAGTTTGGAGGAATTTCTTTGAACAGCATATTGGGGCAAATTAGAAATATCTTACTCGGTACATACATCAGGCTTTGAAAATACAGAAGGGAATTTATCCGTGAATTCAGCTGTTAATATTGTGAATTTGTATTTGTTTTCATATCTTTGCTCCCCCTCAATGATTTGTTAATATTTGTGCCATTGTTGGCCATCTTTGCTAATGTTTATATTGTTTGTAATCTTTGCCTAGTTTTCATACGTAATACATTTTCAGTTATCGTCTTAGTATATAGAATTTTCTGAGCGTGTGTGGGGATGGGGGTGCGTGTGTATGTATGTAATTATGTATGGGTGTCAGGTTTAAAATAATTATTTCCTGTTGTTTTGTAATGTTTTGTTAGAGTTATGCATGTAACACACAGAGCTAGAGGTGTTAAAGTAAGAAGGTTTAATAGTCTTCCAACCGACAGGCGGTAAAAAACCACTGTCTAATAAGCTTGCAAAAAGAAATGATTGTAAAATTCATTGTACAATAACGCTTAATTATTATTGTCTCGTGTTGATGTTGGTTACGTAAAGCGAATTTATACCGTTCCGTAATGAAAGAAGGCGTCGGATACAAATTATAGTTAATTAGTTTAACTAGGTCTTCATATTTTTTTGCTTAATGGTTATTCAACGTGCACAAATTGCTGAGTAAGTTTAATGTTTTCTCCGACCACCGTAATATACTTAACATTTTGTTGTTGTTGTAACACTATCATTACATTGTACAAAAAGTTCAAATTGTTCAATATACGACCACCAAGATTCATCTATACTATCAAATTCACTCATTTAAAATTCGTTAAAATGTTTGTTACCGTATCGTTCCTTGTTTAACATTTCTTAAACTTGTGTTGTTGTTGTTATCATTGTATACACCATTATTTATCCCTGTTAGTTTCACTATTTATTGTAATATTATAACACAATACACAACCAGTCAATACGTAGCACTTTATACTCGCGTCACGGTTACGTATTTCACTGTTTCCGTAACATTTTCATTAATTCTTTCAAACTTTTTATATCCGTTTAAATCCTCGCCGACAATTTTTATGTTGGTACCTTTCAGCTTCAACATACAAGGTACGAAATACAAAGTGCTTAAATATAACTAAACTTCGTCAGGCTGGAAAACCTTAAGTGGTGACTGTAGAATTTACTCGAAATAAAGCGGTTAAGGGAAGGAACGCCGGTAGATGATAGTGGTGTGATGTGTTGTGACCAATTACTTTATTGCATTTATATAATGGTTTATGAAGTAAACAATACGCCATAACATATCATTTATATTGGTTAAAAAGTCAGTTGGCTACAATCTTAAGGGACACTGTTTGAATGCATTACAGTAGCCAACTAAGAACTGATGTACTGTATAAATCACACATCAAGTATTATCGTACTTACGGATGTCATGCAATCTTAGTGGTGAATGATTCTATAGTAAATTGTCAAAGCTATATTTGCTTAACATTTTAGATCCAAGCAGTTTCGTTCATAGCTTGGAGGGATGTTTAATCGTTTGCAAAAATTCCTCATTTTACTCTTCATCAAAAACATTACCTGAAACTTAAAAATGGTTACAAATAAAAACTAAACAACCAAAATATTAAAAATAAATATACATAATTTTAAGATTTAAATACATATATTTTTTTTCTAAAAACTATACAAAATATTAATATTAAAGGAACAAATATAAAAATTAAAAAATAATAAAATACAAACAATAATCGTCTTAAGCACAAAAACCACATAACAGTTTTAATATCCCAAACAAATAATATATGTGTCAGTTAAGTGTTCCGTCTTATTTCGAATAAACATATAGAATCTATTTTAATTCCCGAGGGACCAGAGGTTTTTAGTGAACTCAAACTCTATACATTACAATGGATAGTTGAATGGTGACAAAGAGTTTTACATTGATAAACCTTTCATACAATCTGTGTAAATAATAATTGAGTATCATAAATTTAATTACCTTGGAATTGATGCAATGTCCAGCATTGTAATCCACGAAGCGATGTAGGCGAATTTGCCGTCCAATGGACTAACACAGTTATCAGAAGTGTATTGTTTATATTTGTCACTCATAAATCTACACAGATTGCACTTATAGACTATATTAATATAATGAGCTTGGCAGAGCGGATAGTAATAATTACCTAGTTGGCGTATGGTGATTTATGCACTTGCATGCAATCGAAGCGAATTAAAAGAACTAGAGGTTTTGCGTGTTACACCACTGAACCGCCTCTTTTAACCGACCGTCTACCCTTGATGGTAGTACGACGCGTTCCCAATCACGTGATATATGCCGATCAGGATGGACCAATGGGAGGTTATGATGATGTCATTTAGCCTTGACCATTTCTGTAATTGCTGGTAAAACACCCCAAGTGTATAAGCGACATGGACTCTCTTACATCTTATGATCGACTAATTATTGTTGTCCAATATTGTTAGACGAAGCTAGAAACTTATAAAAGTAGAGAGACTAGTTTATTCGATGATACACACTCCCATACTTAAACAGTGAACAACACTTATATAATCATGTATATGTATCATTCTAACCGCTAAAGGGCTTGAACTGAGGCAGAATTCTTATATGTTACAGATAACAGCCATTCAATGCAATGCAATATTCGACGATGGCATATACAAATGCTGAACATTAAGGCTTACTTATGGTTGACCTCTTATATTTAATATTAGTGGAAGTAAAGAATGTATAAATACGTTATCATAAAGTCTTAAAATTACAATCCCATATATTTAGGACAAGTATATTCAATTTGGTATATTTTTAATGAACTTCAACTTCTATTTACATTTTTAAATATTCTAAAACGTTAATATACTTCTCAACAAGTAATTATTCCAAATCATTATAATCTTTCTGCAATAAGTTTTTTTAATGTTTTTATTTAAACTTAATATTGACAGTTGTAAAATATACACATTACAATTTATTGGTTTTGAAACAAATTATACAAACAAAATAAATAATTTATGATATCATAAAATTATAATAAATAACATACTCTTTATCCATATCTTTAAATAATAAAACAATTATTTTTAATTGTGTACTACCACTTTTATCACTGCAGAAAATATTTTATGAAAGGATGGTTTTGTCAAAAATTAAATAAATTACACTTATTTGAAAAGCAGCTAAAATTGGATTTACACATAATAATATAGTTAGCGACTTATATTAATATTATTACTAATCATTGTAAACCAATAATTACTATATTTCTAAATGTGGTAAAATTAAATAAAAGTTGATAATTTACGAAATACATTGAGCCTATATACACAATATTTTAAAGGCAACACAAATTATTTATAGTTCGTCAAAGTTTACTGGATTTTTAAAAATTTTCGTTGAAACCATTAGTGGCCTTTCTTTATTTATCTGTTTTTTTATGAGTGCACCCGCATTGAAAAATGGCCTTAGGTATTCATTATCTGTGAATTTGTTATTATAATTTTTGTTGGAAAAGTTAAAATTACACACTCATTCATGTTTAAATTGAAAATGATCTCAGATAGATACTAAATGAGCACTATAACATTGTTTCTCAATTGATTGACACATGTTCAACTTGTATAGTTTCAACAATAGATGGGTTCACATAGGTTTGAGTTGAAAACCATTTTATCCTAAACTCCTAGAATGCATGGACCCGCTTTACAGGGATACCAAAAGAAAAGTTGTGCGCACAAATTGAAGGCAAAATTTCTGTGTTTTAAATGTAGAGTTATTGTTAACGACACATCATATTATAATGTAATCTTTTTTATATAAAATGTATTCCATATTTTGCTTACAGTTGCTTATATATGCAACGTGTGTTTTTTTATCTATGTCTAAAGTACTACTTTACTACTAACTCTTTACTAAGAGCAAGTTCATGGAATGTGTATCAGCAACTTTAATTTTATAACTAATATTTACAATTTTCATTATTAAAAAACAGTAAAAACTTAATGCAATCTTAGGTGTTGTAGAACTTGATAAACAAAATTCCAAATTTGTTAAACATATTTAAATTTGTAAACATTTTTTACTGCAAAAGTTATAAGCGTCAGAGATTTTAAAAATGTGTTCAATATATTTTTTGTTTGTGGTAAGCTTGCGCATGTTAAGTGTTACATAATAAATCTATACTGAATAACCTACTTCTTTTCTAAGTTTATTCTGTTTTTTTTTTATTTTATTTTTATAAAATTTAAAGTAGAATATAAAAGGAAAACAAAAAAGAGTGATTTATAATTTTTTGTATTGTATATTTACACAATCAGTTGTTTGGAACGTTAAATTCATTCAATCCTAGATTTGCGGATTGTAAGAATTTGTGAGCTATATGTATGGACATATAAAATTAAGTATTTATATATTTATGTGAATGTTCACACCATTTTATGATTAGTGGTAAATATAAGTAGTAATAAAAGTAATAAAATTATGAAATAATGCATTCCAATTATATTTTTGTGAACCTAATGGAAACTTTTGCAAAAGTTACTGCGATCAATAAATTGTGAAGACACTATATAAACGTAATTATGTAAATAATGTATAAGGAATTAATCTGCTTTTCTTGACTTTGTAATTCAGAATTCAGCGTGACTTAAAGAGTTTATAATGTTCCGAAACATTATGGTAAAATAGGGTCGTTATGGAAACGAGGATTAAAACACTGTAATAAATCTTCATTTTACTTTAAGTTGTTAGAGAGACTGAATTACTCTAAACGGTAAGATTAGCATTTGAAAATTGTATTTTACTTTCTAATAATTTTTTAATATGAGTAATGTATTTTAAAAGTAAAATGTCATCTTTTAAATCTTAGCGTGTAGATTTTAACTAGGGTGTTGTTTAATAAAACTCATCGTACTTTATTAATTAAAATTAAACAAAATATATCTTTAATATATAAAAGAAAAACGATAAAACTGTGTCACGAATAGTACGCATACTTCCCGTTGCCCTACCCCCATGAACCATATACTTAAAATATTCGTGTTTGCGTCTACTGTTGCCGACAACTGATTTATCTATTACCAGTTTCAAAATGGCGTCCAAAAACAGAAAATTACAAAAAAATACTTATTGACTTTATCCCTTTCATTCAGGCTAAACGGTTTGTCCGATTCAAGTTTAGACGAAAAATCGTTAGTCAAAAATTTAATTGCCTACAACTTTGTAATTTACCATTTTCCTCTATCTCCTACCGTTACTTCGTCAAACTTAGGAAGGGTAAAACATTTTCCCTAATTTTCCGTAATTTTCCCAGATTTACCAAATTTAATTCCGTGTCTGTCCCGAGTAGTGTGTATACTTCCAGCTGCGGTAATACCCACTAACCTTATATTTAAAATGTTAGTTTTATTCTATTTTCCAGAAAAAAATTTGAACCACGATAACTATTACCAATTTCAAGATGGTGCCCAAAAAAGGGATTTTATGGTAACGTGAAATAAATTGACCACATTTCCCCTACCCATATCTAGTAAACGGTTAGTCGGATTAAGGTTTTGATGAAAACTCATTGGTCAGAAATTTAATTTTCTATAAATTTGTAATTTATTATTTTAATAACTCCTACAGTTATTAAGTCAAATTCACAAAAAGGAAAAACAATATCTTTTGACTACATTGTCCCTACTAAAAATGACTAAACTGTTAGTCGAATATAAGTTTTTATAGAATACTCCGATTAATCTCTGACTACTTTACAGTTAGTAATTTATTAGCCCTACAGGTTATTACGAATGTAAAGAAGGTTTAAAAAATGGGGGCCGTACAAAGTCTAAGAAAGTATTAGTTTCCAAACAAACTTATCATATGTTTCATATGTTTATTATACTTACCATATGTTTATTAGAGTGGTATTGTTAGCTTTGTTTATACAATAATTTTTAAGGTTATTTTTACAGTCTCAACTGTCCATTTCCAGTGGGTATCAGTTGTTTCATCTATGTTTTATTGTTTGTGTGAACGCTTTTCTACTGCAATTTTTTTTTTTTAACTGATGGATCATAAAATACAGACAGAATGAAACAACAACGGTTAGCTTTAGATGGAGTGGGTGTAGATTTTGACATTATATCTGTTACAGGAGACGGGGTATGACACTTCAACATGATTAGTTTTGTACGAAACTTTGTATCAATGAATTACGCCGGGATGTTGTTAATCATATTGTCAACACTACGACCACTTTGGATGTTTCATTACTGATTTTAGAACTGGAACCAACATATCGCAGCAGACTTTAAAAAAACAGATTCTAATGGCTTTCACTTACGGTACATATTTTGAAGTGGATGCTGCTTCAGCTCTCTTTCGCAGATGTAGACCTACAGTGGTTTTCCGGCAAGGGTTATTGGAGTGTGACATTAGAAACAACGATTGGGACTGCATCTTTACTATATGTTCTGGGACTCGTGATGCAGGACACTATGATTTCGCGTTGCCAGCTAAACAGAAACTTCAAATAAACAATCTTCAGTACAGAGCTGTTTTGGCTGTTAATCCGCTTCCTCAGGAACCAGTATTTAGGGAAACGATCTCTGTCAATGAAATATCACCTTATGACTCGAAAATCACATCAATATCACATATAAAAACAGAGGTGATGCAAAGGGATGATTCTTACACTGTTGTTAAGGTGAGGCAAAACTAAATCAGAAAACGGCCGGAAGTAAAGGGCTTCCAGACACCTGCAGTGAAAAAAAGAAGTAAAAGATTAGTGGAAACAGGAGATAAGAAATAAATCATGCTTAAAAAAGATAGTGAAAAAAGACAACGAAGAGAATGAAAGTTTCAGTTGAGCCTATAGAAATAAGTATGACAAAATACAAAAAGGATAACGATGTCTCATTCCAAATAAATAAAAACGAAATGCTGTTAGTTAGTAAGAGCATCACTTTAGAACGGCTGTACCTATTTGGCTATTTTTGTTTTAAAATGTTCATAATAGTCCGAATTAGATTTTTATGGAAACAAAATTTGAAAAGTTCCTGGAAAATTGTATAATATCGTGAAAAACTGAACATGCTTTTTTGGATGGGGTTTTTGTCCCAAAGAAAACAAAAACAGCTGTTGGGATTAACAGCTTAGCAACACATGTCTGTTTATATTCATTACCATACCAACTTTACTTAGCAAATTTATAATTAGTTAATTTTTTTCAAAACCAACACCTTTTTTAGATTAGGTTGAAAAACTAAAAACAAACACAAACAAAAATCTACGAAAAATGCGTACTGTATTATAATTCAATTCAAATAACTGTTTTGAAGTATCTATATACTTAGAGATATGCTGCTTATAATATTGTTCATATAAAATATATCTTATCTATGAATTGTTTAATACTCTTCAAATCAAATTTCGCTTTCAAAAACAAATAAATAAATATTATTAAACAAATTATTTGACACCATGCATAACCATAAACATACATGAGTTTATACATAATTATATTGAAACCAAAGAAACAATCTAAAAGTAACTAAAAGCTATTAAAAGATCACATTTGTATCTTTATTTTGATATATAATTGTATACTTAAATAACAAATAGTACCTTTTACTAATTAGGCCTTTTCCTAATTTAAAATTACAAACTCTCTTTGAACCTCTATGGTACATCCTAAATTAACCACGGATGTTACAAAGTGATTCAACATACCTTTGACATTCAACATACCAACGAACATTAAATTAGTTTAATCATAATTATATTGAAAACTAAACAAACAATATGAATGAACTAAAAGATAATATTTGTAGCTTTATTTTGATTTATAAAATTGTATATTTAAGTACTAAACAGTATCTTATACTAATCTGTATATAAAAATCTATTGTCACGGTGTATGTACGAAACTCCAAAACTACTCAACCGATCTTAGTGATTTTTTTTTCAAAATGTGTCTTTTAGAATACCTTAAAATATAGGATAGTTTTCATTCTAATCTAAGGGGTTGAAAAGGTGTTTCTACCCATATAAAATGAATACAAATTAAACTAACTTCATACAAGCTATAAACCTTTAATCATGATATATTATTTTTAAGATATTTCAAAAGTATTTGCAATTTGATTACTTAGTAATGAAATGGGATAATTACCCTTAAAATAAAATCATGCAATAGCGATGCATTGAGGGCCCAATAGTTCCATATAAAATTTACCTTTTTCTGGAACATTCAGATGGGAAGGGAGTCATATCTCATGGTATGCATTTGGTTTTTCGACAGGAATGACATAATGTATTTGCTACATTTCTGTGTAATCTCATGGAAAACTATTTCGTCTTATTTTGATACATTTCTGAGGAACATAAACAGATCTTTACGAACAGTAAATTTAGATGTAATAATAATTATAAAAGCCGGTAAATAAACTCGTATACGCCCTAATAGCATAGGTAGATTAATACTATATTATTTAGTATACAAAAATGTTATTTTCGTTTTATTTAAAAATGTAGGTATGTGAACATATTGTAATTAAATATTAATACTACGAAAGGAAGATTCAACTACGGGGATATTATATTATGATAAAGAAGATATCAGAAAAAAAATGTATTCAAATTTATTTTGTAATCAGTAATAATTTTGTGTAACAAATATAAATTTTACGCTTTATGGGCGTTTTTCTGTTTATATTTAATAGTCAAAAGAAGCACAAAAACTATTAACACTCTGACAACTGAGCTACATATATATCGATTGCCTTTGACTTGGAACGCAGCCAATATTTTCGCTGACTCTTCAACACTATGGTCTTTCAAATAGAGCTTATTGGTAAAAGGTGTTTCTATTACATTGAACATCTCCATTTAGCTACAATAACACTATTTTATTATACATTGTATCCAATTATTTTCAGCCAAGTATCGAGGTTATTATTTGAAATATTATGCTGTGAATGTTCTTTGAGATTTTATTTTTATTTATTAAGAATGTTTTTTTAACTTTAAAGATTTAGAGCTTAAACATTTATTTTATTTGTATTTTATTTTTAATTAGACAGTTTTTTAGTTAGGGGAGGTGGGGAGCAGTTGTTATCGCAGTCATACAAGTTTGCTACAGTTGGAACTACCACCACAGTTCGTAGTACCTTACCAATCACGTTAACATACGCATATCTTTATTGTATGTATTTAGTGTGTAGGTGTATTAGCGCAGGAAAGAGCGAGACAGCAGGTAGTGCTCTTTCTCCTTTTCCATAAAATTATAAGGTTTTATGAAGATATTTAAAGAATAAACGTATACAAACATAATTAAAATACAAAAACTAGGACAATTTACAAAAAAAAAAAAAAAAAAAAAATTAAGTTGGCGACCTTTTCGTGAGCTTACCATTAGAGATACGGAAAAAAATCAAGAAAACAATTTTGTAGAACATAAAATTTGCAAAATGATATTAGTTCTTCAATTCGACTTACGGTTAACCAACAAACTGGCTTTGGAAAAAAACTTATACTGAGAGAAACGGTGAGAAATATATAAATGTATATTCATTGAATAGTAACTGTTATGAATTTATTCCTTTCAGTTTATTCCTCAAATAATTAAAATTAAAGATACGTGTAAGAATATCCTTAAATATTACAGGTGACAATTTCCTGAATAAACTAATGTAAGTTTCGAAAGCTAAAGATTAAGTTTACAAAATGCTACAACTTGTACAGAATAATATACAAGTTATTAAAATGTTTGTTGACACTAAAATACAACATAATGACTAGCGTTCAATACAATATGAAAGCAAAGGTTACTGACCCGATCTGCTGGTTTTTATTATTTAAATGAAAGTAGGTCAGGCTGTAGAGAGGGACAGTAATGACGATGGATTACAAAAATAAATAAATACCTTAGTTGCGGAATAGTTTATTGGAAATAATATGTTTTTCTAAATATTTGTATAGTAGATTTTATAAGTGAAACAAATCTATATATACATAAATAGCACTACTAAAAGTATTAATTTGATTAAAATCTACTAAATTATTCTAATACAAGTCTCACAAATAATTAAATTTGTGATCATTTACAAATTGGAATGATCTTGAGGAAGAGTTTGTATTTAAGTTATTGAAATCAAACAAACTAAGTTTGTACTTTTTATTTAGGACATTAACTTATGAACACATTGTTAAAGAAATGTATTTATTCTACAAATGTATTTAATACTTTTCGATTTGAGTGAAAAACTGATATCGCAAAATCAGTTTTTACTTAGCATATAGGCCTATATTCACCACTTGCGCTTCGGCTTAAATTTGTAAAGAAGCAAGAGTTTTTAGTAATATTTAGAAAATTGTGGCCACAGAAAAGAATTAGTTTTTTTAGCATTAACTAATATATTCTATTCCTTGTTATAAGGGTCCCAGTTATCAAAATGTATAATCCAATAGCCTATATAGAAGATGTACAACAATTACAAGCAAGCACGTTATTGTGTCTACCAATTGAGAAATACTTGCTATCTTTTTTAACCTTTCCTTGTAAAAAGCGTATACAACATTTTTTAATACAATATCTGTTTCAGATGATATTTTGAAGGATATTGAAAAATAAAAGTAATTTTTGGATGGAGAAAATTAATAAATGTTTCATTATGCCACCATTTTGTTTCTTCAAGTGTTGTACTGCTAAAATTTGCTCAAAACATTTTAAAAGCCTCTATTGTAAGGTGTGTAAAGTTTCAAAAATAACTTTGCAATAATGGGTGTTATACAAAACAAAATGTTTATAAATCTCTTAGTAGGACACCCCGTAAATAAAACCACATTAAAAAAAACCCACTAACTTTACCTGACGGGTGGTGTGGAAGCTAGTACAATGAACAATAATAACAAATATTACTATTATTATTACAAAACAAATAATAGCAATAACATTTCAATAATATAATAAAAATTATGATAAATAATTCATCAATTGAAAGTGATAATAACGCATTCATGCAGTTTTAATAAATACACAACACAAGATTGCACTTAACTCAAAAACTGTTCATTTCACAGAAACATTTTTGAAAAAAATTTTTTACAAAATTAAATTCTCATTAATTTTGATGGGTTACTTTTTTTCTAAGACGCACTCAGCATAAGGTATTTAGGATGTCAAAATGTAATATATTTTAAGTTTTATCTCTCCCGCATTTTTTCCAGATAACTTAATTTTTATCTCCCTGCTGCCTGGGCTATATGTTTTCGGAACTTTAAAGCTTAGCTTTGGAACTTTTTTAACACAGACATTTCTGCTTAATATCTTAACAATGTGCCTTGACTAGCACATTATTATAATGCTATAGTATATTAATGTATAATAATGCTTCTGTTATAATGATATTTCCATAAAATAACATCTACATAAGTCTTTCAATTTCTTGACCGAACTTTATTTTTTTTTTATAATTTGATGCATGATATATAACATTTTAATATTGTATTGGTAATATGATTAGCAATTAAAGAGAGCATAAACTGTCATATTTTATAATTTTCTGCTTAGTGATAACAGACTTTAAGTATTCTTAGCTATTAGTAAAATCCAGGATTTTGTTTTATTTAAAACATTATATAAAAACATGTTCATAATTTTAGTGTCCAAACTGTTATCATTCTTGTTTTGATATAAGTGAATTAAAATAGATTATAATATTTCGTATGCTAAAATTTCTTGAAGCTGCTTGGTTGCCCATAAAAAAAAGCATTTTCTCGTATAAATATGTTGCTGTAAATATGTAAGTTTTCACCACAAAATATCAGGTTATGAAATTGTTTATATTTTGAATATTTTATTTAATTATTAATCTTCGTTTGCAATTTAACTGCTTATACGAAATTGTTTTTGTAAAATAATACACAACATAATAACCTGTACCTTAATAATCTGTAAGTAGGTACTAATCAAAACAATGTAATTATGTGTTCAGAAAGATTACTATTCATTTTAATTCCATATCCAGACAAACTGAATATATCAAATAAGTTTCGTTCTTTTGTATTATTTCAAACATTTTTACACATTTTGAATCATGTCTTAAAATTGTAACACTTTCACTACTTCTCTCTTCATATTGTTAGTTCATGAACAAGTCATATAGTCGCAGGCATACAGATACACATGCCTTAGTTAAAAAAAACACATTAGCATATAGTTTAATAGCATACTATAAACTGTCAAATATTGAAATTAATTACGACATTTCTTGAAATACATTGAAAAATATTACTTGAAATAAAATATAAAAAATATTTCAGAAACCAAGGTTTACACTCAAGACAACAATAGTTCTAGTAATATAAAAGTGAATTGTATTGTCTAAACTTGAAATACCATAAATCTTAGTAAAACTTTCATATGTTCTACTTTAGGTCCTATGAAAATGGAAGTCAGAAACTCTTCACTCCTTCCTAACAGTGCTAAATAAATATTGATTGTCTTCAACTAGGAACTCAGCCAGCATTTTTGCTGACTCTTCAATTCTATAGTGTTACAAATAAAGTTTATTGTGAAAGGTGTGACATTGTATAACAATAGAGAATAGTCTACTATGTATTTGACGTTTTGCTGTTCACCAAAAATGTTTTTTCTTTAATTCTAAATAAATAAAGTAATACAACTACCCTAAAAGCAACATAGTATTAATTGTTTAATATAACAAAATAATCATATTTTTTATTTTGAGACTATTGATAAAACATTTGAAGAATCGATGAGTGTCTAACGCTGTGTCAGCTGGACAATTATCATGAAGAATTTTGAGAATTTTAGTAGAATATTTTGTCATAACTCTATCAAAGTAATGGTTAAGTTTCTCTTTTGGAAGTATTTCGTCATACTCTTCTAAATTTCATATGAAAAATTCCCGGTATGTAAAATAATATATGATTATCATATTAATTTTGATTGTGTTACTGAATGCATTATATTTATATTGCTAGAAGTAGTAATAAATTTAAGATTTCAAAAGAAATAATAATTGCATGATATAAAAACATTTAAACTAATTTTAAATACTAATGACCTTTCACTTAGTGACATTGACAGCATGGCAATTAGGGGTGTGGTATTAAGTTTGTAATTTACGGTGATGCCTTTCTAGAAATGCAAAATAATGACATGCAATTTAAATAATTTGTCTGATGTTAAAATATGTAAATTTTACAAGATAGAACTTTTTATGGAAAAAACTAACTTTTTAAAATAGTGTTTTACAAGATTTTAAACTACTTACAATTTCTTTTAGGAACATTTCTATCTTTTATGTACTGTTTTTATAATATTATTACTTCGAAACACCCGTAATTATGTATCATATGGAAAATTCTAGCTTCTTACATTATATTTTGTTTTTATATATCATACTTTATCAACATTATTTAAAAAAGTTATAAATATATATCTAAATATTATTAGTTAAAGAAAAACTAGCAGAAAAACTAGACATTTATACAGAAGTAATTAATCAAATTTAGTTCATGAATCTGAATAAATGCATTTAATTTTTATTTCTTATCAAATGCTACTTCCGGGTAATTGCAAACACTAATAGGTAACAACGTATGAAGAGTAATCAGTATACGTAACAGTGAAGTCATAGGGAATGTTGAGAGATGTGTCTGTAAGTATTTTTATTAAAAAGAATGTGTAAATAAATGTATATTTAAAAATAATCCTTAAGTGTGATTAACAAGTTTGACATTTATGGCGTCATACGAAGTATAAGTTTACTAATGAAACAAAGTTATATTTAATACTAGTTTTACTTTGAAATTTATTATGTGCTCCTACAAAATGTTTGAACTGTATGAATAATCTTATAATTCGTAAAATGTTATGTGGCAATACATATTATAATTTGAATTGGGAAGTACAATTAGACACTTATTGCGTCTGTAGCATACATAAGTTTGAAAGTTATAGCTTTTGTCTGGTAAATAAAATATACATTTTTAAATAGAAAGTGACGACATTTTACGGTCTTGAGCACTTTATTTATTCAAACAGTGACAAGAATTAAATGTTTAATAAAATTTTAGTCTAGGGTTTTATAGATGTTTATTATGGAAAATTACATTATTGTTACCTTAATATAGAATTTAGTCGTTTACCGTATGTGATCACAATTTTGTTAATATAATAAGGTAATGATGTTAAGCAGATGCTAGTTGTACTAATGAATACAGATGAGTAAATGAGCTCAAGCCTAAACAATAGGTGTTGTAAGGATTCCAATTAACCAGCTGTGATACACGCCAGCTGATAGTTCAGTAGAGCTCCCGAACTATTGCAATTTATTTACTTAGCAAAACCCCTTATAAACTAAACAAAATTTATAAAACTTTAGGTATAAAAATATGGAATAAAAATGTAATTATTTGAAATAACTAACTCACTTAAGAAATGAATATACGAAAAATTCGATTTGTCTCCTCTCCGTCATCAAAATTAACGTTAATTATCAGACGGGCATTACTTTCATACATATCAACGATTTCATAAATAATCAAAACCTACTTAGTACCAGGATCATGCAAGTTTAGTTAGATAAAATTTGAAAAAGTAATTTCTGTCCGATTATAAAATTTATTATAAACACAGAGTGATTTATTTGTAGTGTTACCTTTAATACAAATTAAGAAAAACTATGTATACTAACGACCGTTGGTTCTTGGTGAAATTCCATTATAAATAAATAAATGAAATCTATTTGAAATGTTTCACAAATCTTTATTGAGCCTTGCCGACCTAGGTTTCGCCAGCTACGGCATTATCGAAGGCAACTTAAAGACTAAAGAAACAAGAAAAAATCCAACACACAGCAGTTAGGTACAGGTAGGCTAAAATACCGTTAGGTTAGGGATGGGTGATTAATTTAAAAAACTAATTAAAAAAGAATGTTAAAAAACTTATATTCCCTAATAATTGTAAAAATGAAACTACGGAAAAATAGCGTAGAATTAATTACATAGGTAAAGTTAGTATTACTGTAGGTAAATTATTAGAAAAGAAAAAGCATTGTAGACCTGCCTATTACAATAATAAATGTCTGGGAAATATTTTAAATAATTCCAAAGACAAAGTTAGTAAATTTTCAAAAAGTGGAGTGTACAAATTAAGTTGCAAAATTTTTAATGCAGCTTATGTAGGGCAAACAGGTCGTAGTTTTAAAACTAGATTAAGCGAACACAACAGAAGTTGGCGATTAAACTATGATGACTATAGTTTTTCTAACCATTTAAAAACACATCATGACATTTTAGACGTTAATTTAAATACAGATTTTGATGTACTTCATGCTAATTGTAAGGGTAATAAGTTAGATGCTTTGGAAATGTTAGAAATTAAGGGGTTAATTAATAAGGACATAAGTTTAGTTTTAAACGAACAAATAGATTTAAGCAATTCGCCACTTTTACAACCGTTGTTATTGACCAGTTCGATTCCTCCCCCATCCCTAACCTAACGGTATTTTTGCCTACCTGTACCCAACTGCTTTGTGTTGGATTTTTTCTTGTCCCTTTAGTATTTAAGTTGCCTTCGATAATGCCGTAGCTGGCGAAACCTAGGTCGGCACGGCTCAATAAAGACTTGTGAAACATTACAAAAAGTTTTCATTTATTTAGTTTTACAAATTAAGAAAGAAATTGATATTTAGTTTGCTGTACTTGCGCAGATGCCAAGGAGAACAAGTTATATAATCGCTGCCGTATGCAAAACTCAATAATTATTTTGCTCAGTTTCTACAATTTTCAAGCTTCTTAAATTTGAACTACGTGCCCCCCCCCCCATCATTTTAATATCTAAAATTCAAGGGGATACGAAATTAAACATTTTGTTAACACATAAATGAAAGTGGATTACTAACGGCAAACATTAAAGAAATTATATTTTATTTTTATATGGATTTCGTATTTTGTAAAAAAAATACGTATTACATTGTTTAATATAAAGCGATCTCCGGAAAATGTTTCATAGATTTTCGTTTAATGGTAAATATACCCCAAAACTATAGTAAACTCAAAAATTCCACACAATTACTGATGTAATTTAGAGCAAATAAATTAATGACTTATACAATATGTAAGATATATATAAATTAAAAATATTAGTCGAGTTCCTTTGTGGGCAAAAGTGCAACAATAGGTTGTTATTTTCGCGAGTGAACTCTAGTAAGAGGGGGGGGGGGGGGGGGTTATCCTTAAATTTACCTTCATTTGTTATAGCAGTATAGTAATTTAGCAACTGGGACCAGCAGAGAAAAAGTTTATGTAATAAACGATGTTAAATCCATTAGCCGTTTACCGACTTATTTAAAGAACCTTCTCGAACCATCCATCCTGACAACAACCGTAGGCTAGTACGAGAGCCGAAAGCAAACCCAAAATGACCATCGCCAGGACACCGCAAGGGTAAAACAGACGAGAACCACAAAAATATAGGTTAAATTATTAGTTAAACCCAGTTTAGAATAAATACATATTTTATCGAAACAAATTCACGTAGAATGTTATCCTGCACATATACTTTTTTACATGACCTTATAGATTGATAGGTTCCCCAAAATCAATCAAAACGTAAAACACCATACAAGTACCCGGTACACGTGGGGATTTTACCGTGGGGGGGGGGCATCTTCTGATCCGAGGGCGACGGCCGAGTATGTTCACTCCGAGCAAAGCGAAGCAGTCTACATCCGGTGGTCGCAAGATCGAGGTGCTTATAAATTATACTAATATTAATAAATTATACTAACACAGAAGCAACGCCTTTGTGAGTAAATCAATTAATTTCCCTGATTGTTGGTTGGCAAACGAAAACATATAAATGTAATTTTGGAAATTTGATAAACTAACTTATGCTATAATATGTCAGGTAACAAATAGTTTCTTGTAAAATATATTTAGTGAAAGGCTAAATCAAAAAAATAACTTGTTTACATTAAAGCGTTTTCAATAGTAAATAATTGCAACTAGTGTTGATTTCAAAAGAGTTTACAATATGTTTTGTTATTTATTATACATCCCAATACCGTAAACTCCAATATAATAAGGGTACAAATAATGAATTATGCAATTTAAAAAGAGTTTTTTTTTTCTAAAGAGAAATTATTACCTACTGATGTAGGCTGCTTACATTGGTCTGCTCAAACTACGCCAAACAACGCCAAAACCATAAATAGAATGTCACGTGCTGTAACAAGACATTAAATTACAATAAAAAGCGCAATGCACATTTACTGCCAGTTCGTATAAAAACTATTTGGAGCTACGAAAGTGATTTGCATTAGAAAAAAATTCTAAACCGGCGTCATTCTAAAGGTTAAACATTAAAATCTTTAATTGTGTTACTAAACAGGTACAAATAAATATGGAAATATATTTATGTCAACAAGGTGTATTACTACATTGTGGCTGGGATAACACGAACGATCTGTTTTTGTGGAAAGACTAACACAAATATTTAAATGTTATAAGATTTGTATAATTTACTGTAAATGTATTGAAAACAATATTAAATATAACAGTTTTGAATTATTATTTACACATTATAAATTTGTTTATAAATTTAATCAAATTGTAAGTTTAATGTGTACATTACAAGACATTTCAAGTAAACAAATACGTTTACTTGATTTATGTTTACAGAATACAAAGATATATTTATAAAAGCATAATACAAATATACGGAAATTATTACATTGAATAAGATTTTATGTAGATAATGTTGTACACAAATAATGTAGAATGCTGCCAGTAATGAGGACGTATGTAATTTTGTTCATATAAATGCATTACGATAACTATACAAGCAAATTTGAAGTAATTAATTGTGTTGGTTAATTACTTAAATATTTGCATTTAAAGTATTGATTAAATGATTGTTAAAATAATTGTATTTTTAAACTTCAAAAACCTTGAAATGAAAAGCGCCATTGTTATTATAAGTGCGTGTGATTTTTATTTCTTCAGACAGGACGCATGACATTAAAATTATATGTGTATGGGAAAGTGCATACGTCTATGTTTCTAAGTAATTATTGTTAAAATTTTGTATTTGCATGTATTTTTTTTTTTATTTCGTTCTGTCTCACGTCAAATCAAAGAGTCTAAAATAAATTACTTCAACCCAAATAGGCTATTAGTTTTTCAGTAGATGTATTAGTTTTGTTAAAGCCTCAATAACTAATTGATGCAGTAATTGGAGAAGGTGATTCATGAAACAACCCAGATTGTATAATTCATAAAATTAAATTGAAAATAAAGGTATATTTTGTTGCTCGTAATTTATCCTAATGTATTTAATCTCACTGTTTTAATTTCGGAAAACAGTATTTATTGCTTTAAGTGCACGTTATGTCTAAATAAAACTTAAATTTATTCAGAAAAGGAAACGAAAAAAAAACACTACAAATTATAACCTTTAATTTATAAAGAAATAGTATACATTTTTATCTTAACAATAACGAGCCATATAAGCTACATGGTAAGTAAACCACACACTTTAGGTTCAGAAAAAATTACTGTATTTATTCATGATTTCATTTGCTATTGATATTAAATCATAAAACCTATAAACTCTTTTTCTCCCAAATATAAATTTTCTTATGTTCCTAATACATCAAGGTGGCATAGAATTATTGAAGGAGCTTTATATTTTTGCTAATATTCTGTTAACAAATTCAGGCAACCAATAATTAATTGTAAGTTCTTAAGCTTTCTACAGAAACCTTTGCAGTTTGATGTTTTTCTGTTTCTAATAAAACAGCACTCTGTAATTTCTTGATGTTCTCTAAATACGAAACAGTAATATCTTAAATAAATACAAAATTTGACACATTACACTCTCGTTGACATTTTGAATACCGATGTGTTGAAAATCATGCTTAGTCTTCAAGATTTGATAAGTTGTGTAAGTGTTAGTAAAATGTATAGCAGTAAAGGCATTATAAAAAACCATTTTAATGATACAGTTTTACATCCGTTTTACATGAAAAGCAATGTTTAGCACAAATCGAATAAATACTATCGAAATGTATCGTATTAAAAAAGAAAAACTTTAAATTAAGAACCTTCCCTGAATTTAAACGTACATTAAAATTACAGTGATACCTTATTTTTTATTTTCGCAATTTTACATTTTAACTTTTATATACAAACACCAAATTTTAATTTAATTTTTTTATATAACATATTTTTTTATGACACTTTTGTGTTTTTGGTATTTTTTTCTAAAAGCAGTCTATGCTCTGTGA
This sequence comes from Philaenus spumarius, assembly GCA_018207615.1. Classification (NCBI taxonomy): domain Eukaryota; kingdom Metazoa; phylum Arthropoda; class Insecta; order Hemiptera; family Aphrophoridae; genus Philaenus; species Philaenus spumarius. Next base: position 63,068 of record JAGFPH010001050.1, read on the forward strand.
TGTGCAAAAACAATATGCATTATTTTTTAAAGGAATTTAACATAATGGCAATGAATTGCGCTACAGCTATAATGTAATGTATTTATCAATCAGCTGTTATTCTGTATTGTTGGAAAACAGCTTTAATTTAACTCTGCATGTGTAGCATTTGTGCTTCGTCATCATTCAGTATTAATTTAAAGTGTTTCAATATGTTACGTTAATTAACAATAATACTAATTGATTTGGCGGCCATATTTTTTCTACACATGACGACCCGTATCTCCGTATAGCGGCTGCATTTAGGGAAAAATATCAAAGTACACAAGTGTCATAAAATAATATGTTCTACCTAAAAATGCAATACAAATATCGTGCGAGTATTAAAAAAAAAAGATGGCGGCCATATTGTAAAAATTTTAAAGATTAAAAATACGGTTACGCCGTAATTTTAATGCGCATATAAATAAAGAGAAGGTTTCAAATTTAAAGTTTTTCGAGAAACTGATAGTTTCCGAGATCCCAATGGTGGCCATGTTGATCACCCTGTATAGCAAACCGCGTTTGCTTTCATACTTCAGATACCATAAAAGTGCTTAGAATTTAATGTTTAGTTACAAAAGAGTTAAATAATTTTAGTCTTTATTAAATGTCCCATCTTTATAATATTAAATCCAAACAATTTTAGTAACTCCACTCTCTCTTAACTTAGTTTTGTTAACTAAAAGCTGAAACTGACTGCTACTAAGGAAGTAATTATTACCTGAGATAGATTCTGGAAGATTGAAATAAAAAGAACAGTACTATTTAATTGTTTAATATTTTAATATCAAATAAAAACGGAAACGACGGCTATTGACATTTATTTGCTATTTTATTAGTTTCAATTAGCAAGACTGTCATATTGTAGTAAAAACGTTAAGAAAATAACTCATAAATGCTAAAAATGTTTGTTATGTTAGTCCAAACATAACAACGTTTATACTAAAGGTGTTTGAATTAACACATTCTATAAATTAATTATAATGCAGTAATTATTATTTAATTAATGTATAATTATTATGTAATTAATTTTATTATAATAATACATTTAAAAAACCTTTTATTACCAACCCCTCACTACATAGAATTTTAATCTGTGCAAGTCTTTTTTTTTACATGAGTTGCATGGTTTTTTTGAGAAAGGTATTTTAAAAAAAAATATATTTTCAATACATTTTTTAAATGCAAAATATTGGAGTTTGCTTGCTGAACGTTTTCTACGATTGCTTTATATATAATACAACAATATATATACACCGTCGATATTTATTCTAGTTGTAATATAAAGTAAAGTCGTTAAAAAATAAAACAAATATTTTATTATAAGCGTCAAAATAAAATTGGTTTTTATCTATATAGTACTGATGGAGGACAATTTAGTGATATTATGTGAGACAGAAAACAGTTTTAAGTTAAGGTACCACTCAACAAATGTTTACAGAGTAATTTAAGATCTAATAATGTAATACCTGATCTTACGATAGAAATAGATTGTCCTTGAGGGATCGTTAACCTTTGTTATAACCTTCTGGCGGTTTATCACATAAATACTGTACAGCAATGAATAGAAAATTAATTAAATACCGTCCCTTGTGGATAAATTAATTAAAAACAATATAATTATAATAAAATGGAAATAATAAAATGGTTGTTTTCATTATGTTCGGTAAGTTTAAAATATTAATAACTATTTTTTTTTTTTTAATTATATTTATTTCCACACTCAACTTCATTCTGTAAACATTTACGGCGTTTTCATTACAACGTTTATAAACTAATGATAGCGTTTAAGAGCTGGACAATTGATGTCATCTCTTTTTTCTATCTCTTTCACTTGCTTTGTTGAAAAGTCTTTGAAACATTTCTTTAAATCTTGGGAAGTTACTTCGTCATATTTAGCCGGATCTCTGAAGGATAGAATGACATATTCTGTAACAAAACGAAATAAACAAAATATATAAATAATAATACAAGTTTAATAGCAGATGTGCGAATATATATTTATTCATTTCTTGTCATAGCTTTTCGTCTATGTGTCACAGTCTTATTGTGGAGGTAAATGTTTCACAACACACTTTGATTATTACCTAATGCGAAAACCAAGACAGATTACGAATCAAACAAAACATTACAAAATAAACGTAAATTATATAATATTGATAGGGGTTTTGAATTTCCTAATTAGGTACGCCAACCCCTCAGCTACAATTCTGCCTCCTCTAAATATATTTGCTCTCTATATGTAACCGTCTGTAATCAATGCAACTAAAATCTTTAAACATTGTTGTATGTTAAGTTAAGAATTTGATTTTATCCGTAAAATTATCATTTTTAATTTAACAGTAAAATATTTCATTTCGTTTTTGATTAAACAGTTTAGTAATTATAAATAATATTATTTTGTATCAATTACATTAACGTAATCAACCTAATTTAAAGAGATCCAATATAAATGAAACATATATATTAGAGGAAACATGCAAGTCTTTACGCAATCTTAAACTAAATGTAGAACACACACTGTGCTGCAAGTTAAATTTATATGAGAAATAGTTTTAAAAATGAATTTGGTCGAGAGGGTAAAGTATATTACACCACAAATTATCTATATATTTATATGATTATAAGCACAATTTTAGTTTTAGTATACTTCAAACAAGCTTTGAACCCTCTACTTTCGTAAATGTTTATTGTTTATCATGAGTTGGTTTCCGATATCAACTATTTTGTATTATATAATTATTACCTTTTCCATTATACTGTAGGCCTATAATAATTTAGAAGGTCGACACATTCGTTTCGATTGTTTAGTTTTCATAGCACTACAATATCTTCATATGCAAACAAAGTGCTGTTGTAACCCACTTTTTATGTGTTAATTGATTAATTATATATACACGAATGAGGGTTTTAACCGACTACGTTACGCTCAGAACTGTATATGCCATTTACTTCTGTTATTGCAAATTTTGCTCAGGCAATCAATTTAAAAGTTCATTTGACTAAATCTTTTATATTGTTTTGTAATGTTAGTGACTTCTCAGTTTAAACTTAAACATATTACGATCAAAAGTTGAAAAATGTTTTTTTTTTACTATTTTGTAACTTGAACTGGTTTAAGTATATATAAAACAATTTTTCAATTATTATATAAATTATATCTGCTGGGATACATACGATCAGTTTAAGTACAATTTCCCGGCAATCCTAGCTTAACCCTTTTATTTTAGCACCCAATGGAACACAAAATGGCAGCTTTTTGATACACGATTAATAGGTTGTATAATATTCCATTAAATAGGGAAACACACAAGGGAGATACAAGATAGCTGCGAATATTCAAGACACAATATTCAAGATTGCTGAGAATAATGGATATAAAAAGGAAATACTAAAAAAATTAATTCGTAAAATAAAACAGTAAGACAGAAGTCACAAAGAAGCGGGAAAATATATGGACGAGATTTACCTACACTGGAAAGGAAACATACAAAATGATTTTTTTGTTTTGGGAAATACAATGTGAAAGCGACGTTTAATACGAACAACACTATAATGAACAGATTAAGTAGGTCTATAGAAGAAAGGAAAGCATACGATAGGAAAGGAGTAATAAAGTGTAAGTGCAACGCAACTTATATAGACCAAACGGGCCAATAATTTAAAACAAGATTTAGAGAGCACATTAGATCATATAAAAGCGAAAAAAGAGATTCAAATTACGCTACACATCTACTAAATGAGGGTCATTTGCCATATGAAATTAAAGACTCAATTAAGCTTTTACACCAATGCAACAAAGGAATACTCTCAAATATAATGGAAAATATTGAAATTTTTAAACTGAAGAAGAACGGAGAAAATATTATTAATGAACAAATATACAACCAATCAGAATGAACATTCCAAAATCTGACAATGTTGGAAGTGTTAAAGAATAAAATTAACATGTAGGTTTGTGTAGCTATCAGAACGTGTGGCCGGCTAAACTGTATATAAAGACGAATCCCAAACGGATGAATCCAGTACTGAAGTAGGTCTCGAGAATGGATTAACTCCAAAAAGCGTTGACGAACTCAAATAATAGAGTCATGCTAGGATTGGCGGACAATTGTACTCAAACTGATATACATCTTTAATTTGCTTTGTAATATTGTTAAGACAAACAAATCATGTAATTGTTTTTGTATAATTAATTGTTTCAATAAGGTGTGAACTTAAGGAAATATTTTAATTACGAAAAAATATAATACATCGAGAAAGTTTATCAAAATTTTAATGTTAGTTTATATTTTATGAGTAGTACGAAACAGAACTTTGAATGCAATTATTAAATATGGTATTATATGAGTTTACCTGAGTATTGCCCCGCTTCTTCCTGTCCACAAACGTAACCAGCGAAAAATGTAGTATAGTCAGTGCACGTCACAGTGAGGTTATAAACAATTGGTTGACCTTTCACTGAAAACACAATTAATAACAGGCATAAATATTAACTGATAAATTGTATTAGATTTATTAATTACTAAGGGAGACCCCTACGTGCTCCGCACCAACTCCCAATGGAACCTTCTAAAAACATATGTTTGTTTTATTTATAATAAAGGTGTAGGATTAGGAATAACCTCAAAACTAAGATGGTAAATAATATTAAATGTTCAAATTAAATTATTTCTTATATTTTATAACAACACTTATAATAATGGTTAAAAGAACCAGCAAGGCTCAGGTCTACACTTTAAAACCCTAACCTAAAAGCTATAAATACAAAAATAACTGCTTCAAATTTTGAAATCAGCTGTTAATGGAAATATTTAAGCTAAAAGCTATATTAGCTGTTATTTTATTCAATTGGTTGCTATGGTAATAAATCTAAATACATGTGTTGGTTTATCATTCTAGGCCTAACCTAAGAATTTGTTCCGACTAAATTTACAAATATTGAAATAAAAAAAGGTTTTTATCGAAATGAATTGTAGCCTATGTTACTCAGGGATAGTGTAGCTTTTATTAGTAAACCTATTTTTTCAATCGGTTCAGTAGTGCCAGAGATTACCCCCTACATACAAACAAACAAAACAAACTTTACCTCTTTATAATATTAGTATAGATTAAAACAAATTTGTGATAAGGGATACAGTTTAAATTTGTTTAAACAAAAATAGCGGTTCTGTTACATTAGACTCTAGTACTACATTAACAAGTAAATTAAAGTGTACACAACATAAACTAAACATATTATCAAATACGGATTGTAGTGCAGTTTGATTGTCAACCGTCCTAAAATGTTTACTTCATTGTAATATTAACAAAAACTCCTGAATACAACTACTCAATATATCTTATTATAACAATATGACTGTTTAAACATAATAATGCATCGGTTATTAGCGTCAGCAATTGAAAGTGAAGGCTTTAATTCATAATAATGAATGGTAAAGTTTGGACTGCTACAGTGTTCCTGTAATTAAAAACCAAACATCACAGGTTCAAAGTGTTTATTGCCTACTTCGGAAAACAGTTCTGTTAAATGTACTTTGTTCTGTACTTATATATTTACTCACCATCAAGTAATTTGTTATTGGGTTCGATTTATTATACATTTTAACGTCATCCATAGCGAAGTATATACACTTGGTGGTTACAAATTTTTATCTATGTAAGTAACTTATATAATAACTAACAACATGATTTTGAGAACCTTCAATTAGTAAGTAAAGATTATGAACAACATAAAAGAGACTATTCAACAATATTAGATTGGCTTTGTACGAACCTGATACAAGAACCTGATAACTTTTTATAGGTAATAGACAAATAATTATAAATCAATATTATATAAACTTTCATTTTATATGTATTAAACTAATTACCTGAACAAATATTAGGTTTTATTTAAGTAGATGTTAATACTAATAATATGATATTACTTATATATGTGTAATTTTCCAGCTTGATAGATTTATTTGTTCCTCGGTATTTGACTGTTACAGACAAACAAGTAAACCTAAACATTAGCTGTTTTCATTTTACTTTAAGAAATAAAAAAGGAGCATTTTGTCTAAAAAAGAGCAAAATAGTAAGTTATGCTCATACACGAACATATTGAAGTATAACATTCGTCTAGGCTATGACTGAAACCAATGCTCAATAATTGAGATAACAGGACGTACATGTTAATCAAACTGCTGTGTTTTAGGTTGAGTATAATCTTGTTTTAACGATAGTAACTAGCTTTAAATTTGTCCTACTTATACAAAACCAAAAATAATGAAATAAGCTAGATTAACTTGTGTCATATAAATCATAAATTTAATCTTGAACATTTTTTAAAGATAAAAGCAAATAGAATATCTATTTATATTTAAGTCATGTTAATTTTTTATAATAGACATTTTTAAATGTTTATCTTATCATATTAAATCTTGCTTACCTGATTGAATTAAATAGCCTTTAGTAGGATCAGGCAAGTCGTATGTTCCTTCCAGTGATGTAAATATTGTAGTGTTCTTTCTGAAAATTTACATTTTATTGTTATAAAAATGTGGTCAAATTTCTTTTTCATTATTATAGATAGAAACTATTATTAAAATGAAAACAATAGGACAACTTTTATGTGCTCGCACGATCTTTTTTCTTGCACAGATGTTTTATAATTCCTTCTAATAGTTGTGACTGATTACTCAAAGCTAAGATGGAATGTAATATGAAATGTTTAAATCAGTTGTTATATTTACGATATTATCATAAATAATTATGCTTGAAATGAATACGTACGGCATATGCCTAGTAGATTAAAATTCCCACAAATTAAACAATATACATACTGAATTATTTCTAGACACCTATTAATAATTAGTTAGTAATTGTTGGTAAACATTCAAAGGGGAAATATTTTACTATCCACATTATAATTGAAAGGTTTATACTCTGATTACTGTGAACCGTTACTCAAAATAATTTAGCAGACAAAAAATCCAAGATTTGCTTTAAAATGTTTAGGCTTTACTTCTTAGGAAATATTGTATGTCATATAAAATAAAAGACTCTATTGCATTGCATACTGTAGTGTACAATTTTAGAAAGACTCAAGTATAATCAGTTCTTTTGGCCATTACTATTATTTTACAGTATTTATTTATAATAAAGATGTAGAAGAAACCAAAACAATAACGTTAAAAAGGCAATTGACATTTAAGTTAAGTTGAAAGGTTTATTAAATTATAATAATCATAACTATAATAAAGTAAGAACAAACAAAATTAAGACAATACTTAATCAAAAACGTAACCTAAAAATGTAAAATGTACAAAGTACTAAATTAGCTTTTATAAAAATCCCTCGCTGTAATAGTATATACATGCTTCCTATTAGGGCAGTCGGTTAAATGATTTACCAACACTGACAATCTCTAGTATATCAGTGGAACTACGAACTTTACAATATGGAAACATATTTTTTATATTGTATACGAATTGACATAATTTGTAAAGAAATATAATACTTATGCAGTAGATATACATCCATCACGAAATTTTATTTATTTGAATATTTGAACTTATTCAAAACAAAACTATATCTAAACCAGTTTAATAATTACTAATAAGTCATTCAAAATTTAAAAATAATTTTAATTGAATCGTTAAAGTTACAATTGATACAAAATCATTTACTGAATGATATAATTCCTATATATTTACATACCCAAAAATAACGTCAAAATTAAAATTGTTGGTTTTGTTCTCTCCATTTTCAGAATGGTAGTGTATATTGACGCATCTGGCTTTGGCGTAACGATTGGTTAACTTCTGAGCGTCAAAAGCAGATGTAAGCCAACTTCCTGAAAACTAAGAGAAAAAATAAAAATTACATTTTAATAAATACTCATTGGTTTTCTTTACAATAAAGGTTAGGATTAATAATAATCTACAAAGCTAAGGTGATTAATAATGTTAAATGTCAAAATCTAATTATTTCTTATATTTTATACCATCAGTTATAATAAAAGTTAAAAACCAGCAGGTATATACTTAAACAAAATTCAACCTAAACGTTAGAAATAGAAATAATTGTTTCAAATTTTGAAATCAGCTGTTAAAGGAAATATTTGAGCAAATAGCTGATTGTTGTACAACACTTAACATATTAAATAATAATTTATTATGGTGCACCCTTTTCTATGCAATATTTAGTACAGTTTATTTTGTTTTTACGTAAGAGATAGAAGGGTACTTGTAAGCGGCGTAAAAGTTCTAAATTTTTAGCTCTTTCGATTGAGCTATCAACCAACCTCGTACCTTTCTAGTTTTTAAAATAAAACAAAAAACCCGAAAAATGACATAAAATTCTAATTTTTATGGCCCCGAATGCTAAAAAAAAAAACATTTTAAAGCTTGATGACATATCTAGAGGTATAAAGAAACACACGAAAATCATTGACATCGGTGTATTAGGAGAGGCTGGGCGATTGGAAATAGGTTTTCGAAAAACATTTGTTAATAATTTAGATTTAATTACATTCATAATAAATCTTAACAAGTAAAACATTTTTTTTCAAGTGAATTGGTTTATTTGACATTTAAACTAAAACTGAATTTACACAACCTCAACTCTAGCGTCAAACATATATCATCCCCTGACTACGTATGTAGTAATATATCTCTGACAGTAGGCTATATCATATTATATACATCTAACTTATTAGATGGCTCACATTTTATTTACTAAGTAAATATTAGAACTGATTATTGCATGTATAATATATATATGACTGATACAAATGGTGTTATACATTATAGATTTTGAAAAATGTATTTAAAAACCAACATACACATATATGCAGTTGTGCTTTTAATGTTTTGCAAATATATGCAATCGTTCGTTGAACATTAAGTAAATGATTAGTCAAAAACTAAACAGTTTGAATATATTCCGAAAAAAGAAATTTTAAGAAAAATCAGACTAATTAATCTCTCTATATAAAAATGTATATTTCTTTGTTTCTTTGCTTTTTGTTTTGTTTTTGTCCTTTATTGAATCAAAAACTGTAAGACCGATTTCATAAACAATTTCACAGATTATCCACACCATTGCCAGGAGTGTTGGACAATACAATTAATATAGTCTAAGGAGTTGAAATGGGTTGCTACCCCCATACAATAAATATAAATTAAACTTCCTACCATTTGTAAAACTAAAATTATGTAATATTATTTTGAAGTAATATAAACATCTATTTGCAATTAGATTACTTATGCAAAAGGGATGAAATTGAATAAATACCCTTAAAACTAAATAGTAATACATACATTTACAACCGTTCTATGTGGTCAAAAATTAATGAACTAATTTAAAAATTTACAAATATTAGTACCAGAATGTGGTCACCACAAACAACTAGATTTAAATAAAATAGCAACCCCTATAAAATAAAATAAATTACACAATATTCCAACCAACAATAAAACAAAAATTATTTAATATTATTCATAATTGATATCAAATACTATTTACAATTCTATTACTTAAGTAAATAAACGGTATCAGTTAACTGACACAAACTTTCTACCAACTTATGTAGTCAAAATAATATTGTTTTTAATCATTTTATTTACTACTTTTTAGAACAAAACAAAAAATAATATTCTACCTAGTCAATCGTATAAAAAAATTATTGTCCCAGGCGGGATTCGATCGCGCGACCATTGAATTACTTGCCGTGCTCGCTACCGTTGTGCTACCCCGTGCGGCCGCTACGCTGTCGCGATGCTAGATTGACAACACAAACTTGTTTATTTTTAAACATTTCCCCATAATTATAAAACGCTGAAGTTTTGATAAAAGCGGGTGGTGTCATTTTGTTTGGCATCTTAAGCACTATAAATACTGAAAATTTGATCAAAAACGTTAGAGCCGTTTTTGATAAATTTGCATTTTTGTCGTTTTTTATGGGTTTTCAGGGGTAAATTACCCTTAAAAATTAAAATTTCCAAAAAATGAAAAAAACTCCTGGAGATATTAGGGTTTAGTACCTACATACCAAATTTCATGAAAATCGGACCAATAGTGTCCTCTCTGGTCGTGTATACATACAGACAGACTGACAGACAGACATCACTCTAAAAACACTTTTTTGGGTTCAGGGAGCACCAAAACAAAAAATTCCACTAAAAATATTTTCGGGTTCAGGGAGCACCAACACAGATAATTGCACTAAACAATTTTTTGGGGTTCTGGGAGCACCAAAACAGATAATTCAACTGAAAATTCAAATTCGAACATTTTTACGAAAACAATACTTTTTGCATATACCTACTACGTATAGGGTGGAGAAAGTAAAAAGTTATAACTACCCTTAAAATTAAATCATCAATAGGAAAGCGTTGTCAGGACAACTATTTAGGTATATAATTTAGATTGTTTTGCAATCGTGCTCTGCAGTGGCTATAGCTCCTGAGTCCCAAATAAAATAAATAAGTTATAATACTTACTTTTTTCAGTGAGAAATCGTCTATTGGCGTCGGTCGTTTGCATTCTTCTGCATAAGTTCCGCAGAACATAACCAAAAACAACGGTAAGAGTAGAATATTCATGCTGTAACAACAATGCATTTCAAAAATAAACTATTATGTTTTTTATATCTATATACATAGTGCCTTTAAAGATAAATTCGTAAACATAGTGACACTAGAACCGGCAAACACTCCTGGCTACGAGAACACATTTGTAACGCGTGATTGTATCGAATATTTGACCCAATAAAAATCTTCCAATCTCAAAAAAAAAAAAAACAAACCATTGGAAAGGTAATGTTTCAAACTTTAATTGTTGTATTTAAATTTTCTTTCTAAAACGTATATTTACATTCGTAATCATTATTTTAGTTTTGAGTTTTCTAAAAGCAAATGACACGCGAATGAAATACGCCGAAATGACCTTTAATTTTCAGTTTCTATGTTCCTAACTACAGCCCGCCCAGTAATAGTTTGAGTTATATCTATATCCTGATGGATGCATCACACTTTCCCCTATCTAAAACTGCCATCCAATAAAAAATTGGACAAATAGTTCTTAAGTTGATGAGCGTTTTGTAGACTCTTGCAATTGGTCAGTTTTCCAACCAATAAACAGCCTTACTAATTACAAGTGATATCTGTGTGATAGAAGTCTATTTTTACATGTATTTTTATATGCATGTGTAGACAATGCATCAAGCTAACATTTCCTGTGAACAAAATATGATTTGTTCGAAAGGTTTGTTGTATGAGCGTGGGAATGAGAGCGTTTTGACGGTCTTAAACCAACGCTGTAATTTCAAATAAACGGTTATTCCCCATGCAGCTTCATATCCGACAGACATATTGGTTGTATACCAATAGTTTTGATAGCAGTCTTGTAGTAGGAATATAAAAACTGGTGTTTTCAAAGTAAGAAATTTGAAATTGATAAATATTTGTATACTGTTCTATTTAGAACTAAATTACGAAACTTGTTTACATTTATGGAAAAAATTACAAAAAAATGTTTACTACTTTTTATGTAGACTTAAAGTTGAACTTTTACCTTTCATAACTGAAAATTCTTTTTTTCTTGAGCTAATAACTTTGTAAATGTTACATATATATCATATTTTACTAGCATATATAAATTCTCTGAACCTTTGTCTACAAAAAAGCTGTAAAACACTTTTGGATTGGGGTTCATTTAATATTTTTGAAAAAAATGCTTGCAAACACAAAAAAAACTTAATTTTCGTTAACATTGCCGGTTCTAGGTTTAATAAATTTAGAATCATTTATTACATGTAACTTTAAACACGTCAAAATAATTTAACAGTTAAATCTTAAAAATTAACTAAATTTTTTACAGAGCGCTTTAGTTTTCTATCGAATTTTACAACTGCCAAAACTGTTGAAAAAAGGGTAAAGTTAAAAAAAGTGTCAAACAATTGAAACCGGTTTTCCAAATTGACTATTGAATAAAGTTCGATGCTAAGGATGTCGGAACTTAGCACTCGTAACACTTTTTTACAGTAACCATTTGTTCGATATTTTTTAAAATAATTTAACTCTTTGTGGTATCAAACGAACTACAAACGTTCACTATTGACGTTTTTTATAAAAAAATACTGTTTTTGAATTGTTTACATTCGAAAGTTGTATATAGACTCAGTTTTGAAACTTCGTATTGTATGAATTTTTTTACTTTTCCAAACAGGTCTTTGCGTTAGTAAAGTGTACAATTACAACTAATAATTGGTTAAACTTTAAAGATATTAATAATTTAGTAAACAAAATTGCTGTAAACAAATTAATTTAGATATTATTGCTTTTTAATTTTTATTAATTGTATTGATTTAAAAATAAATATGCATTTAAGGTGTTCCAAAATTAACATTTAAAAATACAAATTTAAAGATTATTTAAAAGGTGGATCTGATAATACTCATTGCAGTTAATACATTTTTCATAAATATTATTCAGTAATAATTAACGAGTTTTGTTTTAAAATCCCCGTTTTAAACATTACTGACTCCCAAGATTCGAAAAACCATAATGCACTATTAACTTTGATTTTTCTTCAAACAAAAAGGTAATTAATTCAACATCTATATTTTAAAATTTGTTTACGGCATTCTAATAACTTTTGATTTGAACCAAAATTTAAATTTAGATAATATTGGAACTTTTAAATGTGTTCTAAACTTATAGTTAGCTGGCAACTAATATATAGTAAAACATAAGCATACAAAATGCAAACTACTTATTAGTTACAATTACAAATATAATACTTATTTATAACTGTATAATACAAGACACGAGTTTACTTACTCCGTATATGATTGCAAACAGAGACCTAATGCACAATCTCTGGCATTAAAAATAGTCTTCTGCAGACTTATAAGGGACATTCTAATCTACAAAAATGTTTACGCAGTTATTGATAATTAATTTAAGGGATTTCCGAAAATAATAGCTTTTTAATTGCCCATAGTTAGTAATCATAATGTTATACATATAGAGTTTATTGATAACATATAGGCAGGCGATTAATAACAAATCACTCAGAATGATTTAAACTTCCACTTTAGTTTAAGTATTTGTCGCAACATTATCAGAAGAAGTATATCGTCCGTGTAAAATAGTCGCGTTTTTTTCTTTGAACATTATTTTGGAATAGAAGACGGACCAACATATATTGTTTCCCAAACACAGGCATAATTTATGACACATAGATATACGAGCTTTTGGTGCTTTTTGTAGCGATTTTTGGTTCCAAATCCAAACAATTTAAACCAATTAAGTAGTATATCAAATCAAAGGTAATTAATTGAGCAGTTTTAAAGAATAACATTTATTTTAATTAAAAACAAAACTTTGACTAACATTATTAAACAAAACTATGTCCATCACAAATACCTCTTTTTTGACAACCTTCTGTTAATTAATTAAGAAAGTACATATATTATATTTGTTATTGTTGAAAGCTAATTATGAAGGTATTCATGAACATTTCAGAACCACAGGCAGCTTTAAAAATAGTAAACAGAGCAAAGTTTAATGACCTCTGTAACCCAGTTAAAGGTCAATAAACAATAGGCCTACAACAGCTGACACCCACCGAGGTAAACAAATCTATGAAGCAAAAATTCGAACAGTAAACGTGGTTGTATAGTAAAATAGTTTGTATAATAAAACAGAGAATTTGTATACTTAATATGTTTAAAGTTATTCCTATTCATTATTAAAGTTTATATAAATAATGAATAATGAAAGTAGTTAATTGTTTACTGACCTCTATAACAGTCTTCAATGTTAATAAATAATAACAATGATACTTTATGAAGTAAAGTAAATTATGTACAATTTCCATAATTATGTAAACTATTATTTCTTTAAATATAATTTATTTGTTACTAATAGCTGGTAGTTTTAATATTTGGCTAGTATATGACCCGATGTATTTTAAATGGAAAATGACGAATAAACACTAATTAAAAGTTTAAAGGACTTCTGAAATACATCGTTAAATTTTATTTTAGACGTTTGAAAAATGTTCATGAATGACATTATTATCGAAATATTAATTTTTTTTTATCATATACAATTGTACATTAAAATTTTCGCTTTTTCTTCGAAAAAATGTATAAACTATATGTACTTTTTAAATTTTGTTTGTAAATAATGAATAAATTTTGCAAAATTCAACTTTTACACTTATTACGACGTGTAACTGCTTTAATAAACAAAACTAAATGAGAGTAGTCTGCTAAGTGACAGTCGAGAAAAAATAGCCTAATGGGGTTCAATGAATAGTTTTCTTTAATCGTTGACAACATATGTTGTTATTTGAATTGGTGAAACAATACACAGCAAAAGGGAAAATATTCTTTCATGCCAACGATTCCATACACTGGCCAACACAACAATACGTCATATTACTGAATGTAGGTCTACCGATTAATGATATAACAATGATATTTGAGGAGGGCGTCAATAAATTATACATTGATATTTCAAAATAGTGAAAGTAGGGAGTGTGCTAGTATTACTTGAAGCCGCATGAGTTGAAAACATATATAATCAAAGACAAAGTAAGTCTATGAATAGAACTCTAAAAATTCGTAGCATTAAACTTAACAAAAAATGGTTAGACCAATTTAAGTAGTTTTTTATGCAATATAAACAATTATGGATATTTGACCAAAGATTAAATACGATTAAGTCGAGGTTTGATATAGCCATTATGTTTGATATTTCAATAAACCTACAATAAAAAAATATTTTTTTTTCAGAAATATCCTTTAAATTTACAGCAAATTGTAAATTTTTGATGTGGGAAATCTTGTGAAAAGTGTTCAAGTTGAACATTGCAAATAATTATATAGTCTCACCAGAAATATTTGGTTAAATTTTGTGAAATTAAAAACAGTTCAGTAATATTCTAATGAAAAAACTACTCAAAATAATTTGTAACTTAATTTACCTTTTCTTTTTATTGCAATGTTTATCGCATTATTTTGCTTCTTGAAGGTTTTACACAAGATATTTTTATATGCAACATGTATAAATATGTATATATATATTTTTAGAAGAGTGAAGACGTTAAAAATTATAAGTACTCTATTGTTGGTTCTTTAAAATAAACATTTTAAAAAAGCTAACAATTAAAGGGAGGAAAACGTTAGATTAGATATGAAAAAAAAATATTTTAAGTTACCAATCAACAAAGGTTTATACTTGGTGTAACAAAACTCTGTAAATTAACTACAGGATATTGTTCCTTGGACCAAAATAAGACAAAAGTTCACATAAACATTGGCCGGAAAACGTTTAGTTTTTCAGATATCTGCCATTTTGTTTTTTGTACAAAATAATTCATAATTATCTAGAGAAAGGTTTCACTAATTGAATTCAAACTTGGTATGGAATTAAAACTAATAACGATCAATCTCAAGAAAAATAAGCGATTAAATCCAACCATGCTTTTTAAAATGGCGGCAGTTTGAAATTAGAAGGATATACTAGCTATTAAGAAACTTAGCTACTGTCCTTCATCCGATTGTTTTTACAGTAACACCATCCGATAAAGTATCAAAAGGGGTACAAAAAGTCGTTTTGAAATGTTTTGTTAAAATTTACGGTTTTTAAGTAATTTCGGTTTACACTTTTCTAACAGAAGCCATTTTGAAAAGCATGATTGAATATAATCGCTTATTTTTCTTGAGATAGTTCATTGTTAGGAAACTTCATGTCAAGTTTGAACTCAGTCAAACATTTCTCGAGATATGAATTATTTTGTACAAAAAACTAAATGGGGGAAATCTAGAAAACGAAGCATTTCCGGACCTATGTTTATATGAACTTTTTTTCTTATTTTGGTCCAAGGAACAATATCAAAAAAAGGGTACAGAGTTTTGTTACGCTCTGTATAAACGTTAAAGCTCCAATACTCTACATTAATAACTTACAATAGAAATAGATTGACCTTGATGGATCGTTAACCTTCTATCCGTAGTCTTGCACAAGTTAAGTACAACAACGAATAGAAAATTAATTAAATCACTTTTTCTGGCGTATATTTTAATTTGAAAACATATTTTAAGCAAACAATTAGTTTTTCAATAATTTATTTAAGTTCGCAAAATTTATAATATTGATAGTAAAATAAGTTTGTATTTTAAGCATAATTGTTTACATAGTCAACTCCTGTATGTAGGCATTATGAACAAGATACTTAAAATTTGTAGGAACTTTGTGGTAGTTTTATGTTCCAAAAAATAACTTTTTGAAGTAAATACATTAGCATAACAAGTAACAAGTTATGATTAGAAGAGTTTTTGTTGCAAAAAAAACTTTTTAACATTATCACTATTCAAATCCACTATTCTAATCCACTATTCTAATCCACTATTCTAATCCACTATTCTAATCCACTATTCTGATTCACTATTCTAATCGCGCAAAGAATATACATATTATCAAAATGTCAACCCTTTTATAAAAACCATAGATATAATATGCATTATATAAAACTTTGAAGACTAGAACTGCTTTATATTACATATATCGTTTTTATTAGCAAAGTATGTCAGTAATATATTTGTATTTTGAGATAAAATTGTGGTATAGTTTGTAAAATTTCTGCCCGTAATTGTTTTCACAAAACCATAAATTATCAAAGTTATTTTTTTTTCATTTTAATAATTAAAACATATAATGAAAGTAAAAGGATATATTTCTACCTGAAAAAGTTTATTATTACCCGATCCTTGTACTTTTCAGATGCACTGTTAGGTTAAAAAGTAGTAAACAGAGAAAGGATGAATGACCTCTATTATAGCCGCGTTCAAGTTTAATTAACAATAAAACTTTGACTTAATGAATTAAACGAAACTATGAATTAAAAATAATAATAAAAAAAGAGTTTGAATTCTATAATTATTGTATATACTATGAAAGATAAATTAATGTGTTTTTAAACCCCTGAACTGCTGAACAGATTTTTATGAATCATAGAGCTAAACACACATTCTATCAAGTAACATTTTAAACAAAAAAACTGAATATAAATCGGTTTTTAGGTTTGGAAGCCACGATGCCACAGACATATACACATATACATAGACACGCAGATTGGCATATATACAGATACACACATTAAACATATAACACCCTTTTGTTTGTGTTAGGGGTTAAACATTTACTTTTTAACTTAAAATTTTTAAGTTTTTCCTGTTCATTAATAAGATTTTGTTTTAAATATCAATGAATTCATGAATTACTATGAATTTGACTTGTTTGCAAGTTTATCAGTTTTATTATGCTTCTGGAACTATAAACGAGCGCTAAAAGTACCTATCTATATTGATTTATATTATTATAAAATAAATTGATATACAATATAGATTTACTTACTAGCATAGGTTATTATAACTAGGACTTAATGCACTTACTCTGACAAACCAAATAAATAATAAAATGTCCTTACTGACTAAGTGAAATTTAAACCATAAACAATTATTACATAGTTAGTGTTAATGATACAACATTATAAATATAATTATTTCGAAAACACCCCAGATTCTTCGGTTTATAAACACTTACTCAATACAATTGCATTCTAATGATGTAGGTTGTGTTGTTCAGTTTTAATTAACTAAGTCGTAAACAAATACAGGGTGATTTAAAAGTATACTTTATTTTAAGTTGTTCTTCTTTGGAGTTCTGTACTAAAAGTTCAAAACTAAACACTTGTAAAATCAGTGTATGTCTGTCACAGAAGCTTTTTAACGCATATATTGTTTGAAATAGAACATAATTACAGTTAAATGCTTGATTCTTTCAGTTAATCCTAACAGTTGGTAAAGTTTGTTATATTTACAAAATAACAAAGGCATCTGAAAAATGTTACAATATATGAATTGTTTGTACAGACTTATCGACTTTAATAATTACTGAAGAGTCTCAGTTCACTGATGGAATTTAGAGTATATTTCAAAAACTAATTATCTCTAAAAATATAACCAAAAAAATGTTTTCAGTGTTACGAAAAAACTGTTTTGGAATTTTATAACAACAAACTCAAAAGTAAAACATATAAGTCATTCATACAAAACCTATTAGTAATATACTATTTATTTATTTTTGCTAAGAATATGTTTTTTATTAATTTACAGAAATCAATAATAATTAAAAAAAGAAGACAAAAAAAAATGCGATTGATGCTAATCACCGAAGGTACTTGGTAGGCCTTTTAAAATAAAAAACAAGTAAAAATTTTTTTTTAACGTCCAATATTTTATTTTTGAGACTTGCTGACCATAATTTCGCCACTGACGGTATTAACGAGGCAGACTAAAGAATATTATAAAACAATAGTATTAAACATATAACAGTTACTCACAACAAAGAAAAAGGAGAGGGAGTTGAAGGGGCGTAGGGTACTTATGGTCATTAGGTAGACAATGGGTTTAATAGACAAAAACTCTATCTGAGCGTTAAGTACAAGCCATCTTGCAGTTTAGGCAATTCTAAAGATAAAACTCCGACGTTGGAGAAGTCCGGTATTTATGAAGGTAGTTGTAATGAATTTAACAAGGTTTATCTAGGCCAATCAAGGAGAAAAGTTTGTACTAGATTTAAAGAACATATAGCGTATATAAAATACGATAGGCCTGAGAAATCTAGTGTGTAGCCGAGCACATTCTTCAAACGAACGATGAATTGGGAATACAAAATGTTAAACTGGTTAAGAGCGTGACCTAATATAAATTGTTAAACAGCTACAAAAGTATGTTTATTGCTAAAACCGATAGTGAATTACTTCTCAACTCAGATAAAGGTATTATTCCTAATTCATGTTTGTTCTTTTTGTTTAAACCTAGGTAAAACCTTGCCGTAAATCAGCCGTAGTATTTTGTTGTTTCTGTTGTATTTATATATTCTTATGTAAATCTTATTGCTTATTTTTTATTGATTAGTTTATTTTATATAATTTTTTAATTTTATCAGTTGAAGATATGTATTATCCTATTGCCAATTTATTAGTTAATATTTTATATTATTTTCAAATTTTATCCATTGAATATAAGTATTATTCGTTATTTCAATAAGTTGTAAGATATATTGTACACTGTTTTCGCAACCTTGAGCCATTCCCAAGGGCAAGGACAAGTACCGTTAGCAGCTTCTACCTGACTTTTTGAAACAAGTCCTTGGCGTGGTCAGTTATGATTGGTTGATCTACCTGAGGTAGGGAAAGGGGGGAGAATAGGTCTTTTTAGTTTTATGTTTCATTCTTTTTAGCATTATACTCTAATCCACCAGCCGTGGCGCCTGAAAGTAAAGGGTCTCCTGTTGCGTCAGGCGCCACGGCTGGTGGAATAGAGTGTAGTTTAGATTTAGAACCCTCCGATGATGGTAACTTGGTTAACGAAATGTACATCAGGGAACTAGAATAACTATATTAATAAATGTATTTCAGTTTATTTGTGTAGTTTTATTCACCGAACTTGTGGTTGAGGCTCCAGTGTTTCTGGTTGTTTAAATTCAACACAGGACTCATTGAACATTTATTTTATTTTACGTTTAAATCTAAATACTGGGGAATAATGTGGACAAAAAAACAATATATTACAATATTTACTTGGTTATTAGTTAGTTTTGAGATCAAAGTATTGCTCATTTCTGATAATTTTATTTGTGATAAGGAAGAGCTTTACTATATTGTTTGTGGTGTATTATTGAAGGCGGTTTTCAACTGTTGTGCGGTTGAGATTGTAAAGTGTTAATTGCAGCAACATAAGTAATGTGCAGCACCGACCAAAGACTCACAGCAATATCTTAGTAATTGTTATTTACTGACCTTAATTAATTAGGCTTAATATTTAAAAGAGAAAATTCTAGGCATAGCGTGTTTAATGGCCTGGGGATATAAGAGGAAACAAATAGAATGTACACTTACTAAAATTTTAAAGAAAATCGCATAACTTTTCAAACCTTTAATGTTTTAAGAACATTTTTATTTAATATATTCTGTAAATGGGGTTTAATAATCCGTTTCAGTAAGCAGGTACATTTCAAAGTGCATTCTATTTACTCCCCATTCCTTAACATTAAACAAATTTATTTGCCTATTTGATAAATTAGCCGTTATGAAAAACAAGTTTCAATTATAATATTTTGGGTGTATTTTCAACATTAGATTCAAACAGGTTAGAAATTGTGTATACCAAGTAATAAAATTTTATATTTGGCTATCTCGTTTTAGCCACCACTTACTTGTTTGAGGATCTTAAACTTCATTAACTAATCGCCTCCAGCAATGTATAAATAGTTCTTACAGTGGTTATTGTTATAGTCCAGTATATTGAGTGTAATTAGTATAAAATGTGTTAGAGCGTTTTATATTAATATAATTTTGGCAGTGCACATCAAACTTGTACTTTTCTGTTTTATTTTGCTAATTAGTTTTTATAAAGTACAATTTTTTATGATGTTAGAAAATGTAAATTGTTATAGGTTGGAACTTTTGTATTTCAAAATTTTGTTTTATTTGTTCTTCGACGATTGAATTGGAATTAAATATAATGTAATATATTTGTTTAAATTTACTTATATACTTTTGATTGTTTAATTTGACACCTTCCTCACACAACTTAACTTGTATATTTTTATAAAAATTGTTATTCCTTTAAACATTTTTGATTTTGAAATAAAATTGGTGACCCATGACTTCTGTCTCTTGTTAAGCATATTTGATTGACACCTTATTTGTAAATATGTTTGTACTACATGGAGTGGATTAACTTTACATTTTGTACCAATAGGACTAAAGAAAGGAGTAAGGGGACTAACTCATACAAAATGCTAACTTCAATAGCTTGAAACATCAATTTAGCAAGATAGTTCTCTAGGTTAATATTAACATTAAACAATCTCAATTCATATCTGATATTGGAGACAAATACTTTGTTTTGACCTTGTCTTGTGTATATAAATAATAATTGTAAACTATGCATCGGGTATTAATTTTATTAAAGTAGAATACAATAATCTGATCTTGAATATCGACTTGATTTTTAATACTTACGTTTACTTTTACAAATCATGAAATTTTTGAAAACTTGGTTTTCTAAACTATTTTCAAAGGAAACCAACAAATGGAAACACCTTTCAGTAAGGGTTTAGTCGTTATAATAAATGTTTCAAACACAATTGTTAGACAGTGTTTAGATGGTTAGTAATAACTCTGAATGAATTTCTTACCGAGTCTATAATTAAGTTATAATTTTGTCCTTGTTTTTTCTGATGATTATGGTTTTCTACAAGAATATTAAATAAATGTTGGTAATACTCATACGTTGTATAATGACACTTGATGGATGACATATTGTTCATAAAGGAAGTGTAAGTGATTTTTTATGTTTACGTATATTAGTTTTAATATTTTCTAATTTGCAATGTATATATTTTTGTATTACTCCAGTTTTGTAGTTTGTGCAGTGATTGTGCCCATAAAAAGTGATATATGTATGTAACGTATGTGTATGTAATTAGTTTATATACAAATAAACAATAAATTTGACTATGTTTTCTTTTATTTTTTTATTTTTATTTATTTTTTTAAATACCTTGAATGCTATATACTAAAACACTTATAAACACATTAAAATACTTTAAACCGATGTCTAACACCACAATATCGTGTATATTTTTCGCCTATACATAAAGTTTGCATACAGCATTAATAGCATATTACGTTAATTTCAGTGAGTTATAATATTTGTTGGTTATTTAGAAATTTAATTGTAATACCTTTTTTAAGTCACATTTAGCCTACTAACACCAACGATTAATCCTGTAATTAGGCTGTTCATGATGGATTTTGTAAAATCATTCGACACTACTATGTGTTTCAATATCAATACTTTGTTATTTCAATCGTCTGCGAAATCATATCTACAAAACTATGACATACCAGCATTTTATGTTGCATTGTGACTTAAAAATGTTCATGTATAGTCTAGTCCTTGGTGGCCATATTCCTGTAAATTTTAAATGTAAACTATACAGATCTATAAAAGAATTGCAAATGTCCGGAATGCATTACAATATCATAGCTTATATTGTTGGAGTACAGAATTGCACAAATTAAATAAATGAAACATTGCAGGTTTGAGTTATCTACTGATTGTTTAAACACTATGTTTTGATAAACAATTCTTTAAAACAAATCACACATTATACTTAATTTTTAAAAGTCGCATTACTATGTTTTATTCTTACAATACGTTTAACAATATTCTCACAAAATTTCTGTTAAACTTAATTTACCTTCCTTATTTAGGTGAAATCACACTAAACACATTTTATGACTACATTTCAGAAAGAGTTTTACCTTTTATTTAAATGTAATTGTTGTACACTTCTTTCGTTTCGAAAATAAATCTTATAAAGTAAAAAAATGTGTTTCTTTTACACAGTGAAACATTGGGAAATTTTATTCAGCACAATTCAGTATTTAATGAAAATTAAAACTTACTTTTATAACAAAAGCAAAACTCAGACATAGTTTTTTAAAACTATGTAAGTGGCAAAATGGTAAGCGAATTTTATTATTTTTTTAAAATGTTTTGTTTGTTACCGATATGCCACGCTAACTGGAAGCTGATGATGCGGGATTCGTCCAACGTGTATATTAACAAAATATTTTTTGATATTTGTTTATGTATTTAGTAGTAACTAAAACCTCAAAATTCTTATCAACATTACGGTTTCCCTCCAGAAATAGTTTAATAGTAAATTATAATTTATCGTTTATCATATTTTCCATTATTACATTATTAAATAGAGTCAAATTATTCAGAATATAATATATATTATGATCATTACAGTTGTGTAACACTATTAAGCAACAATTATGATACCTACATTATTCCTCATTCCCTAAGGTATTATAATGGTTCATGTTACATCACGTCTACAATGCATCTCTTGGGAGAAGGCGGTTGTCTTGTTAACTCAACACTGACTAATTGCACTTCTTGATTGATGAAATTACAGTAAAAGTGTCATATACTCCATTCTACGTATGTGTGCACAAAAAGTCTTAAATAGTTCCTATATTTGTTGAAATTCATCGAAATTAAAAGGTTGGATAATTGATTCGGTAATAAAATATTACAAAATCAGGCAATGATTGACTCGACCAACGAGTGGGAAACTTTGTAAGCTGTTAATAAATTAAGTGAGAACAAACACAATATAGTAACAGCCCAGAAATAGTTATAAATATAGTGTCAGAGTCGCAGTGGTTTATAGTAGACCTAGTACATATTATTTTGTGTGTAGGAAGTTGTTTTATCTTTGCTTAAATGAATTATATATTATATATATGAATGCATTATATATATATATAACATTTTTGGTATCATTTTTAAATAAATTTATCATTTTACCAAACTTATATTTGTTTCGTATAACAATGTTTAGTTAATATATATGGGTAAAGTGTGAGTAAAGTAGTGGAACAACCAACTACAAAAAGAAAAGCCAAAACCATATGCACAGTAGCGTAAACATAAGTCAAGCAACTCCGCTGTATACAGGGTGATTCAGGAAGAATCGGAAAAACTTTCAGGACATGTTCTACTAGTGAAAATAATAATAGTTATTATGCGAAATAATTGGTTTGTTTAACCAGCCGATCTACACCAACACAGTAACACAACAATATTGTGGTTGCGTATGGTATTATTATATTTAATTTACTACTATAGTTCATCCGATTGATTTGATAGTTACACTATCCAATAGGGAATTAAAAGGGCTACAAAAAAGGTAACTTGAAATTATTTTTTAAATGTACGGTTTTGAGTAATTTAGGTTTGAAATTTCCAAACAGCCGCCATTTAGAAACGCATGATTGGATATAATCACTTATTTTTCTTAAGGTAGATCATTGTTGGTTTAAAATTCATGCCTAGTTTGAACTCAATCAGTCAAATATTACTTTAGATATGAATTATTTTGTAAAAAAAAACAAAATGGTGGATATCTGGAAGAAGGAGCATTTCCGAACCTGTGTATA
This sequence comes from Philaenus spumarius, assembly GCA_018207615.1. Classification (NCBI taxonomy): domain Eukaryota; kingdom Metazoa; phylum Arthropoda; class Insecta; order Hemiptera; family Aphrophoridae; genus Philaenus; species Philaenus spumarius. The sequence continues at coordinate 87,182 of JAGFPH010001050.1, forward strand.
TAAAAACGTTTTGCTTTATTTTCACTAGTAGAACATGTAATAAAAGTTCTTCGGTTTCTTTCTGAATCACCCTGTATAACTTTAGGATAGTTATGTGTTAATATAAAGAGTGTTCATAAAGTCCTATTAACCACCATTATTATTTTTGTTATTGAAGTTAACAAAACTTTGTATATATCTTGTGTTGCATAACAGGAAAATTTTTTGACATATCTGATCCTTTATGATTTTGTGGTGCTCGATTGTTATATTGGGATTAACATTTTCAAATATAAAGGTAGGTCATGTAATACACCAATGAAAAGCTTATTAAAAAAAATTGGGTCTTCGTCGGACCATACGGTGGAAGTTATACTTCTTTGGCCATCCAATGGTATAGACAGGTAGACCTACTATTGATTTAATATATTTTGGGACAAACTAGTCGTAACTTAGAGTAGCCCTAGTATTTTGTAGATGATAGCCTATTCTTTTATAAAAACACTAACCAACACTGAAGGCATATTTTAAAATTAATATCCCATTTTTTCCTTCTTTGTTACATACGATTATGAATACTGTCGTTGTATCTGTTTGGTTGGTCACAGTTAGTCTGAGGACCATGATCGGTGCTCACTTACTACACGCAAAAAAAATAATATTGCATTGTCATCGGTCCTTGATAAGTGTGCAAAGTTTCAAATCAATCCGACGTTTTG
>JAGFPH010001050.1:88047-141716 GCA_018207615.1 Philaenus spumarius
ACGATTTTTCATCAGATTTATGATCCAATCATCCATTTAGCCTCTATTCATCCGAGAAGGGAAGCTCCGCCCAAAGTCCTTAAAGCTAGACGATTTCACCGATTCACTGACATTAATTATTAGGCACTTCCCGTAATCGTACCCCCCTTGACCTCATGCTTGAATTAAAGCTCTCGACGTGAAACTTCTAGGAAAATTGCCAGAATTTAACATTTTTTAATTTTGCAAGTACCTTTTGGGCGGGAAAGATTTTTTAGTTTTTTACTATTTCTTAATTTTATCACTTTGAGCGCATTTAGTAAGAAAACGGTAAGAGATAGCAAAAAATGTTAAATACAAAAGTTGTAGAAAGTTAAATTTCAAAGAAGAGATTTTTTGTCAGATTCAAGATCCAATCATCCCTTTAGCCGCTATTAACCCGAGAAGGAGCTCCGCCAAACAATACATCAAATTTCCTATGTTAATCTAATTGAGATAATGTTTAATGAGTTAGAGTCAGCTGCCAAATAAAACAGCTGATTTGTGCTCGGTCACCTATGTACAAACGAGCCAAAGATTAACGAGATTCTTTAGCGAATTTTCCAACTGCGAGCGAAGCGAATCAGCCATCTGAGGCCGAATGCCGAGGCGGGGTTGGGACGCGAAGCGTCCAGGTGCAGAGCCCCTAGTTAATTATAAAAATCAAATAAATAGTTGTTAATTAGTAAATAGTGATAATATAGGTCTCTACTGAGTTTTGGGTTTTAAGGAATCTTGCTTAGCGGTTTCGCGTAATATGACATACAATTTCAACACGATTTAGCCAAAATAAGTGATTAAGGTGTGAAATTTGAAGAGGATTTAATGCAGTTTCTGCAGATTACAAAATTTGTTTAGTTACAATCATAGTTTTTGAGTTACAAGCGAAAAACTAACAGAAAAATAGTTTTTCCACAAAGTAGGAAATTTTGAATTTTGGTCCTTTTCCAGCTTGCTCTAGTGATCAAATCGTTGAACCAAAATATACATTTGAGGCATGCTTTTTGTAGGAAATTTAATATACAGGGTATTCAAAAAGGACTTTACAACTTTCAAAATTTATATAAATTTTATCAAACAAGGTACAGAGCTGGTTTTGGTGTTGTTTTAAAGGAAAACAGTTCAAGTTTTGACTCGCGAAGTCCTCTAGTGCCTAATCGCGCCGCACAAGCGCTAGTGACAGTTACGTTAAAGATGGCTGCCTTCACTGGACCAGAGCGTGCTAATTGTTTGTTTTGGTTTGAAGAATCGAAGTCTGCGACAACAGTTCAGCGTAATTTTCGTACCAAGTACGCTAAAGATCCTCCTAGTAGGCCTACAATTAATTTATGAGTGGCATAGGTGTTTTGTAGAAACAGGGTGCTCAGTGAAACATAAAAAATCCTCAGGTCGTCCAAGCACATCTGACGAAGTCGTTGAGCAAGTGAGACAAAGTTTTGTAAATAGCCCTACGAAATCGACCCGGCGTGCATCTCGTGAGCTGCAAGTACCACATACGACGGTTTGGAGTGCGTTAAGAAAACGTTTGCACTTGAAACCATACCGATATTCGCTTTTACAAGCAATTAAAGACACTGATAAGATTGCCCGTAGGAACTTCTGTGTGGATATGTTAAATCGAGTTGATGATGATGAACATTTCTTGGACAACATAATCTTTTCCGACGAGTCCACTTTTCACTTAAGTGGCAAGGTAAACACACATAACTGTAGGATTTGGGGCAGTGAAAATCCACATGAAACATTACAACATTTTCGTGATAGCCCTAAAGTGAACGTTTTTTGTGCGTTGAGCAAGAGGAAAGTGTAAGGCCCCTTTTTTTTAAGAGAGAACCATCAATGGGATAGTGTACCTTGATATGTTGCAACAATTTTTAATACCATAGATCGATGAGGATGACCGAGAACGAAATGTTTTCTTTATGCAAGATGGCGCACCACCACACTATCTGACTGACGTCCGGGATTTTCTAAATGACCGCTTCCCAGGTCAATGGATTGGCCGTGATGCGCCAATTGCATGGCCCCCCCCGTTCCCCAGACCTGACACCGCTAGATTTTTTTCTGGGGTTTCATAAAAGATATGGTGTACGTACCTCCTTTGCCGGCCACTCTACCTGAACTTAGAGCAAGAATTTACGCTGCTGCTGAGCAAGTTACACCTGAAATGCTAGTGCGAGGCTGGGAAGAAATCGACTACCGATGGGATGTCTGCAGAATAACCAACGGAAGCCACATAGAACATCTTTAGTTTAAGGTAAAAAAACTTGAATTTTTTCCTTTAAAATAACACCAAAACCAGCTCTGTACCTTGTTTAATAAAATTTATATGAATTTTCAAAGTTGTAAAGTCATTTTTGAAACACCCGTTACTTTAATTTTGTATAGAACAACCTACCTCGAAAAGTAAAAATTTTTAGGTTTTTTGCTATTTTTGTTGTGAAACCATATCCGTGGGAAGTAGCAAAGTTGAAATTTGGATTGAGCACCCCAAAAACATATTGAACGAGTGAGAAAACAACTTCTATATTTTTTCCTGGAAAAACACCATTTTATTGGTTTAACTGACATCGATACAAGGTTGAATGATACTGCTAATTTCTCAATGTTCGCCAGCACACCGCATACGTCCGCACACTAAGATAGCAATAACGAAAAATGCTCTAAGCAAAATATCCAAAGCACGTGCTGTAAAACGTACAACAAAATGCTGTCTCAGTGTGCGGCCAGCCTAAACCTACACCTTCCACGTTACATCAGAACCCTCCACGTGTGTTTATGTTACTCCTTGTTTAGTCTTTGTTATTGAAGTTTCTTTTTTTGTGTTTTGCTATTTTTTACGTTATAATGTCTTGTCGTGTGGCCTTTATAAAACAGTTGATAAAACAGTTGAGATAAACTGATAAAACAGTTAGCCCTCCGATAACTTTGCATCAGTAAGTATCTATACTAATACAAAGAGGTAAAATTAGTTTGTTTGTTTGTATGTAGGTGGTAATCTCTGGAACTACTGAACCGATTTAAAAAAATATTTTTACTAATAAGAAGCTACACTATCCTTGAGTATACATAGGCTAGAATTCATTTTGTTAAAAGCTTTTTTATTTTAACTGCTGTTATAAAATATACGAAATAGTTTGTTTGAACATCATTATTTACCATCTTAGCTTTGGGGTTATTATTAATATTATTATAAAGAAGTAAAATTCTTTTGTTTATTTGTTTGTTTGTAGGGAATAATCTCTCTAACTACTGAACCGATTGAAAAAGTAGTTTTACTAATAAGAAACTACACTATCTTTGAGTATACATAGGCTAGAATACATTTTGTTAAAAGCTTTTTTATTTTAAGTGCTGTTATAAAATATACGAAATAGTTTGTTTGAACATCATTATTTACCATCTTAGCTTTGGGGTTATTATTAATATTATTATAAAGAAGTAAAATTCTTTTGTTTATTTGTTTGTATGTAGGGGATAATCTCTCTAACTACTGAACCGATTGAAAAAGTAGTTTTACTAATAAAAAGCTACACTATCCCTGAGTAACGTAGGATGGAATTAATTTAGATTTAAGTGTTAAAACAAACCCCTAAAACAATATAAATTAATTGTTATATATTCCTTTACCAGTTAGTGAGCTGAAAATTTGTACATTTATATTTTACAACATACATAAAAAAAGTATCATAGATTGACATTTTATCGCGTGCTGCTAAGGGGTAAAAATGTAGTAAAAATTTTGATTGCTATACTTTCCTTAACACTAGAGAATAAACCCTTAATAAATTAAGGAATTTAAAAATAAGAAATCACTATGTTACATCCTAATTAAAACAAATAAGACATATTAGAATTCAATGGGGAAAAGGATTTTTTCTTCAACAGATCACTTTTTAGAACAAGGAGCTCATTATCCATTATTTTTAAAAAGCATAGTGGCATATTATTTTAAAATAAGGATATTTCATCACATAAATGATATCAACGATCACATCCACAAAAATAAAATAAGGTCGAGAAACAACAAATTAGTATTGTTCCAGGGAAAATATTTGTTTAAATAATAATCTATACTTAAATACATAAATAAAATATGTAAACATAAATACAATTTCAAAAAGTTATTTTTTTTATGAAACTTACTTACCCTCCTACCAATTATGTTATGTTAACTACTTATAAGCAATCGGACAATGAAGTAAAACCAAATGAGTAAAACTAAATTGTTACGTTTCTAATATTTATATCACTTTAACTTTCACACGGCGCACCATGGTTTAAATGAGTTATTTACAACACTGTTATTGTTGAAACCTTGGTTCTCTATGAAATAAAGATAATATCAAAATCGTAATAAATGTGTTTTATTTATTTTGTTCATTGTCCGAATATTAATACGTTTCACAACATTCAGAATTCATTAAAACAATTATTAATGTAATTGCATTAAGTATGTCTAACTGGCAACTATTTGGGCTTCAGCCCTTGTAAGCTTCATTTGCAAAAAAAAAAAAAAAAAAAAAAAAAAAAAAAAAAAAAAAAAAAAAAAACACACACACACATACCACAAAACTCTTTATGGGAGCAAAACAGTTACAATTCATCGAAAAAAGATAACTGAAAAAGCGCTTGTGAAGGAACTGAGAGGGCAAGAGAGTGGGGGAACAGCTAGGAGGTTTGACTCACATCACTCCACCCCGCCCGGCCATAGGTGCCGGTTCTACTATATTACATGTTCTGTGCTCCTAACGCGAGACGCGGTTTCTCGACCGACACCCCATCCCGATTACAAAGGGGGCAAAGAAGTATAACTTCAAAAAGAAACAGAATGGCGCAAACTAGAGCTTAGTATCTTGCTTCGTTTCAAAGTACATAATGGACAATTACAGTTCTGGAAAATTATATTGTTGTCCTAACATTAAAGCAGGTTATTAATTTGTTGATATTAGGAATAAGTAAGTTGTATGTTATTTTCCAGAATACTGTTACTGAACCAACACTAAACGTATTCAATTATTTTTTGGAAGAATTCGTTCCACTTGTCGTCAAATATTTAGTATAGTTTGTGTTTTGCTACTTAACACAGAATTCACCGTATCAAAAAGTATACGAAAACGCTAGCGTATTCGAATGGAACGTTGTGTAAAATTTCAAAGCAATCGGTGGAGAACTTTTGGAGATTTAGGAATTTTAACAAACGAATATTTACTTTTTTATTTATATAGATTAAAGTACTAACTACATTGTAGGTCTCTAATTAGTCACCAACAGCCCCCACCCCCACACAAAATCGGTAGCAACAGGATGCTTAGTTAGCCAACCATAATTAATATATCACCAAATAATTTAATAAATAAGACAGGCAGACTAATCGGGATGTTCCTGTCCTATTTTCCATGCACTGATTGATGGTTTAAATTATCAACTCCTCTGTCCTTCCCTCGGTTAATATTCGATGAATATTTCGTTTATTAGGCACCATTGGCCCCCTGAGATCGAGTATCTTTAAGATATTATATATAACCTCAAGTATTTCACTGCAAACCATTATTAAGAAACTTAGAAGACATAACAATATTTATATTCATATTGGTAAAAATGTGCCTTACGACGTGTAAAGTTATTTAGGCTAAAAGACAATGTAAATTATAGAGTTATTCATTGCTATGCTGCTTTATAATAAAACTTTCGGAATTATGTTTGTTGGTGTTACCTGATAAATAGTAATGTATTTTATATATACTTTATAAAGTATTTAGAGTATTTTGAATGCAGTTATTAAACAATAAATTTAAATTTGTAGGATAGATAAAACACACACAAAAACTCGACTATTTGTCTACAATAACATGAATATCAAAATATCATTATTTTGCTTTTACAGCGTTAATGAGGGTTTGTTTGGCAAGTGAAAAATGAACGTATATTTCATACTTGATTTGAGTTAAATTTTTGCCTGAAAAGTAATTTAACTAGAACTATTTAGTGAGCAATACTAATATAGTGTATCAGTCACTAAGTAGGCTATATTCATGTTTATTCTTCTTTAAAGTTAATTACTTTTAAAATTACACTTACACGATTAGATAAAATAAAGCAATAGCATTACCAATTGTACTAAACAAAATTCCTGTTACTATTATTACAGCTGTTATAAATACCTTCTATAAAATCACATTTTTACAAACATACAGCCATTTTAGCTTTCACGGTCGTTGTTCTTGCCTTAGGTAGGTTACACTCTGTATCAGATAAGCTCTTTTCACGAGCTCATTTTAGACAAAAGAGCCTGATGCAGCATTTTTCTATACAAAGCTTCGTCACAGATTAAATGCAATTACAAGTAAGAAATGTCTCTTGGTTAAAGTTATTCGTTTATATAATATAGGAAATACCGATTTTAATTGTTATTGAATCAAGTGTATTTATATATTTTTTTAAATTATTTTAAATAGTGTAGCTTACCTATTCCGTTTTTACAAAATAATAGTAACTCTGAATATTTTTCAAAATTATGTATATATATGTTTTTTTAACACCAACTCAAATCTTCTATGTGCTCATTTCTACTTGTTATGTATGCGCAAATCTATGATAAAGTTTACTAAATAAAACTTGTTTATTTAAAAGAAAATCTTACGGAAACAATACACATTAAAATTTACAAATATTTACAAAAATGTATCAGTTATTAAAACAAGAAACGTATAAGTTGATTAAATACCTAATCAAAAAATAAAGTCATTCGTCAAGTATGATTTGAATTAAATGTTTATATAAATACGTTAAATCTATCTATGGAGGCTAATAATGCTCCATAAATTAGTGTTTTTCGTTTTTTTTACGATTACACTTTAATTCATTAATTATCGAATCACTTACAGTTTATACGAAATTATTGCGTTTATTTAATTAAATGCTGTTCAAAAAACAATTAAACACTTTACATCACATTGCATTAAAAAAAAAAAAAAAAAAAAAAAAAAAAAAAAACAACACACACACACAACACAACACATGCGTCATAAATATTTTAGAACGAATAAAGTGCTTTGAATTATAAAATGTTAAGAGGAACACGAATGTCCACACGGGAGTTATCTTTCGTCAATCCCGTAACAAAAAATAATAACGTATTGTGGGTCTTTTCTATTTTATCCCCGCATTTACAAACTATTTTCTATAGAATGAGGATTAATAGGGATAGAACTACAAATTTGAAATATAATATTTACTCGCCATTTAAACGTATAATCGCAGGGGGAAAAATAATAAACATTTTTTAAACATGCGCAACTTTACTATTCGACTCTAGGCTAACCTATGGCAACAGAAATGCAAAAATAATAATAAAAAAATACCTATAATTTTCTGACCTAACCTATTTAGTCACAGTATGTTTACCTGTATTCAAAATTTAACAGTAAAATGTAAAAAACTTCGTTTTCTGCAAAAATATTAGGCTAGAGTCGAATAGTAAAGATACTCGTTTGCTATAACCCTTATCTAATATCAACAAAAACTGGAAACTTCCTTCCTTATATGTTATAGAGTAGTTATAAATAGTTATTTGGAAATTCCCGATTAATCCTCATTCTATAGAAAATAGTTTGTAAATGCGGGGATATAACAGAAAAGGCTCCGTATTGTTTGATATTAATATTAGTTTAGTAATTTGTTTAGTAATACAGTTATTTTAGTATAGTTATAACTAAACTAGGCACTTATTGAGTAACAAAAAATAAAGCCATGCTCCTTTTGGGTGTGTATAATTTAGGTGCGTATAAGTACAGGGCATGAAATATTGTTAGGTTACATGGTTAGTTTGATTACTGCAGGTCACTGAAGATGGCGACTTTATCGTTGAAACGTATTTGAGTTTATAAACGTATTAGTTGTGAGATTCTGTTTTGAAGTTTTATTATATCAAGTATTTCTTTTCACAAGTCAATATCAATATTTTACTCATTACTCACAAACATGTTTAGAATTTTACTTTTGATCATAATAATTAATAATAAAAACTCAATTTACATTTTAAGATTTTATTTATTTATTTACAGATACTACAACTTCAGAAAATTTTAAATATTTACTATAGAAAGTTATTAAGTTATAACTTTACTATGTTCATAGATTATGCAAATTAGCTGGACATTTGTCATGTGGAACTCTTTGAATTTGATCAACAGGCTTAGTAAGTATACCGCCATTGCACAGTTTTACTTCGTCTTTATTTATTATATCATCGAACATTGTATAATCCCTTACCAGCATCGTAACGAACTCTGAAAACAAAGACAGAATATATGCTATAACTGAAACATGTTTACAGTAAATCTGGTAGCAATACATTTATATTTTAAGATTAAAATAAGTATACAAAAAGTAAGAACAATGACAAAAATAATACATACTATGCCTACACCAAAAATACTAAAACATCACCTGTAAAAATCATTCAGCTATGGTCCCTAGACAGTCTGCTGGGTTGGCACTCTTAATTAATGAACTTACACTTACACAATAATACTCTAACTAAAAAATTCAAACATGAGTTCCAAAGAAGTAACAAAATCACAAAGAGTAATAATTATTGGTCATGTGCTATTATAAAATAAACTTAAAAGTAACAGTCACACAATGTATAAAACTAAAGTAGAAAAAACAAAATTAATAACAATAACAAAACTAAAATAAAAAACATCTGCAATAACCATGGCTGAAAAAACTGTGCATACACATGATGTAATTTTCAATATAGGCTACCCAATTAAGAAAAAAAACTCTACTTCCTAAAACAAAAACGTAAAAAAATGTTTTTTTTAAATTCCTCTATATTAATAAAATGAAAAACCAAAATCACAATTAACCTAAAACTGAAATCAATTTTGAAAGACAACTGAAAGGTTGAAAGACATTTTTTTTCTAAACCCTGACGAAATTGGACACCTGGCAACAAAATGATAAACGGTTTCATCCTCAAGTGTATTACTCAAGGAACATAATATATAATTTGTATTTCTAACCCAAGGTTTAAAATTCAAATCCATTTGCTCCTTTCTGGCTTTAAAAACCCAACGAATTATATTCATATTTAAACTGTTATTAAGGTATAGATAGATTTATTTAACGGCGGCCTGCGCGAAAAATCTGGAGCATGTAGGGGAGGTAGTTGAAGGTAACCCACCACCGCACTCGGTGCCCACTGCTAAGAGAAATGAAAATCATCTGTTTATTATCGATTGCAGTTGTATTAACAGAGTATATTATTATACACATTCTGTGAAAAAATCATCAAGATACGATAAATTACTTTGTTTATAAATTATTATTATTAAATTTTTAGTATCGAAAACGTATATACTTCGGAAACAAAATTTCACAAAACATTTTTGATAAATATATTCGATTTTAGATATTAAAAAAGATTTGGTTTCACAATAAAATTCTCTATAACCTATTATATTCATAACCCAATACAAAATTAAAATAAATGTCAAATAATAAAAACTAAAAAAATATTGTTCACCATTTGTCGAATTTGAAATAGTATATTTTATAGGCATAATCAGTAAAAGTATTAAAATTTGTTGTAACAATCTGATTTTTTTACATTATTATTAAAGATAAGTTTTCTATGTATGGTTCAAATTTTATTAAAATTGGTTAAATATTTTTAAAGTTATCAAATTTTTACTGAAGACGCGAACAATTTTTCACCGAATAAAGATATCGGAAAGTAATTTTTCTAGGCCTAATCAGTAAAGGTATTAACAGTTGTTGTAACAATCTGATTTTTTAATATTATTATTAAAGATATGTTTTCTATGTATGGTTCGAATTTTATTAAAATTGGTTAAATATTTTTAAAGTTATTCAATTTTTACTAAAGACGTGAACAATTTTTCACCGAATAAAGATATCGGAAAGTAATATTTGTAGGCCTAATCAGTAAAGGTATTACAATTTGTTGTAACAATCTGATTTATATATATATTATGGTTGGTTGTTTAATATTTAACATTAATTTCTATAATAAAATATGATTTATATGCCTGTAGTTACAATATTCTTTTAATAAACCCGTTAACATTGTTTTATTGTAATTGTATGTAATTAATTTAATCATTGTATTATCATTCAATAATAATCACATGAGTGGACATTGTAAGGAGCAGGGCTGGTAATAAACAAATATTAGTAAAGAGAAAAATAGCATCAACATGCCGGCCGGGTGGTGGTGCGAGGGGGAGGGGAAGTAGAGTGGGGGTTATACCCTCCCTCTCCACTGTCTCCTCTCTCGCACAAGAACCTACTCAAAATAGGTCACCGTCTAATAAATCCATCTATAGCTTCTAGTGCAAAGTCCAAGGTCTATGATCTTTTATTGTTTATGATACTGTGCATTCTTTGCCCTAACCAAACAGTCTGCCCACCAGCTATATCTAATCGCTCCAACAATTAATGTCAGCAGTTAGTGAAGTCTGTCCGAGGTATCCTCTTTCAAAAAACATCAATCCCAAATTTCTGACTAAGGACTTTCCACTCGCGACACCAATAGACGTTTCTACTGATCACCTGCCTAGCAAGAATATTTGGCAGCCGGGTCGATGGCAACCTCAATACCCTAGTAACATAATACATGTGATTTAAAAAAATAAATATATAAACCTTATGACAACTTGTTTCCAGGTGTGATATGTAATTTGGTGTGTTGTTCGGTAGCTGAAAAAGTCTTTTAATAAAAAACCTTAACACACCCTCTAGTTGGGTGCTTTCCTTATAACACCACACCTAAGCGCTATAACACATTATTGCCCTTACAGTGGCTTTGAAACAGGAAAATTTGACAGACAAGGGATCTTTATTAGAACTGAACAGTTTGAACCAGCCGTATTTTTGCGGCAAGAGCTTTTTCCTTAAAATGTAATTACCAAGAAAGTGAATTTGTTAGAGTTTGTTTAACAAGTATCTATATTAGTTTACAATTTCAACCCTTTGACCTTTGTAAAAAAAACTCAGTCTGCCACCGTTTCTAAAATTCATAATTTCAGATTTATTTAAATTAACCATTCAATTCCAAGTGTCGCAAAATAATTCTAAACTATACCTACGATAATATAATAATAATATAAAAACTAAATATAATAACTAATATATAAGTTAATTGTTTAAAAACTATTTAAATAAACTTAAAAACATTGGTACATAAAAGTTTAAAATTTTCTTTTTAAACCTTTTGTTGCTTACCTGAACTGTGTTCTGGACTAAACTGCGAGCAAAAGTAAATAATTGCGTAGGAAGTGTAATCTGTACACATAATGGAGAAGTCAAACACCAGGTTATTCCGGCCTTCCTCTGGACAACAATCAATGAGAAATATTTAAATCTTAACATAAATAAGATTTAAATGTTTCAATCTCAACATACCTAAGTTTATAGATATTTTTATAAATGCAATAATTATTAATTGTTTTGTGGAATATTAGTTTAACCATATTCTTTTACTTTTTATTTGTTGTTTAGTTTAAAATCATAAGTTTAGCATTATATATCTGAAATAAATGCCCTAAATAATTAACCGATATTTTATTGGTTTTATTAATCTTCTTTTCAAGCTTTAAGAATAATGTATACTAGTGTTTTCGATTATGTAGGCTATACAAAGTCTATGTAGTAATTTCTATGATATTCTTGAAAACAAACAGGACCTATAAAAACTATTTGAGTGTGCAATTTGTGTAGTTTAACTAAAAAACAAGGGACGAGATAAATTGCAGTAGTCAACAAAGATTTGATAGGAAAAATTAACCGTAAATAAATCAGTCATCTATTCAAATAGTGAATTGTTTACTAATCGTAATTACTTGATAATTATATTACTTAGAGAAAATGTTTAAATATTTCTATTTATTATTAATTAAATGTATTTAAAATCTATCATTAGCAATTGGGAAGAAATTTGTATGTTTTATAAGTCTGTCGGGAATGCACTTTTAATTGTTTTGTGTTAATTGGAATATTTCATGTATAATCTTTATGAAACAGGTTTCACCAAAACTTGTTTTTTCCTCCATAAAAATTCTTTCCAATACACCTTTTGGAAATGATGCAGTACTTAAAACGTTCCTTCGAAAAACGTTAACTCGAAAAATGTTAAGTTTTTATTAGTTATTATTAAAATGACGACATATAACTAAAGTTGTAGAGATTGGAATGTGGCATTCCAAGCCACCAGTACAGAGAGGTTCAGGCAGTTATATTACAAATCCGGTCAGAGAGCAGGGGTATGACTGTCACTACAATAAACTGTTGTATTGTTTCAATTTATAAAATAATTATATACCAGTTAACAGAACATAAATATACATTATAATCCGTTTCCTTTCTTTACATATTGTTCTACGTCGTAAAATGTATACATATAGATTCTTAGACAAGTATACAATATGATTATTGATATCGCATATTATAAAACAAATTATTGAGTATATTGTGAGGTACTAGTCAATAGTAAACACATGTGTTGAATAGATCATGCACGAGTTAAATAAATTGCTAGAAACCTTCCTATTTACTGTAGAAGTAACATAACAAAGTTTAAGCAAACTCACTTGGTGATTTCTACCACTTAAAACTACAACAAAACTTCACAGAAAAACAAGACGAAGAAGTGAAATATGAATCTTAACAAAGAACTATATAACACTTAACTTAATAAACTGTAAATTTATTTCCATTGTAAATGGTCCAAAAAATGAATGTAAAACATTTTACACTACAGAAATACAAGCCAAAGTTATTATATTATTAAGTATTTCTAAAAAAGAAACTACATATAGCCCAGTCAATAAATGTTTTGCGTCGGAACTAACTAGTTTAAATCTGTTTTTTTTCGTGGATTTTAGTTGATTCTATAAGGCATATTTTCTGAAAAGTCCTCACCCAACGCCCTCTTGCTCCCCCCTACCCCCCTTAAAATTCACTTTTGAAATACTTCCTTAATTTGTTAATATCTAAGAGAAAAAACGATTGAGTCATATTAATTTCGTTTTTATAATCCTTATAATATCAAAAATGTTCATAGCGTTTAAGCTATAAAATAATTATTTACGGTGAATTTTCAAATTTAATGTTAAAATTTTAACTGATCAGCGGGTTGGCATATCGGCGGTTAATCTGTAGCAAAGCCCTATTGTTTGGACTTTTATTTGTATAGCTGGTCTAATTGTTAGTATTACGATTTTAAAATTTACGTAAAATTTATTTTTAAATTTTTCGTTTATTTTCCTGTATTTCCCTATTATTGAACTGATAAACACACAATGTAATTTATTTTAGCCCAGTCAATATAATAGGGGAAAAATAGGACTTGTTGGATATAATTAGTGACAAGTTGAAATTTTGTTTATAAATTGTAATGTTATTTATATTATTAGAGCCAGTTTTGGTTCGGGGGATTATTATTAACCCTAAGTTATTAGGGCCGATCCATTATCCACCGCCTATGGACCCACCGTGCCCCCGGTCTGGATAAATACAGCAGGTGTCAAGCAGCAGAACATGTTTTGTTTGCTGTCAAAACACCACTACGGACCATCCGCCCACCACTCACATTGTTATTTACGATATATTGCCTATTGATAAGTTGCCTGGGATATATACAATACTGGCACATAAAATTATACTGTTTCAGTTTTATATAAGAATGTGGAAACATTCTTGCTACTGTTTTATTTAAATCCAGTCTCGTCATGATCATAGGCTACATTATTTAATCTACATTATTAAAACTGTTATCACAGAAAAGCCCATTACAGTGCTCACACATGGCTTAACAATTAATTCATACTTTCCGACACTTACAATACTTAAGAACAGAGTCTTACAGCTGCAAGACACGAGGTGCAGAAGGTCATCAGGCGCAAAGGCCTTAGTGTTGGTGTTAAAGCTTTCCTGTAACCTCCATTTTCTTTCATCTTGTCCATCTTCCAGCACCAATCTGATACCAAGCCATGTCTGCACTTGTAAATAAACCTTGAACAAAAGCTGATGAGCAGCTTCAGAAGTTGGGGGAAGCTTTGCGAGGTCGAAGTTTGACCTTAGTTTAAAGTTTTTTATAAGTTTCGTGAACATGAAGTAACGAGCTTCATTGAGGTTCGTGTGCTTATTCTGATCATATAGAGTTAATATAAAATTTTCCCCGTTTATTTTCAGTTCTTCTTTGGAAACATCTTGACGTAGAAACACCGACGCTTATGTTTAATCTTCTTCTGACTTTTGTACAATGTCAGAAAAATTTATTTTCCCCAGAACAAAGAACGAAGATATTGTGTCACAACCTGTTATGACATAAGCAAACAGCATAAGCTTATTTCAACTTCGTCGTTCAACATGTAATCGTCCAGTTACCGGTTTGCAAAACTAAATTACTTGGCTCTCATGTCCAAGCGCTAAAACAGTATTAATAAATCGGTGTATTAATAAGTTGACATTAAACCAAACATGCTTGACACTCCTGCTGGTTTAGACAGTCCGGGACACGGCGGGTCCATATATGGTGGATAATGGAACGGCCCTAATAACTTAGGATTAGGAATAATCCCCCGAACCAAAACTTTCTTTCCTAAAATAAAGATCATTAACAATAACTGTATAAACAAATTTTCAGCTTTTCACTAATTACTTCCAACAAGGGCCTATTTCTTCCATTTATTGACTGGGCTAAAAGAATTCATAGTGTGTTTATAAGTTCAACAATAAATACCAGAAAATAAATTAAAAAAATTATAAATGAATACGTCAATTTTATCATCGTAATACCCATAATTAGACCAACAATACAAATAAAAGTCCAAACAATAGGCCGATTGTTGGCAGATTGACCCTGCCAACGCGCTGTTCCGGCACGCAGGGACTCGTGCCCCCCGCGGCAGGACCATTTGTCAGACCGATTATGTCAACTGGCTGCACTTATCATTTATAAAACTTATATAATTTTAAAGATTACAAAATAAACTAAAAGTTTTGTTTGTGAGATGTTTTTCTTTATTTGCCTCATATTAATAAAAAAATAGCTAAACATGTAATTATTGTAATGGAAAAGTAAACACCGTAACATTAAATTTGTAAATACACAAAAAATATTTATTTATAGCTCAAACGCTATGCAAGTGGTTGAAAGAGAATATTAAAGGATTAAAATAACTAAATAAATATGGCTATATAGCTGTTTTCTCTTAGATGTTGACAAAATAAAGAAGTCTTTTAAAAGTGAATTTTAAGAGGGGGAGGGGCAGGGAATTTTCTGTAAATAATACTCTTATATTATTGTAACATCTAAACAATTCACTAATCACGTTCAATAAAGGCCTATGAAGGCCTATTGTTTCCCTTTATTGACTGGGTTAATAGAGGACAAACGTTCTCAAGAACAAATTTTTGATGGACGAGATTGCTACATTAAATAACGTAAAACAACTAATACAACATAGACCAGATTAAGAAATATAATAATTTGGAATCACTTAACTTAAAAAACAACTGTGTCTTGATACATCTTTTTGCCCATAAAATATTACTATTATATCCTGAATAGCTACGAAATCAATGATTCAAAATTCATTAACTATGTTCGAAGGGCAGAGCGCCTTTAATATTACGGTATTATTAAATTTAAAATATTAATTTAAAGAGGAAAACATAGTACCCAAACAATTTACAAAAATTGTATTTCTATATTCTGTTTAAAGTATTTTTGGTAACGAATATTATACAGGGAAAAGTCAAGAAACAAGAATGTATCTTCATTTTATCTTATTATTGATTAATAAATAAATCTATACAAAAATATAATGTTTTATTATTTTTGTTTCACTTCCTTTGGATTTTTACTAAACAAAATTTATTTTCTACTTTTATTATTTTGGCTAGTAAAAATTAGCATGGGACAATAAATTAACTTTTTCGTACAGTGCATGTGTGTAAATGCATTGTAAAAATTATATATATTCCCAGCATACTAAATCCAGTCACTTCAACTTTAGTATTTGTCTATTTAAAACAGACATTCCGTAATTTTTAGAAGCTTTCTAAAATATATTTCACATAGTAAATTTCAACCATATCACATTTTCAAAATAAAATTACTCCTTTTTATCCCTCCCCCATGAAGCAATTAATATATACTCCAAATGCCCAAGGCAATACGTCCAGGACGTTGCAATTTGGACAATTAAAAGCCCATGAAAATGTGTGTGAATTAAATTGAATGAATTATAAAAAATAGACATGGCATTTTGATGGTACAATCGATTATTACACAGTTTGTTTTATAAAGTTTGTTTCCAACATTAAAATTATAACTAAAATATTATATCTTGAAACTTTATAATACTTACGAATTAGTTTGAAAAGGCCTACTGTTGAGTCTGGGAGGGTGTATGTTCCATATATTTTCGGTTTTACTTGTCTGCAACACATGTATATATATTACTATGAATTCATTTAAAAAATAACAATGATAATGAACAAATTCTAAATAGTAATTTTGAATACTACACATTACCTTAACAACAATATTTACTTAAACCTATAATATTTAGTCCAAGAATTAAAAATTATTTAGTATTGAAAATAACAATTTCGAATGGTACAAATTTAATTTAATGTAAACAAATATGCACTATAACAAAACAGTAGCATTGTTGATAAAATGACAAATAAAATTTCCAACTATTCTTGTACAGATATTAACAACTTTTTTTAAATTTATGCTATTTTATATGTTGAGCCTTTCACTCTGCTATATAGCAATGAACCCTACTACTCGGTACTACTGTACTACTCGGGTGTTTAGCTACTCCTAAAAGATAGTATTGGTATGCATACTCTACGAATAGATAGTAACACAAATATGCTTTGGTTAAACAAAGAAGATAGATTTTAATAATTTCAAAAGTCCTTTCCTTTATTATCTGTTTAGTATGTGAGACCTATTATTAATTAAAAATAGTATATTAATTTTGTTTAGTCACTAGTTTTAATGTTTCTTTGATATTTAAATCTGTAAAATAAATAAAAATAGCATAATAAACTTCAGAAATTTTCCTACACGTGTACATTTTTTATATTTTTGTACTGTACTCATGTGCTTCTTTATGTAAAGTCTTTCATTTTAGATAAAATTATTTAAAAGTAAATCCATGAAATGACTTCACTTTATTACATATTTAATTTAAAATTGGTACAAAACTAATATAATTGTTAAAGTTTTATATTTAAAAACAAAATACTAGTTAATTAATCAGTTATATCTAATTATTTTAAACTACCTGTATGTTATTAACAATTTTTTTTTTTTAAATATAAATAGGAATAAGTATAAGAATATGTTACATTTCAACCTTTTTAATATGACTGTATTAAATTGAATAAAAATAAAAGCACATAATGCATATCCAAAGTTGTATTCATCACTAAAACAAAATTATTTTATCATTCAAATTCTAAAAATGATTACCCAAACAGTATGTCTGTCTTATATTTGTTTTGCTTCGTCTCTGAGCTATCAAAGTAAAAATGCATTTTTCCACAGGATGGATCATGGACCCTGGTTGCTTCGGTTTTGTTCAATACGTCCAATCCTACTATAAACCATTCATCTGCAAACTAAACAAGACACAATCATTTTGTCAACGATTCACAACATTTAATTGAAATTAAAATTGTAAAACCCAAACATACTATGTTTCATTTACTAACAAATTACCTTATGGCGATTCTGTCGAAAAATCCTTGATTTGATGTAGTTTGTATTTCCTTGTCACATGACGCGTTATATATGATAAACGGGACGCACATTTAAAACAAGCTTTAAAGAGCATATTCCATCTTCCAAACTTTCTACCACCAAGAAAATAGTTTCCGCGTTCATAGAGCATTTAACTAACATCAACCATAATTACACATACATTGGCAAAAACTTGAAAATATTACATCACTGAAATAAAGGTCCATTAATGAACGCGAAAGAGGAGTTCCACATATACAAAATCCACACAATCTACTTAATAATAATTTGCTTTTTCATTCCCACACCATCTTCGAAACGATTAATAACACGGAAGCAATTCCAGCGCTTCACGATGTACAAAAACGATAACCCCCTCCCCAATACTGGAGACCATTATCTGCTGACGTGGCATTACTTCAGTTGACGATCGAACACATTCGAGAACGGTATCAGATAACGTAAGTCATCCGTATTTGTATATATTTTAAATGTGTTGCAATTTGTGTTATTTAAATGTTTGTGAAGTGTGCACATTTGAAAATTACTGAATAAAGAGTCGAAACGCGTCATGTGATAAGGAAATACAAACTACATCAAATCAAGGATTGTTCGTCAAAATCGGCATAAGGTAATTCAAGTTAGTAAATATTTAACAATCCCGTAAGGCTACAAGCATTAAAAAATTGATGTTTTATTGTACTTCTGATTGCAAGATCTTATGAATAGTTTTAAGTTCCTTAAAATATTAAACACCTTTAAATTTCATCAAAAGTAAAAAATTACGTTTGTCTTTATTGACATGAAACACTTGTTTAAAACGGAAACCAACTTTATTATTCATATTGTAATTGTATAATCAACTGAATTAAAGTTGATACTTTATTGAAATTAAAGTTGAAGGAAAATGTAACAATAATTATTTTAAATATATGTCTATTCCTTCTTTATTTCCTATTTTCTTCATACACAGATATCTTATACGTGGGGATGTAATTAAGGTACAAATTAAGGGGATTTAATTTTGTTCATGCATGTACAAATTTTAATAAGAAAAAATAACGCAGTTTTTCTTGTTTTTATAACCTGTTAAATACCTATGTTTATTCATTGTTGGGTTTAAAGATATTTTAGTGTTTTAGTGTGTGCAAAATATTATATAAAATACATTTACGGAATATCAATAAGTTTGTGCCTTTTTTAGAAACCAGCACATATCTAAATAAATAACTACATCACTTAAATTGTGAACTTAGATAATAAAATAACCAGGGTGTATACTGAAAGCAAACGGTGACGGCAACTCAACGAAAACGCAACGGAAACTTGAGTTGCTTCAGTATAACATGTACAGTTTAATGCGCCTTGTTTTTACTAGAGCGATCCAAAGGCGACTCCATCACGACATGCTGTAAACTGGACACCTCAGTTGCCTACATGCTCTAGTGAGGATAACAGTGGACAGCAAGATGGCTACTGAACAAGAACTACACATTAAAGTTTGTTCAGTTCATTGAGCAGTATCACTGCCTATATGAGCACACCTGCAGTCCTGCAAGTCGTACAGCGATAGGATTGCAACAAAGCTTGGGAAGTGGTGGCGAAATGAATAATCCTGCATCAAGCTCCTCAAGTGTATTGACTGACAGTGCATCCCGGTCTTCTACCAAAATAAACCATGCACAACTTTATGAAAACTCGAATGCCATTGAGTCATCTAACTTATTTAATTTTGTTGGTACCAGTTGTACATCAACTTACGAGTTAAAAGAACAAAACTCGAAACAAAATTACTTTACTGAAAGTTTCTAAATTTGTATTTTTTACAAAACTAAAACAAACTACTATTTATTTAATTGCAATATTGATATATATTTGCTTAACTATAAGAAATAATATAGCACTTAAAAATTGTTTTAAATAAATTTAATATTGAAGTTATTTACCTTAATGTATTGATGGTCTTACTCCCAATTTATTCGGTACTTTAAAGTTGGTTGTTCTTTTCATCAATAAAGGTGTTAATAAAGACAAGAGGATTTCATAATTATTCTTGCTCATTCGGTAATAATTTAAGGCCTTGTCAAGATACAATTCCAATTCTTATAAAGCATGCCGCTGGCTTTTGTGTAAATTACCTAAATTATATGGATGCACTCTGAACCGTTTTGGTAATATTTTTTTGCTTTCTTTTGTTTACAATTTACAAAGTGACCTAAATATATTAATTTTAGTTTCTTTCAATATTTAGAAAGAAACTCCAGTTGAGTGATCCCAGTTGAAGTTGAGTTTCCGGTCACCGTTTGCTTTCAGTATAAACCCGGCCTAATAGACATTGTAACACTCGACCTGACTAACTGTAGCCTCGCCTCAGGGCATGATGCAACAGTCAGAAAGGCACTTGCGTTGAGGTTTGCTTCTAGAAAATTCGGCAAGCGATCTACCTGTCACTTACGTCAGTCCGAACATTCATTAGCGATTAAAATAGCACAGTAGCATTACGGCGTACTTTTGCTAAATATAGAGTGTAGTTGTAAAAGCAATATGTTAGAGTAACATTCGAGATTTATATTAAAACAATCATAAAAATGATCTTCCAGTGCACCAGATATGTCATTTAATATTTCTGTTTTATCTTGAGATGCTTTGGTATTGCACATGTGTATACATCATTGTAAATTGTCTTTGTCTTTCTTAACTTTTTTTTGAAACAATGTATAACTCCAGTATAGGTATTAGCCTAATTTTGTGGCGAAGAAATCAATTCTAAAGCCTAACTTTTATAAAAGACAATTTTAAAGCCCAACCTTTTGTGTTAAAGAAAATCAGTAATAGCCTAGATATTAAAGCCAGTTACTATAATAATGTTAATGTTATAATGTTAATTATAAACAATTACATCAAGCTTATTAAAGTTTTGAAGCACAATAGACAGCCTTAATCTGTCAACCGGTTCAATTAAAGAAAATCGTGCATAATTTTCAAATTAAAGCCTGTGCACTACATAAATCTAGTGGTGTTATAATATGTTTCTAAGCAAGTTTTGACCTAATCAGACTTGTCATGTTAAAGTTTTAAGTTTTGCTCAATCAATTTTTTAATGGCTAAAAATGTTGCAATGTCAAAACAATAACGCCTTTTCTCTGTAACAGTACTTCAATACTGGTCCAAGTTATGGTTTCTGTTCATCCATTCAGAAGAACAACTGGTTAACAACAATCAAATGAATTAAGTTGACATCAGTTCAAAATTAACTACATCTTACCACAGGCTTCGTTGCACCTAGGTTTCTTTAAAACAGCCTAAAGAACTTAAAGCTTTAAAATACTGTATTCTGTGTTATTGAAAAGGAACAATTTGGTTATCGACTCGTGAACTTCTTTAAGCTGCGACAAAGGCTTCATTAGTGAAAGAAAGGTTGTTAAGGTTATTGTTAAAATAATTTTTTGAATTTAACTTTTATGTTACTATAAATTAAGCTTATAAATTTATGATTAATTAATTTGGAATCGAGCTAGCAATTTTTTATATCCCCATGCCCCTAGGGATTCATTTACAAATTGTGCATTTCTCTTTTATTTATAAACGTAGCGTAACAACTATAAACTAATTTATTTTAGTTTGTTTTTGTAAATGATCTATTTTTTCAATATATATTTATATATATGAGGTTGGCCTACACAATAAATATTCTTTGCAAGTTAATGTATGTACTAAATACTATTTAAACCTGTGCAATACCATTCATTCTGAAAAGATGTGTGTTGGAGTAACATCAAATTGTACCTTGTTTTTCTGATATAATTATTTCCTGTAATCATATATTGTAAAGATAAACTAATATTTGAAAACTTAATGTAAAAGGGACGGTTTTCTATTTGGTTGTATTTTAATTATAAGGGAGGGCTTTTTGATTTCTTTAATACACATAAGTGGGCTTTCTAATTTTGATATATTTATATATGTTGACTTTAATTAAGGTTATATTAACTAAAATTAAGGGCATATCAATAATCTTTTTTAAAATATATTTGAATAAAGTTCATTTGTTATTTAAATTGAGCTTACTGTGTTTAACCTCTTGTGAGTGGTACAATGAAGCATTTCATCAACTTGTTGTATTACCATACATGTAAGACACACATTTTGTAATTTACTTTAGGCATGACCAGTATTCGACCTGGTTAGGCCTAGTTCGACTTCCAAAATTCAAATCTTCGTAGACTGGTACAAGTTGTTACACAAAACCTTAACTAAACTGCTTTAATTTACTAACTGTGTAGGTTGTTTATGTTTGTTCAAACAAATCTGTATTATTATATATATATATATTTATTTATAAAACTAGTAAGAATTAGTACATAACATCGAGGTGTTTTCAAAATGAAATTTACTAGAGTAAAGCAAAATAAGTTAAAGCCATTTGCTTTAAGTTTGAATATACATATTGTAATACTACCACAGATATTATGTGTAATGATTTATTTGGTATAGAAAACCTTTTAAAAACTTTCTTTCTTATTCATAAGTATTTTTTGTGTATAAAAACAATGTTTATTGAAAACGACTCATTAATAATTTTGTAATAATAGTTGCAGCAAATCAATGCATACATACATATGTTTTCATACTATACATATTTTCTAAACGTAAAATTAATGTTTTTGATATAGCTAATATGGGTTTATTTTACTTCCAATAATAAATTTAGTAAAGCCAATTATGCTGTAAAACAACAAAGTGTTCGCTTGAAATTCATTGAAGTGTTCTTGTAACATGGTCTGTCAGGTAGAGTAGGAAAATCCCAGTTCTAAATGCAAATGTCCAAGTATTATCCCTCTTTTACCACATATGCAACAAAAGTGTTTTTTTGTGTAGATATTTTGGTGTAAATTTAGATAAGTGATCTTTCGTTAGATTCCACAAAGATTATAATTGAAATAAATTTGTAAATATTTTTTTATTCCTAGCACAGGTTGTGTATGTGTTTTTGTTCCAATGTTCTTGGACAAAAACAAAAGGGCATATTTTGAAGTAACATTTAGAGATAGATAACTTATAGAGGTAAAGAATTTACTTTATCCTACACTTCTGTATTTGGGTCGTAAACTATATAGGCTACATAAAAAAAAATTCTTAATAAAATAGAATGAAAAAACTAAATTAAAGTCTGAGATTAGAAATAATAATAATAATGTGTAACAAGAACGTACCAACACTTGTATTTATTATTCACTTAACTATAAAAATAACTGAAATGAAACAACAGTTTCTTTTGTTTTATAGAACAAATAAAGTAGATCTCTCAATCTAAATATTATAATATGCAACAAATGCAAAATATTAGTTTTATAAGATTAGTTTTCAATATTTAATTTAAACATAAGTTCTGATATTTAGCTGCAGTATTATAAATACACGAGATAACGATTTTGAACATTATTTTACAGATTGTATTTACAAATTGACAAATGAAGATAAATATAAAATCGTTTTCATTCATACTCCCAAAACTTATCAAAACATATCGTTAATTATATTTGAAATATGTTTCTTATGGCTCTTAGTATGTTATAGTATGCGTTATACCCATGTCATATTTTATCTTAACAGATTTATCGCTTCGTGATAATTTTAATTGTAAGCAGCAGAACCCTGCAAACATCATCCTGTAAAGAATTTACCGTGTAAAGTGTTATTATGTAACAGAGTAAACTGAACTTTAATGATATTACTGTTAACTACAATTTTATTCAGTTACTTATTTATTTTTACTTCATCTAAAGCTGCACTGTAATTATTTTATTTGGGAAATTAAAAGAATAACATTTTAGAGTATTAATCAGTATATGATATTTTATAATTGGTACCAAAAGATAAAATTCTTATAAAAAAAAAAAAAAAAAAAAATACACACTTAATATGATCAAAAACACAACACAAGTAAATTTTAATGTGTTCAGTCTTTATTCCAGGCTGACAACTTTCTTTTTTAAATAAATTAGTAGTGAGAACTCTGCCTACATTTAAACTTGCAATTATATTGCTAGATATTTTCAGTAATGATATCTTAGTGTTAACACATACATTACATATATTGCAAAATTATTGCTACAGTACATTTAGAACTATATATAATATATGTAACAGAATTATCTTATTCTATAATATTTAATATTACTTGTTTCGCAGAAAAGTTCTTCACAGTGTTTGGGTGTTTGCAGTCCCCGGCATACGTGATGCCTGAGAAGCCAATAACAATTAATAGGTGGAGAAACATTCTCTGAAAAAAACGTGTTACATATTGATTATAACCCTAAAAATTGGTATTTACAAATTATTGAAATTTGCAAACAATTATTGAAATAAATTTAATTTTATTTAAAAAAAAACCTACTAAAGCTGTGCAAAATATTTGTTCCGAGTGCAATGTACCACATAAAATTATTTATTCAGCTAAAATTTGGAATCTATGTTATATTTGGCTGCTGATTTGTTTTTCTGTTGTTTGGTGCTGAACGAAAAGTTTAACACAAATACACACATATGCTTTTAGCAGGTTTTACATAATTGGTTTATTATCGAATATTACAGACAGTGTGACACACACCGTCAATCACAGTTATACAGACCAGTGCGATTCAAAATTATACGGCAAACTCATTAGAGCTGATCCAGTAGAAAATAAGCAATTCATTTCATACAAACACTGGTTTCGGAAGTGATCGGGTTTAAGTCTGACCGCTATTTTGTGTTTTTCAAAGACGAGTAATAACTTTAGAATAAATTATTAATATTTAAAATTTCGGAGTATTAACTTTGTATGATAAATTTTACACCTAGTGTAATGATAATAATAACAATAAAATAAATAAATAAAACTTGTAAAATAAATGCAAAATCGTAGTAATTTCTAAAGTTATCATTAATTTTTTCAGAAATACACAAACGATAGACAGGTGGAAAGCAAACGATTCCAAACCTTTATGCTTAATTTTTATTTTAGGTTCAGAGTCTTTATTTTTTAAATACCCCCCCCCCCCCCACAACGTATATTGGTTTGTACGAATACAAAAAATCTAAAAGCTAAGTTTACCATTACTATCCTCCATAGTATTGATTTTAAAGAATAATGACAAAAATAAGTAAATTTATAGTATTTTTTTTTTACC
Organism: Philaenus spumarius; assembly: GCA_018207615.1. Lineage (NCBI taxonomy): Eukaryota > Metazoa > Arthropoda > Insecta > Hemiptera > Aphrophoridae > Philaenus > Philaenus spumarius. Next base: position 113,035 of record JAGFPH010001050.1, read on the forward strand.
AATATTTACAATAGAAGGTAGTATTTTTGTTTTTTTGGGTTAAATAAAACATTTGACTTTACTATATTTCTTGATATAGAACTTTTTCAAGAAAGATGAGGTAACATTTTTTATATACAAGTCTCAAATCTTTATAATAAAAGAAAAACCACAGAAAACGAAAAGTAATGTCAGTTTTTTTTTTTATAAACTGTAAGTATTAAGTATTTATAATTTTATTGTTTGGTTCGAGTATTAATACAATTAATTAATGAATTAATGATTGTTAATGTTTTGGTGATGTCTCTTTGCTTATGATAGAGACTACAATTAATTACTATTAGGGTATATGCCTTATACAAATTATTGTCTAAAGTGGTCAATAAATCAAATAAAAATAAAAAAATGAAACAAAAATAGTCAGTGTACAGATATACTTTATGTTAAATTTGATTTGTATAGGTAAGTTTGAATTACAAAATTCATTTCAGAGATATGAATAATTAGACTTCAAACTTGTAATAAGAATTTTAAAATAAAATATTGAAGAAAATAAATCTCTCTTAAACAAATATTCAACAAAAATTAACAATTACATGACCACACAAATGATAGATGTATAATGCAACGCATTTACAAATTATATAAAACATTTTAAAAATAAATTAAATTGCTTAAAATATTAGTGTAACTTTAACAGTGGCTAAAGTTACGTAGAAATATCTAATTAGAGGTAGTTATGTGTAGAAATATATAAAACATTTGAAAATAATATAAAATCAGTTTGCAATATTATTTATTACTGCCTTAACAAAACAATTATAAATACCTGAAACATCACAACAGTAGCTCACGGCTAAAACTGGTAAATATAACTCCGTATACTTTTTAATATATTTAATTTATGTAAGACATTTAGCCTTGTCAAATCATTAAAAACGTATTATACAATATGTTAATCAAATATAGCGAAAACAATAAAGTATAATTAGCTGATGCCATTTTAGAAAAAAAAACTATTTATATATTTATATTTGTCAAACTAATATCATTATTGATATACGCAGAAGTTTAATTGGCTATTGTCTGTATTCAATTACATTCGGACAACTTCCGGAATTTTAATGTACTTTCTCGAACCGGTTCTTATATTATTTTCTACAGAATTCCTTCAAAACAACAATAATCTCGAAGGAAATGCAGAGACCATTGAAAGGAGAACTGAACTCATAAACAAAATATGACATTAAAGTTTGCTAAATACATATATTAGCTATTTTTATTTAATAACTATTCACATAATTAGTTCACATTACTAGTGACGCCATTCACATTATTAGTTGTATTTCTAGACAACTTTAAAATTTATTGTCGTTTTAGTGTAAACTTTAAAAACAAAGTTCCAAAATGTGTGTATGAAAATAGTTTTTTTTTATAAGTAGGAGATAATTGCTTTTGCACTATAGACACACGAACGGTCAAGGTTATCTAAGATTTATTTACAGACCCTAAAATAAAACTCAAACAAATACCTAGAAGCTAGAATTAATGTGCATAATTTGACCAATTTTTTACCATAACTTACCAATATTTAAACTTAAGTACAACGTAAATAAAAAAAACTTGTTTTTTTATGCGTTATCTTGTAGGTACAGAAGCCGGAAATAGTAAACTTAGTAGCAGCTAGTAACAAATTTCGATTTATTTGAATATGGCAATCTTCTGTTTGTTGAACTGTTATGTTAACTTTTAATAAGAAACTCTTTTTTATATAATGAACTTATGTTTTGTATTTTTATATTATACTAGCTGACCCGTACGGCGTTGCCCGTGGTGGTTGGTATTTTCAGTCTTTTTAACGTAATTGTATTCTATAGCCTATAAGTGTTCAGTCAGTGAGTGGTATTGGGCTTTTATATATATAGATCTTAAATAATAAAAGCACTATTGTCATAATAATAAAAGATCTGAAATTATGATTTTAGTAACTTTGATCCCCCCAAACCCCTCCTAAAATTTCGAAATTGTTCATACTCTTTCTTAGTGAACACCTATGGCCCTAGAGGAAGCTACATACCAAATTTCATTCCAAACCGTTCGGTAGTTTTGAAGAAATCGTGATTTACTAATCTTTACCCCCCAAACACCCCTAAAATTTCCAATTTTTTAAATCCCTTTTTTAGTGAACACTTATGTCCCTAGAGGAAGCTACATACCAAATTTCATTCCAATCCGTTCGGTAGTTTTGAAGAAATCGCGATTTAACAACTTTAATCTCCCCGAACCCCCCCTAAAATTTCGAATTTCTCCAAACCCTTTCTTAGTAAGCACCTATGGCCTTAGAGGAAGCTACATACCAAATTTCATGCCAATCCGTTTGGTAGTTTTGAAGAAATCGTTTTTTAATAAATTTGATCCCCCCAACCTCCCCCTAAAATTTCGAATTTTTTCAAACCCTTTCTTAGTGAGCACCTATGGCCCTAGAGGAAGCTACATACCAAATTTCATTTCAATCCGTTCGGTAGTTTTTGAGAAATCGTGATGAGTGAGTCACTGGTATTTCGCTTATATATATATAGATGATAGGCCTACCGCAATACTTCATATTGTTGAGAAATTAATACACAAATTTGATTCGATTAGGTACAATTTCAAAGAAATAAAAATATATATCCTTGCTAAGAGATGAAACAAACTATAGCAAATGACCACTTAGCAATACAAAAGAAACTCGACAAACTGGATTAAAAAAGATAAATATTCAAGTAAAGAAGCAAGTAATCTGACTTATTATTGAAGTTTAAACTTCTTTAACTGAAAGCTCAAATATAAAATACAATATAAGTTTATGTCAAATTTGCAATAATAAATACTTGTATTGACGCCTTTCAACAAATGGAGAATCGTACCTAGTGGAGGATTTTCATAAGTATTGTTAACAACACTAAATCTTAAAATATCTGACAGAAATTAATTATACACTAGGAAAATCTGTTTGGTATTTCAATGTATTGTATACAAAATATAGAAAATATGATTCGTACATTATTTTTTCGTAGAGTTATTAATGACTGAATATATTTAATTATGTTCTCACGAACTATCATTAGCACTTGATTATTTGAATATTTAATCTCGAGTTGAATAATAAAAACAACAAACACTAATTACCGTCCGGAAGCAAGACAGGTGTGTCCTCATTTAAGTCACTAATGCTTAATGATCTCATCCAGTATGAATAAACAACAATGTTTAGGTATAAATACATACTATACAAATATATAAGTTGCTAGCAGAGATTTTTATTTCGTTCTAGCCGAATAGATTGACATCAAATAAATATGTTCAATAACTTCTTTAACATGCGTTATTAAATGCAAATTATATTATATTATTTCAGAACAATCTATGTGCATAAGTCACAATTATTAGGAAGAATAGTAAATCTCTCTGATATAACTCACATTATACACAGTAACAGGGTTCTGAATTTTTTTAACATTTTGTGAATTTGATAGACTATTCTTTGAGAATATAACATTATACAATTTAAACTTAGATAATCTATATTATTAAGAGTTTATAAAAAATCACATTTCTTAAACACATTTCCATCATTTTACTAAGTATGTTTAAATTAGCAACTTAGTTAATCCAATAACAATATATTTTGGATATACCTAGTAGAAAGATATTATAGAACTGTAATTTCTAGACAAGTAACATGTTTGGCAAAGAGTTCTTTAAAAAAAAAAAAAAACCACATAGTATAGAGATGCCTAGAAACACTCCATAATTGAAATAATGGTCTAGAGGTTATAATAATTATCATAAACGATCCACATGTTTTAAACAATAATAATTGTAATTGATTTGACCAATTTTTAATTTAATTATATTTTATGACATTTGCAATAATTAATGTGGGGAGTCGTGTAAAAGTGTACTCTCTCAAAATGAAAAAAAGAATAATTTATTATATTATTCATTTTGTTATATTATTTATTATATTCCACCGGATACTTAACTCTGTAACTGTCAGACTGCTTAATCAAACTAAGCACTTGTATGGGCGTGCCACTTGAAATAGATCAACTTTGACAACTCTACTTGTAATTAATATTTCACCCATTAAAAATCCCCCAATCGCAAACACATCTAAAACCGTTGGAAAGGAAATGATTTAAACTTAAACTTTTAAACGTAATTTTTTTTTCTAACACATATATTTATATAATTTAATCGTCGTTGTAAAATTGTAGTTTTTCAGTAAACCTGTTGCCGCGCGTGAATCTCAAGCAATTATACTAAACTTTCCCACGTTTCTAAAGCTCAATGGCGCTCAACAGAAATATTTTGATCAATAATATAAAGATATCATTTGATTCGTCAATATTTTATCTTTCTAAAACTGCCTTCCAATGAGACATCACACTTGTACTTTCCAAAAAGTTTTCTGTACACCGTTGAAATTGGACAGTTTTAAACCAATGAAACAGCACATTTTTCAATTGAGATAACGCCTACAATTCTTTACGTTAGTATTTATAACTTTATACCGTTTTGTAGGGAAAACTTCGATCTTTCGTTTGGTGTAAAGTAAACTAGATTTAGAATAAAACACAGCATGAGATAGCAATGTAAGGCTGTTTCCCACGAACTCCACCGGTCATTTTTTGTATGTCCTTTATCGCTGCGAGGTTTAATTTGTTTCCCCTCATTTTGTAATTCAAGTAGCTAATTCGAATACTTTTATGAAATAATAATTTACAAGTATACAGTTCAATTCTTTGATTTAATCTCTACACTTTCTTGTAATAATATTTCATTTTTTGGCAAAGGATATATTAATAAATAATTACTATTCAAACTAGGCCTAGTTTTGTTAGCAGTCTTGTAGTAGGAGCATAAAACTGGTATTTTCAAAATAAGAAATTTGAAATTGATAAATATGTTTTTGCAGTTCTAATTAGAATTAAATTACGAAACTTTTTTATGTTTATGAAAAAAATACAAACATTTTTACTACTTTTTATGTAGTCCTAAAGTTGAACTTTTTCCTTTTGATACTGAACATTTTTGTTTCTTAAGCTAATAACTTTGTAAATTTTACATCAATAATTTTTGTACTGGCATATATAAGAATTCTTTGAACCTTTCTCTACAAAAAAGATACGTAGCGCTAGTGAACCACTCACAAAGCTAGTGAACATATTTAAACCTTAGACATTATGAACCAAAGCAAATTACAATTAGAAGGCATAATAGGTTGGTGAAATTATGACTTATTAATGATTGGTCATAAGAATTACAGTATTACCATTGTTGAAATTAAGTTTTTCCTTGGAAAGTTATATAATCTTTTTAATGTAAATAACGAAATATTGTTGCTTCTTTAAACAAGTTAATAATATAAATTGTCAAATCAAAACAATGCTCTTAATCTACTTTGATTATCTTATGCCTCGATACCTTTAGACAAATGTTCATTTGCAATTTTACTCAACCTTTAAATGCTGTTCAAACAATAAGTATCTTGATTTTAAATTAGTTTTATTATGAAGCGACGAAGCGGTTTTCAAAGCAGTTGCTTTTGTATAATTTTATGAATAGGGTATTATTTTTTATCTGCCAATATTATTACATGTCTATTTAATATACTCTATTTTACTGTATTTGATTATTTAAGAAGAAACAACTTATTACTACTATAAAAGGAAACATAATACTATAGTAACTGGTAAGAACTAACATTTATGATAACGAGTAATGATTTAGAGTAAATTCCATAACGTATACTTTTGTGCAAAGCAATCACATATACTTTTATTTACTGTTATGTTAAAGAAAGCAATAATGGATAGTTCTGCCTGTTTTATTGTCACAACGGTATAGTTTTATCAATGTAAAAATAATGATCTATGAAATGGTGCAGATAATTATTAATATGCACAAATTAAGAACGAAATGGAAATTTAGAATGTATTTTATAAGTAAAACTTAGAGAAACAATAGTTTATGTATCACAATTTTAATTTTAAAATGGTTACAAAGTGGAGGTTTAATATGATGCAGTTAATGTGTTTATATTTTATAATGCAATATAAGTCAATAATTCAACCGGACATGAGTTTTTTGTTTAATTAGTACTAATGTAAATAATATAGTATATATAATAACCTATATCTTGAGATCAAATACAAAAATTGGACAATGCGTGAAAACATACTTGACTTGTACTTACATTTATAGTCATCACTTTTTTCTAAAACCAAAACATTTTGTAAATAATGAAAAATAAAAACAAAATTTATTTCTTTTTTATGCGAACTATCAGACAACCTTTAAGGTAGGTCGGTTTATAGGAATAATGCAAATTGACAATGCATATTTGATGTAAAATGTTATATATTAAAACACTATTTAAAAAGCCTTCAGAATTTAAAGTCAGAATTTGTTTTGCTTTTGCTATTTAGACTATGACAACTACTTTTAAATTTCTACCAGGTTTGGAAAGTTCATAGACATTTAAAACAGATATATAAATATTTAAATAGATTTATATAAAAGAGATTTACGTCTTGTAATTTGTTTATACATGTAGGTATATTAATAATATATACAAAATTAAGTATAAAGGTAAAGAACTAGTTGACCACGTTTTTTTATTTTATTTTCTGCCTTAAATATATAGTGCCAAGCAGCAAAAGACAATCACATAGAGTTTATTAATTGAATTACTTATAAAATCTATAAGTAAATTCTAAACAGATACATTAAAAGAAAAGTATAATTCTTGGTCGGTCAAAATATTAATACTAAGATTTCACCAATAAAAATCTAAATATAAAAAATTCATTTAATGTAGGTTCTAGATGTATAAAACTATTAATTTATAATATTTAACATAATAAATATTATTTTATAATATGATTAATATTTTTATACACCTAGAACCTAATTTAAATGCATTTTTTATATTTAGATTTTTATAATTGAAATTTTAGTATTTATTTGATAAATTTAATTAATACATATTATAACATTGTTGCATTAAACTGTACCATTTTTAAGAAACAGTTTTTTAAATATTCCAAATATTTATTTATTTATTGATCACAGTCTTACAACATTTTTCAACTTCGTGGCTCGGCTTTCCATCCATTTAGCCTTATATATATATATCCCTTTCCCATAACAAAATAACATTTCTCAAAATAACTAATAACTACAACACAACAAAACTTAATTAACTTAATTTAACAACTAATCAACTCCACAAAATTTAAGGATTACCTTAATTATATAAGTATAAATACCATATATATATATAAATCTAACCAAAAACAATTATATCATACTTCACTCTAAAACACCATTTCTATAAATAAATTCTATACATATTAACAATTTTAAATAATTTTATAAATAATAATGATGTGCAAACGACAACATTTATCTCCATACCGTTACCCGCTTACTTATCTTGCTCATTCCAGTTCTTTCTAATTATTGTCATAAACAACCCTACGTCCTTTAGAACCTGATCGTCATTGCTTCTACCAATAAGTAAATAATTATTCTCCTCAGACCTCCATGATTTTAAGTGCTTGCCAATTAATTTAGAACGTAATTTTTTAAATTTATTGCAATTTAATAATAAAAGTTGTGCCGAAATATTACCCCCGCATAGACGGCATGCTTTCACTTCCACATTCCATATCCTTAGCTTCCAAACCAGCCTCCTCCACCAAGCTAACCCCAACTCTCTCTCTTTCCCATATTCAAATACTTTGCCCTTCCAAAATCTCCCATTATTTTTACAAAATTTTCCAGCGACGATTTTTCCCACATTTGAGTTGCCAAAGTTTGTGTCTCTATATTTGTAAATTTATTCTTAATCTGATTTTTTATGAATTTTAATTTTAAATCTGAATTTTGTAATATCCATTCGAGGTCTATTTCCTCCATCTTTTTTCTCTAACTTCCCTAACCAACACTTGCTTTTTAGCTCAATTTGATATTGGAAGCATATCTGTAGTACATTATTCCATTTTACCGACAGTTAATGTTTATTAATTATAGACATTTGTTTGACTTAACATTATCCATTGTGTATAAGACACGAGATTTCCTACAATTCCAGCTGAAAGTGACAAGACGTGTGTTGTATTCAATTAAAGTAAGGATGAAGATTAATTAATTCCTTCAAAGAACATTTTCCTCTTACAACACATTTGAAATAATCAGAGGAACCAAGTTATAAACTAATTTCTCATGCTTTATACTGTGAAAGTTTGTCGAGTCCGGAACGTGTTCCAATTTAACGTTTGTTGTTTGAATTCCCTGCAGGTCTGTGATTGTACTTCAAACAGTTGTTCCATGTTCGGAAATTGTTACCTCGTTAGTTGAGCTTTATAACCTACTTATAACTAGCAAGCATGGTTTTATTTTCAGACAACAAAGGAAATACAAACTTGTTAGCTTTAAATTAGTCAGTGTACATAATGGTAAAACTAACACTCGTGAGAGGAAGGATATTGTTTAATTTAGGTAATTTAGTTGAATAAAAATAACTTGTAATAACTGCCTACAGTTAAACAGTAATCTCCTTTAAAAAATTTCACATGTAATTCTAATTATTGAATGAACTGTTCTACAATAACTCAACAGTTTTATTTATAAAATACTAGTTGTCGCTAAAGTTCATTTTTACTATTGCGACGACTAACTAATAAAAGAGGACTGTGGCGACAAAATCACACTGATTTGAATAAAAAAACCCGAACCACAAAACAAGAAAAAACAAATCTAAACAACTGAATTATAAAAACTAAACTAAATTACGTGGCTCCTCCCATTCCCTCACCAGGTCGGTCTTGGATTGAACGGAACGGGGAGGAGTGGGGAAAGGCAGGTATATATAGCTCTGTAATATTGTCTGTATACTTTAGAGTGTTAAAACCCTCTGAGGATGATGACCATGTCATCGAAATGTACATAAGGGTAGCGTAATAAACATAACTTACAATTTAGTTGTTTAGTTATTGTTTTTGTTCCTTGTTTTGTGGTTCAGGGTTTTTATTCAAATCAGTTTGTGAAATATTGCATTCCAAACATAACCCATGTTATGCAGTATTTCATTTAACTTCTATTTTACGTCTATAACTTAATCCAAATTTATTTTGTTCCAGTTTATAAACTGAACACATAAGAAACCAAAACTGAACATTCTAATAACTATGTACAAACCTAATGCACATGTAATGCATTTTAAAACAGTAGCTTACTGGTATACTGGAGAAGGTCTAGAATGACCCTGGCCTCGAGATGCTCAGTAGACTCGGAGTTGATTCGAGTGGTGGGGGATCAGAAAGGCTCAGTCTGTTGCAGCGCTCTGGACATAATACTTCAGTCTGGAACCCCTTGTAACGGTTTCCAATAAATATATTGTCTGTGCATGATGTCCCTTCTCCCACTTGCTTTAATTTTTCCCTCCCGCCAGAGCATATCACAGCTCATGGTACATCTGACGAATTATACGACTTGATATCTCGACCAGACCTCTCGCCTTCCACTGATATTTCGATTTAACTACAAAATTAAACATACATTCATTTTAATTATCAGGCGAAGTGTTTAAGACATGTTTTTCTGATGCAGTTAGAATAGCAATTTTTTCTATAGAAACTTTGTTCTTAAAATGGAAATCTAAATATAAATAACATTAATAACTTTACGAAATAAAAATTACAAATTAATTAACATATAAATATCCCAGGTTTTCCTCACATTGGTTTTGTTCTCAAATCCTATGTGTGGGCAAACTTTTGCACATGTGCAATTAATGGGTTACGTGCAATTTCGCAATCCATAAATTAATAAATTCATCTTGAATACATTAATGCATGTATATGCAACACGTTCTAACAAAAACGCATACAGCTATAAATTCCTTCTTTTGACAAAGATTAAATTCTTAGTCATATTATCTAACCAAAGCAAATACATAAAGGTGTAAGCTAATAATTCAAAGTATTAGTCGGGTAGGTACTTCACATTTAAAGAGAAGTGATTTTTAGCGGAATTAGTAACAACAGAAGTAAAAATACTGATTTAAGAATATATGTAGAGAAGACTTGACTTAAGTGTACGAATTATACATTTAGATGTCGCATATTAATTAATCTAAATTATTTAATTCGGTAAAGAAGTTTTAACATTTATATTATTTTTAAGAGAAATTATAGTTTTGAAAATAAGAAGGTATACTAGTTGGAGACAGTAAGTCGGCATGGATTTGTAGTTTTTTCAAATAAAAACAAAGCCGCTGATAGTTATTTTTAGTTTTTGTTGGTTTATTTTGGTCACATATGTCTTAAAATAATTTATTAAATAAGGGTTGGTAATTTTTTACGTTAGTAAGTTATTAAGTTTATTAAGTTTAATATTAGTTACTTTAAAATGTTATAGTTAAGAAGTTACATACTTAAGAATTCAAAAGAAAATCACTTGTAAAGTGTCTTAACTAGAACGGGCATTTACATTAACAAAACAAAAAACTAATTTATGAGTTATCTGAACGCATTTGGTAGATTTAAAGATGATTTTATATAAATTATTAATAAATTTGGAATTAATTATTTTAATTTATTTCTAGTATGGTTGACAATCAGAAAACTATACCAAATGAAAAGTTGATTGGATAATATATTATATATAAAAAAAGAAGGTAGGTGATGAAACCACTACCTAAACCAGTTTTAAAACAATGGCTAATTAAAAATTATTTTTATCAAGATACCTTGAAACTACATATAAGGCTTAATATAAATTAGTCAATACGCAAGTGTATCTGCAAGTGTTTGTTAGTAATATTATAGAATACAACTTCGTCAAGTTTGACTGAGAAGTAGCGCAACAGAGTCCATGTATGTCATTTATTATTAGTATTTATTGTGTTTTAGCTAATGCCTATGAGGTTTTATTATTTATTAAAATAATTAAAAGAGACCTTATGGCCCAAAATTAAAATTCTTACAAATATCACTTATTAAACATCGTTTTTAAAAATAATTTTAAACACCATCGTGATTTATGTGTATTATCTATGATCCAGTGAATATTGGAAGACCTACACAGGTTGATATATAGAGACTTTTTATAATATTTACTAAGGTTTCGTGTTTTTATTTGAAGTCAATTATAAATAATCTAAAATATTTGAAAAAGTAGTAATCAGACATTTGAAACAATACGAGTTTCCACCTTTTGTCGGTAAGTGACACGAATGCTGTGATTATACAATATTTACAAAGAAGAAACACATAATATTCAGGAATAATCTAAAATTTAATAGTTTACAAAGTTTTATTGTATAATTAAAGAGAAACCCGCTGTCTGTATCAATTAAAACTTATAATTTTTTGAGCATCAATCGGACTTACAAAACTTGATTTTAATACGGTAGTTTTAGAACAAAACTTTTAAATAAATACGGGACAGAAAATTAAAAATGTATAGTACATAGTATTAAATTGTAAAAGATTGTATACATAACGAGAGAAGAGAAATTTCAGTAATTTTATTTAGTTATCCATGTTTAGAAAACTTATAATAAGTTTCTAATTGTATTTAAAAAAAGCTTTGCAGGAATAGAAATTGGACTATAGTATACGATACCGTACAATTTTAGTTTTTTTTACATATTTTTTATTTTCATTTTCGTTTTTAAGAGTTTGCTGTTTCTATGACAGAATGTGGAACAGCTGGCTCTTCCTTTCTCTTAAATAACAATGTAGGACGATTATCATTTGGAAAGAGAAGTCCTAAGCTCCCTTCTTTCTGTTTTTTTTATTTACTCGAAATTTATTTTGAAAAGTCAAAATCGCTCTAACTCAAACATTTTAAACACTCCTAACTATCGTTGTGTGGCATATCTTTTAAAAACTTATTTACTTAATCTAACTAAATACAAAAAGAATAATAATTACAATTTTAAAAAAATAATAGTCTACTGCAAAATTTAGCAATTTTGGAAAACACGATTTCGTTTGTTTTTTGGCTGCCAATTTTTATCGGTTTAAGATTTGGATGTGAAAATTTCACCGTAGGTTTTCTCTTAAAATTCTACTTTGAAATTATGTATTACATGACCACCTTCCTATTTAAAAAAAAAACAAAGTTACATTCAAGATTGCGGATATCATTTTTTTGGAAATCATAATAAAATAGTATTTTTACATAGGGTAGGTTCCTCAATCACATATCTACCTTACAATTGTCCTTATATATGAAATATTAAACCGTCTCCAGACTTTTCAGCACCTCTGTATTTAATGAAACACTTAATATTAATAATATTGCTTTAATTGCAACTACACAAGTAAACATAGAAATCAAATTAATTGTTTCACTTTTTCTATGTTGTGCTCTTGGTGAATTTTAATAAATACAATTTACAGCATGTTATAAACTATTTATAAACTAATGAAGATAAAATTGAAAGTTTTTCTTATACTGTGAAATTATTATGGACTTAATTTTTAATACAATTTCCATTTTATGAGAATTTGGGCATATTGTTTTAGGAAAATGTTCCTGACCCTGCTGATTGGTCTCTGCTACTTAGAGAATGCGTATGGTGGTGACGGTGAATGCAAACATGCAAAGCCATTGGAAAACTTTTCGATGAAAAATGTAATTTTATACTGTATATATTTCAAACTGTTTAATGTGAATATGACGATTTGATTAATGTTCACATTTTAAAATATAATGCATAACTATATTTATAATAACAAAGTGTAAGACTAGTTTGTCTTGTAGGAAATATTTCCGTATGAATCTATAACCAATTAATTTGGAAACTTAAATAATGAATGTTGAGTATTACATACGTATAGATCATATATGGGAAATGTATTATTAATTCAATACAATATCCTTTAATAGCAAATCAAATACCAATGAAGCATCAAGCTACTGCAATACCATTTCAGTACGGCTCTGTTACAATATTTTAGCTTTGTTCTTTTGTTCACGAGTAGGCCTAAACGTGGACAAAATATGAAAGACCTTTGAACAAACATCAAAACAACTAATCTCAATTGTGAAGGAATTAAAAAAATACTGTTTATAAAAACAAATGTATTATTTTTTGTGAAGTAAAGAGATCAATAACACACGAAGTAACACTTATTGGTGGTTTAAAACTAATTAAACCATTTAAACAAAACTCTAATAAATGTTGTTTTATTTATTTGTTTACATCACCTAAACTTCAACTTAAACGTGTATATTTAAATCTAGAAATTGTAATACTATCTGTATATAAACCGGTTTACTTGCTGAAAGTATTTACTTTATGATTTATGATGAACTGCGCAAGGGTATTCGTTTATTGATTTTATATTTTCTTCTGCAATGAATTTCAATAACTTCTTAAACAAAGTATATTGTTGCTAAATAGATATTTTTTTAAAAGGTGATATGAACTAATATCTTTAAACATTGAAAGTATATTTAGATACGTTCTTCATTTAATTTAAAAATGATCTAATTGTTAATACGCAAAATATTTATTGTCTACTGAAAAAAAAGTTAAACATTGTTAATTAAAAAAAAAAAAAAACAGACAAAGACAAGGAATAAATGCCATTATTGCCTAGGCAGTAAGTTAGATAACCATACTAGTGACATAAAATTGAACAATAATGGTGTGATTAAGATAGTTTAGTGGTTAGAACATAATGTGTAGAGAAAGACGAAATTCCTGGGTTCAAATTCCAGTCTTGTTATATTTGTTTTTCTTGTAATTTTGTTAGTTTAATACCAAAGGACAATTTTACAGCGTAGTATTATTTTAACTTAAAAGTTAGCTTCATAGTATTTAGTTTCCATGTACTTTGTCTAAATGATAAATGACATTTATATTGCTTTCTTTACTTAAGGCATTTTTATTGAGTTATTGGTTAGTTTGCAGGTGATTGGTTTGTAGCAGCAACAGAAGGATTTGATGAAACTACCAGAGCAAGGTTCGCTCAATTTAGTTGTAAAAAACTAAAACTCTCTGATTCAGAAAAGCCAGATACGAAAGTATATGAGTGGAGTGTGGAAATTCCTGCAGGGTAACGTACAATATTATCCTATTACTTTATCCTATTCCTATTAATTCCTTGTATCTATCTTTGTATCTGTCGCGGATCTAGAAAACGGCTCTAACGAATTCTAAGAAATTTTGTATTTAGGTATAGTTTTGATTTTTAAGTACACCCATATAGTTGTATTTCGTGTAAAAACGCCATTTTTTTAGAAAATCTAATTTAAAAGTTGAAAAATTTTAACATAGGGTCTTATGGGTTGCCATGTTGGTTAAAAAATAACAACGAAATAGTAAATAAAGCGATCAAAACAGCTGTTTATAAACAAGCCAATTTATACTGTTTTAGCACGTTGGGAATAGAGGGGAATAGAATTGAGATTGAGTATTATCCAAAATCATCTGTTCATTTGATAATTTTAATTACTGTTAAAAAACAAGCTAATGTATAATGTTTTAGCACCTTGGAATTAGAATAAATTGGGCGTGATTTAACAATTTATTTTGTCAAAAAAAAGCTAAACTTGGCAAAGATGGATAAATTCTAAAAGTCAATTTTGTAATATAAGCCTGGCTCATTTCTGAAACATAGTATTGAGGTTATGTTATTCTTGCAATAATTTTTACTATATTTAGGCCTGGTTTAAAAATTTTAGTTTACAGAAGATAGTAGAACTAGGACTAAAATTGTAATGAAAGCCTCTCACGTTTCTAAAGCATGTATTTGAGGTTTTAATTAATCTTGCAATTACTGTTAATATATTTAAGCCTGGTTTCATTATTTTATTTTCCGGGAGATTAACAAGATTCTCTAGCGAATTTTCCAACTGCGAGCGAAGCGAAGCAGCCATCTGAGGCCGAAGGCCAAAGCGTGGTTGGAACGCCAAGAGTCCAGGGGCTGAGCCCCTAGTTTTTATTTAAAAGTTGACAAAGTAATTTATTTAATTTGTAATGATGTATATTTTAGGAACGAGAGTGTGGTTGAGATGTATTCTCATTATGCCGATCGGGAAAGCTGCATACAAAATTACGCGATCTTAGGTATCGGCTTTAAGATCTCATTTAAGCTCATTATATATCAGTGGTGGCCTAGAATACCTTTATTTGGTTAGTTATATCGAGTATTGTAGGAACATATCAAATTTATGAGATTATTTTTCATGTTATGAAAAAGATGTACATAATGGTGAATGTCAACTATTGAAGCAAAACAAAAGCAACATTCTGCATAATGTTAATATACATTTAATTACAATCGATCTGTCAGCTATAATATAAAATCAGCATGTTATCGGTGTTCTTAATTTAACCCGTACTAAACCAAATTATGACACTAAACAAATAACTTTTAATTTAAATTTATAAAATGACTTCTACAGAAGTGTGGTTATGACTGCCTCAATAAGTCATGCATTACTCCAAAAAATCTTGGTGCATAAACTCATCCACAGAATAAAATGATCCAGACAACAAAAGTTGTCTAAGGCTGTTTTTAAAAGACTTAGAATTTAGTATGTTTTTAAATTTGTCTTTGAGTTTATTAAAAAAATCTAGCACCTGTTTGTGAAGTAAGTTTACTATACAGATTTAACCTGTGCAGATTCACACGATATTCACAAGCATTTCTGGTGCTAAAAGTGTGTACGTCCTTGTTCAGCACATGTTCACACTGAAACTTAAAATATAAAATTATTTTCAGTGTATAGATACTTGGAACATTAAGCACTCCCAGATCTTTAAAAGCATTTCTACAAGTTTGTAATTTGTTTAATCCTGCCACCAACCTAAAAGCTTTCTTTTCAGAACAAACAATCTTTGCATTTTTTGATCTAATGAATTTCCCCAAAGTAAAATTCCAATTTCATGTGTGGAGTTCTGCAATACTGTTTTAAATTTCGCAGAGCAAATACTCCTGAACTAATTTTAGAACTGATGCTGTTTACATTCTTATTCCAAGTTAGCTTGTTATCTATAAGGAGACCCAAGAAATTTTCTGAATTGACTTCTTCAATTTCTCTTTCTCCTATGAAGACACTTGGCGTCTGGTTGTAGCTTTCCTTTAATCTAAAATGTATTTAATGTGTCTTATTATTATTAATTTTCAAATAGTTTTCCGCGAGTTACTGATCCGTGGCATTGACCTGTAACAAGGCCTTCTGTTCTAGGATTTGCATAGAGTTAGCTTTAAAAGTTAACGTTGTATCATCAGCAAATTGAATTAATTTATCCAACGTAATATCTGATGATATATGTTTATGGCTCAAATGGCACACTACAGCATGAGGCTGCCTCTCAACAATCTCACTTATAAGACCATTCATGCGATAAATATCTTCGTTATCATTCATTCATTATCAAATCTGTACACATTACTAAGTTGTTATGGTATGTTTTTTGGCAAATATAGTTTATAGTCGGTTTAAAGTTCTTTTCACGACCCGCATCATTTGTCCCTCTTATTATTACCACAACTAAACCGCGTTTAGTAAATACAGACACTGATTTTAAGTCCCCACATACGTTCTGTAATCCTGCTTTAGGATAAAACAAGTTACATGTATCAAACTCATCGCATGAGGCTTTGTTCTGATTTAGAACATCAAACAACCTTCGACCATGAATATCCGCTAAAATGAGTAATTTTCCTTTTTTGGTTATTCGCACTGAGTGACTTTTTGATTTCCTGGGTGTGGTGTCCAGTATACTGACCTTTAGAATTACGCTTTAACTTTTTCTTTGGTAAATTTGTTTTTCCGACTCTTTCCATTTATTTATGGGCTGTTGTTCCCAGTTTTTTATATCCAAAGGCCTATTTAATAATAATTCTGGTCCCTTACTTACATTACTACTTTCTTTATTTAATTCGTCTTTCAGATTACTTAATTTTTCCTCTATTTGTTTTAATCTGTTATCATGTTCTAAAATTATCCTTCTCAGGTAATCCAAATCTTATTTAAGAGAAGAGGCGGAATGTAACAATTCAATTTTTTGTGCTACAAGTAAATCATTTTCTATCACCAAGTCGCAATTTATTTGTCCTCTAGCTCATTTTTTTATTCAAGACATTAGTCTTCTTATTATTAGACGTATATGTGTATGTATATTATTATACAGACGTATATGTATACGGTACACTGAGTTATCGCTCATTCTCTCTCCTCGCTATCCATTGCCATTTGCAGACAATTATATAATA
This sequence comes from Philaenus spumarius, assembly GCA_018207615.1. Classification (NCBI taxonomy): domain Eukaryota; kingdom Metazoa; phylum Arthropoda; class Insecta; order Hemiptera; family Aphrophoridae; genus Philaenus; species Philaenus spumarius. Next base: position 130,311 of record JAGFPH010001050.1, read on the forward strand.
TATTATATTGTGTATGTACATTTTAAGTCTAGCGTATTAGCCTATTACCTAAACTTACTCGCTAATAGCTTTACTAGAGTAGCTTTACTACTCTCGCTAAACTTGCCTTCGATAAAAATAGACATCCGATATGTATGAAATTTAAAATATACATAAACATTATAAGTATAAATATAATGTACAATAATTTTACATCTACGATAATTTTAAACTAAATAAGCCAGCAACTTTACAAACGCATAATTATCAGTTAATATGTTTGTATTAAAAGTAGTATTTTTATAAAAATATTAATCCTATTCGTTTGAAATTTATAACACATATAAATAATATATTATATAAACATTTAAACTCTACGACAATATTTAAGCACATAGGCCATCAAGTTTATTAATCAAAGCCTCTTTTCTAGGCATAACACAGTATGGTTAAACTTTACTATCATACTACGAAATAAAAACGTTAATAAATATCTCATTAAAAATTTATTTCATTTAAAAAAATTATAAAGAATCTTATTCCTGATTAAATTGTAAATGTACTACAATTTTAATATTATAAATTAATAATTACAAGTGTTGTGATCTTTTGAAGTCAACAAGAGTTTTTATGTTAACAATCTATTTACAAAGTTCCATCTAGTTGATAACTCATAACCGTTATTTCGAATTGAAAATTCCAAACATATCTAAATAGGGGGGGGGGGTAGGCGAAGGTGTATTTATTTTGATTATCTTAAATAATTATTATGTCAATTAAGTTATATTTATATTTTGTTGTACTGTACTTTCGTAGTGCATAAAATATTTTTTTTAGTAAATAAACTATACAAAAATGTTAAAACTAGAATATTTAATGTTAATGTTTTTAATTTACAAACTATACAATATTAATTTTTGGAAAATAATTTTAATTACAATTAATAGGAAAATAAAAAACACCGTTATTTTATAGTTTTAAGTTTTCACTTCTGTCAGCAGTATCACAGCGACTGCCATTAAAAAAAAAAAAACATCTTTTTTAACACACAAACAATAGCAACAAAACCAGGAAAGTATCGTAGAAACTCCAAAAGACACGTGCCGGCTAGATGTGTTATCCGCCATTAGAGTCCACACCCTCTTCCTTCGCCGCACGGGTCTGTTTCGCCGACACTGACAGTCGTTCATTGCAGTGGGGGCAACCTACTTCCTACACCAGCTCGACAGCCGGGTATCGTTTACACGACCACGAAATTTGTCGGGCAAGTGTGAAAATAGTCGTACACTCTTCGATAAGTGTGAAACAGGCCTTATATTAGGCATGTTTCCATTAACATGCCTTGAACCCAGTTTCGTTTCACATGTTAAGTCAATATTATGTTAAGCAAGAAATGGTAAAGGAGAAATATTGTTCTACTTCTGTTAGGAATTGCGCAAAAATTGCAGTAATTACATATTTTTTGTTATATTTATCTAAAGTTTTTACTAGATGATACATAATATTTATTTATTCATTTCGCTAGGTTTATTGATTAAGATTTATAACAAGTTATAATACATTTTGCATCATATATTATAAATATTGTTAATTACATTACGTAATATTTTAAAATATTTCATGGAGAGAATAATAATAGTAAATTATTCGTAATATCAATAAAAAAAGACTTTCTTTAACTTTTTTGTTTTAATTTCCATTTGTAAACTATCTTAATATTGGTCGGGCAACTTAATTTCTCTACAAACTACTAAAATAGGATTAGAAATAAGATCGTCTATTTCCCCGCCTAAATAATCTGTCTTCATTGCTTAAGAGTCTAAAATGCCTTCAATGTTGTTAATTAACATAATAATTAGCAATTATTGATAATTTATAGTCCCAATTTTGAATTATCCTATTTCCGTATTTTCCTTAAATATCTGAACCAAGACTGTTCAACTTTTTCTTAGTAAAACTCTTTACCTAAAATAACAAACTGAGATATTTTGTACGCGATTCATCAAATGGTACATTACCTTTCTAGGTAATTTGATATCAAAATTAAAATACGTAAAACAAATACATTATGGAAATATCGGGTTTTGTACTTTTAGTTGAGTAATATAAATTGAAATACATGCACTAAATTTTTGTAAGAATTAACTCTAACATATAGGACACTTACTTTATACAAAATTAAAATTTCACATAGTATATAAACATTTTTTACAATTAATAGTAAATATGTTCTCTCTTAAGAAGCAACTTAAAAATATCTATATTTAAATAAAATTTGTTTTGAAATTTAGTATTTCTTATTATAGTTTAGTAAAATAATATGTGAATTTTTACACAGTAATTTCTTTATATTTTCAATTTATGTATTACAGAGAACCAGAGATCGAGAATGATGGAACGTACTATTTAAATAATTCCAATGTTGGGTTCATGAAAGTGAACTGTAAGTATTGAACAACTAGGCTACATGTAATGAAATAAATATAAACAATGTCATGTCTAACCACTATAATATACAAAGTATATACAAACTTGTGATGTACAAGCCTTTCCTTCCATTATTTATCGATAAAAATATTAGTTTTGACGTGATTTTTATTGTTTCTTTTTCATAGGTTAAAATTTTTCATTATTAATTAATAATACAAATTCAATAAGGTGACGAAGTTTATATGGGTTTGTTATAATATTAGTAATTTAAAATTACATCTGTAACGTTAGAATACGTTTAGAATTATTTAGATGTTTTACATTCTTTTAAAAATTCCATTTTCGATGCATGTTGCTATTTACAAACATTTTCAACAATTTGTTATGATGTTTTTTTCCTGTAGCAATGCAATTACTTAAGTTTAGTAGAACATTCATTTTTACTAAAACAGAAAATGGTTTTGAAATTAATAATTATATTCTGACAAATATATACATGAGTAGAGATAAATATTTTGAATAAAGGCAATTTTCAAGGAATGGTTAATATGATGTTTTTGCATTATATTCAAAGTCGATAGCATTATTAAATAAAAATATAATAACAAATAAAAACACTACCGCAAAAGACAAGAACAAATTATAGATCTAAAGGTATCCTTCTTATAAATACAAACTATTGTCACTTTGAGATAATTCTCAGAAGGCGCAAACTACAACACATGCGGACTTGTTTGTATGGAATCTGTTCTAGTATGAGGCAAGAAAATATAATTGCATTGATCCGGCCACTTTATCACTAAACACTGTTTTAACGGACACGTTCCTTTAAGGCCTTACAATAGGTACCGCAGGTGGCGTCTACCCCCTCATCTATATACAGGGTATCCAGTAAAAGGGATCAAACTTCGGGTAATGGTTCTATGGGTTAAAATAAGAAGAAAAGTCTAGCTTTGTTTTCCAGATATCTGTCATTTTGTTTTTTGTACAAAATAATTCAAATCTAGAGGACGGTTTTACTGATTGAGTTCAAACTTGGCGTGAGGTTTAACCTAACAATGATATATCTAAAGTAAAATAAATAATTTAATCCAATCATGCTTTTCAAAATAGCGGCAGTTTGAAAATTTCAAACCTAAATTACTCAAAAACCGTAAATTTTAACGAAAAATGGCAAGACTCCTTTTTTGTATCCCTTTTGATTTCCTATCGAATGATGTAACGTTCAAAACAATCGGATGAAGGATAATAGCTAAGTTAAAGATAATGACAGCAAATGTACATACAATATTGCTGTGTTTACTGTGTTGGTATAGTATGCCGGGTTGAACAAACCAATTATTACAGATAACTTAATTATTATAATATTATCCTTCATCCTACAGTTAAAAAAAAAATACTATTCGATAGGGAATCAAAAGAATTACAAAAAAGGTGTCGACATTTTTCTTTATAATGTACGGTTTTTGAATTATTTAGGTTTGAAATTTTTAAACAGCCACCATTTTTAAATCGCACGATTCGATGGTATCGATTATTTTTTGGAGATATTTTTGTTGTTAGGTTAAGCTTCATGCCAAGTTTGAACTCAATCAGTCAAACCGTTCTCTAGATATGAATTATTTTGTTAAAAAAAAAACAAAATGACGGATATCTGGGAAACGAAGAGTTTTCGGGCCTATATTTATATTAACTTTTTTTTTATCTTGACCCACAGAACCATTCTTCGAAGTTTGATACCGTAATTACTGGACACCCTGTATTTATGAGATTATAGACAGAACTAGGCCCAAACCAACATTCTCTTATAGTTTCTTCCTTATTACCAAACGTTGATTATTTTACAGTGCACTAAAAAAATACAGTTGATCAAAAATCTACTTATCGCAAAATCTAGCTCAGTCTTAAAATATACCTAACTCCAATAACGAAAAATTTATAAGGCTATGATATATTACTAGGCTATAACCTATTATAGTTCAGACTTTCCCTCAGTGCTAAACTATGTATATACCGAGTGTCCAAAATTCCCACCTCTTAATTTTCGAACATGTATAAATAAATAAATGAGCTTCGGGATATCTTTATATGACAAAGGGAGATCCACTTTGGTGTGACCGACCATTTCACCCCTTTCCCAAAATGGGGGGGGGGTGAGAGGGTAATTCAAACATCATAAATACAAACCCCCATAAAGTGATGCGTCATTTTAAAGGGTTTGATAATTAAAGAAAAATTTATTTCTCTATCTTAACCATATCGAAAATGGCGGCCAGTCAAATTTGAAAACATTTTATTAACACAGATTTATAATTATGTACGTTAGAATACCTTTCATTGGTAATAAAGCTTTAGAATTACCTTAATTCTAAATTTATTTTAAATGTACAAAATCACTGATGCTATTATCTCTGGATTGTTATCAGTAGTTGTGCTTTTAAAGTAGAAGACTAATACCTACTATATCTAGAAACTGCAAGTTTATTCGTTAATTTTTAGCTTACTTATGCCAAATTGTGTAAATATTTGTTTCATTTTAGATTTGAATGACTCTCTGATTTTATTTAATAACATGTAAAGAACCATTAATCGTTTCCACTGGTACATAGTGTTTATAACGTAATTAAAATTGTGATAACATAGGATATTTTAAAATAGCACTGGCCGCAATTTCCGATAGGGTTAAGATAGAGACCTCTAATTTGTGCCATTCTTCTTCATTTATCAAGCCCTTTAAAATGAGGTATCACTTGATGATGGTTTGTACTTCAGATTTTGTAATTACACTTACAACGCGCAATTTTTGGGTAAGGGGTGAAATGTTTGGTTTCACTAAAATTCATCTCCGTTTTTCATATAAAGACACCACTAAGCTCAATTATTTATTTCTACTCTTTACAAAGTTAAAGGTGTAGTGGGACTTTATGGACACCATGAATACTAAAGTTAACCATGTACTATCTGTTCCAATTGTAATCTTATTTTGTGTATGTTGTTAGACATTACCAAAAGTATTCATTTTTACCAAGCAATTACTAATTATTAACATTATTTATATTTAAAAAATAATTGTCTACTGAAATATTGAACTCGACACTTAAAAAATGTTACAGCCAATTTCCTAAAATTTAAGTTGTACAAAAGCTTAGTAAATCACCGATTTTGTAAAGTTAAATATTTAAAATATTAAAGTGTTAGGTATAATATTAAATTTACAAAAATGTTATCAACATACAAAGATGAAAACCAACAAAGGATTATATTATATGCAAATCATATAAAACATGCACATCATTTGGTACTTAAGTGTGGGTACTTACTGACTCACTTCAACATATTTATGTTTTTTTAGTTCTTAACATAACATATGATTACTATGTGTTGTGCACTGACTATACTTCTTGGGCCACAACTTACGGTTGTGCACAGATCAGTCCAGGTCATAATTCAGGTAAGGGAATTTAATAATGTAATTAGTATTATGCATATTGCATGTACGTTGTCGTTTTACTGGTAAACGTCAGTCCACAACATGTTAAAATGAAAATATGATATTAACTTTTTGTTCAATACATATTACGTCCCCACTGCCCCATCTAGATAAGTAGTAAATTATACTGGTATACTATACTGGTGTTATATTTGTAAAATAATGTTGTAACAACTTCTACGTTTAACGTCATTTATATAAATAAGTAGAGATAAGCTGTGAATTGAACTTACAAATTATTTTTTATTAGTAATACAAATTAATACTAACTGTACCCTGAATGTTTTAAACAAATCTCGGGTATAAGTTTAAAATTGCTTTTGCCGGCTACGTGATTGTGTTGCATTTTTCAAAGTACTACTACTTTTTACCAGGCTTAGGCTAATGAAGCATGTTTGTTTGTTTGAGACCTAAATTATGATTTAAATGGTAAAAAAATGCATTTATACAAAATAGGATAATTTCCTCAGTAGGTGTGTTAAAGAAGAGTTAATTGAAGATTTATCAATTTATAATTTTAAGGTTTTAAATTTAGAGGTTTTTCAAATCGAAGAGAAAGCATGAAGGTCTGGTGTGAACTAAGCATTCAAATTAACTCATGAATAAGGCTGAATGTATTTTTTACTTTTTTTTAACTTGCTATTGTTGACTTTGCAGAAGTAATAATGAACAGTTCCTTCTTGTACTTAGCTTTGAAAATCAATATAAAAAATAACAAGAAAGCGTGTATGAAATTGGTGTTTTAAAGAGGAATCAACTGTCCTCTAAAAATATTTGTATCAGAGTCCCTAAAATTGAAAAGAAACATTCTTTATTCTCTCTCTTGCAACAGTGTTTCTTCTTCTCACGCCTCAAAATTTTAAATCACATATTTTTTGCTCATTTGTGTTGACCTAAACTTAAGCCAATATGATGCTTAATGCCTGGATGCCATCCCTCTGGGTGGATTCAATCTGATCTCTTTACCAAGTGAGTGGATGACTTATTTTATTTCGTACGTAAAACCCAAGAAGAAGGATCCTGTAGTCCTTAATCTAGATGATCAACCACACACACACACGCAACATTGATGTAATTAACCTTGCTTGAAAAAATTCTGTCTCTGTGGTATGTCTTCATCCTCATTCATCAAATTATATGCAGTCACTAGACGAAACATTTATGAAGGTCTTCAAAACGTACTACGCTCAAGATATTGAAAATTGGCTGGCAGTGAATCCTTTCCGGGTTATAACAGTTTTTCAAATAGCAGAACTGGTAGGAAAGGCCTACGAAAGAACAGCTACGATGGGAGTCGCTATTCAAGGTTTTAAGGTAACTGGAGTTTTTCCTTTTAATCCTAATATTTTTACCAGCAATCTGTAACTGAAGTGGAGCAGCAACAAACAACCAACCCTGAAGAGCAAAATTTTCCTCTATAGCAATCTCTAAATCCAACACCTGTAATATCCCCAAAAGACATTTGTGTAATACCTACCCTTACACTGCCACACACATCAAGCGTTCGAGCCGGTTCTACTGCTCTCGTCAGTGGTTCTCCTTTCCTGCCAAAAACGTTCTCATAGAGTCCATGGAAAAGAAAAAAAGGGAAAGGAAAAGCACATCATTTGAAAGTCAGTCAACTTCAGGAAAAAAACAGGCAAAACTATACAGAAACCAGCTCAAAAAAAAAAAAAAAAAAAAACGGAAATCAGAAAAACGGAAGGAAGTTTCTTCCTTATCAGAAGATGATAAAGAAGAACCTCTATACGTGTCAACTGACGACAATGACAGTAGTTGTGGCGAAGAAGATAATAATGATGCTTAATTTTCAATTTGTCAGGGACTTTACTCAGATGATTGTCATGGAGAAACAAGGTTAAAATGTGTGACATGTTACAAAATGGTCTCACGAAAAATGCTATAAGATGAAAGTAAAGAAAACAAAGAGTTACGTTTTTGTAGAATGCTCCTAAGTTTTGTTATTTTTACTTTGATGATGCTCCTAAATTATTTTTTTAATTTTAATGTTGTATTTAGAAAAAATGTAAACAATTTTGTATTTATAAGTGTTGTGTCTTATTTTTCACGTTTAATAAATAAAGTATTATTATAATGTACGTTATACTTTATATAAACCCCTTTTATACGTAGGCGATATTACGAACATATAGTGGGTGATATTATGGACAATTTGTGTATGGGAAAAATGACACGCTCTCGAAATATTTTCGGTGTGTTAAAATTATATGTTTGAGTGGTAAATCAGTTCATGATTAGGTAACATGATAGATAGTAATATATTGGAATTATTTTTAGTTAAATTACACATGGATTAGTCCTTTAATTAAAGTAATAGCTTAAGTGAGCGATATTTGGGTCATCTAACTTATAGAATATATTCTAATATTTTATTTATATCATACTGCTAAATATTGTAAATTAATGAAAGCTATTTAGATTAGAAGTGTTTAGTTATATTTGTACACTACTATAAGTTTGCATACAACACTTCAACAAATCCAAGTTATAAAAATTGTTCTGATTAGTATATCGCCATACACTGTTAAGATTTTATAGTGAAAAAATAGATACATGAAAGTCAACGTACAGTGTAAGCATCACGTTACGTTAATTATTATTTGTATCCAATAAAACAATTCTGTAGGCACTTAAAAGGTTAATTTAAAATGACTACACAAGAAGCTTAGATATGGGTTTCATAACAACGTTATTTTAAAGCCCAATGCATTTTTTAACCGCAACACTAGTAGGTATTAAATTTATTTCAATATATAGCTTACTTTGTCAACAATTAAAACAATTTAAGGTTTTTAGTTTTCATTTAATACATGTCATACTAACAGGTCTTCTATACTTGAATTTATTTTAAATTTAATTATTTAATGAATTTTGAAATGTACGATTTATTTATTAAATTTTGTAATTTTATTTTTATGCAATAGGGACACTACAAAAAACGGCAATATAAAAAAGGTTTGAGAAATATCACAAAGTATTACTTTTCATTGATTAGAAACTCTAAAACTGAGTCACATTCTTTAATTAAAAACATATTTTTGTTTAATAGCCAGAAATAATATTAGAAAAAACATTTTATCTTGAATTTAGTCTTTATTTGGTTAACTGAAAATAAGTCTTCCCATTTTAATTGTTATTCACTTTCTTGATTCGTCATGCATACATATAAACTGCATAATGCATACGTATAATGACGCACGGTATAATGACGTCATGCATTCAATTTAATTAATACAAAATCAGAGTATTTTTTGTATTTAATGCAATATTGTTGTTAATTATTATCTCAAAACTTTAAACTTTTAAACACGTAATTCAAAATAAATTTTGGATTTTTGCATCTTTGATTTTTAATTTCTGGAACTCTAATAAATTTTTGGAAAATTTACAAGATACAAAATAGTTGTATGCTTTTATTTCCGAATAAATTATATTCTATAGGTAAACGAACAACAAAGTTATCGAATAAAAAATGGTGGCTGTTTAAAACCTGGGGAATTAAAAAAAATTTAATAATGAATTAGTTGATTGTTTTTGGTACAAGAATCATTCTTAAATGTATTTGCAGATACTTCTGAAACGCCCTGTAATAATATGATACAGAATAGAGACAGTGGAAAATAGAACTTAAGTTCATAAACTGGCTCTATCGGTCTTTATTGTTGATATGTCCTTCAAAGACGCGAATGTTTGATAATACTTGCTGGTGTTCAGTTTACCTACACTGTGCACCGCTAACTGGTCTTTGATAGTATAACAACTGGTAAAACGTAATGGCGTTGTACGCTCCTGAAAGCTCTATAGAAGGCCAAATCCAATTTAAAAAAAAATATAATATATGGAATAAGATATACCTAAATAAATTAAATATTTCGCAGGTTTAAACATTACAAATTTCTTTAAAACACTACTCCATTCATCTGGACACGAAACAAATTATGATTATTCTGTTTATTTTATTGTTATTAACATTACACCCAAACTGTTTTATTTATTTAGTCACTAAAATAAACGGTTTACTTTTGACAAAACACTAAGTTAGTATTTTAAATTATTTACACACTTATAGTCTATGTCAAACTTTAATATAAGTGTTTTAGCAAATTAATTAGTTAAAATCACCAGATATACTTTAATAACTTTTAACAAGTTTTTTTTGGAAAGCCATAACACTATTGCTGTTCTTTTAAAATTTTAAATTATGGTTTTGGTTAGAAAGGTCTTTAAAATATTGAAAGATTTCATTCACAATATTAATGATGGAGAATGGCTGGTATAAATTAACTTTTACAAAGAAACTTAGTATATACTATGTATACAAAAAGTTATATACAATAGTCTAATTAGTTTAATCATAATTTTAAAATTGATATTGGTTAGTAGATTAAGTAGTTACTTCTATTCTAATATTCATAAACAATATTTTTTTAAGGGATTGATTTTTTAACAACATTTATTTATTTTTCTATTTATTTACAAAAAATTTCAATACTAAACTTTTTCCGTCTAAAAATGCTTTCCGGAGCTATTTGTTTTTCTTTTAAAATGAGTGAGTTTACCTAAATAAAACAGTTTTTGTTCTGAACTAGATGTATAACTATATTCATTATCTTTTTATTTCTTGTTCCAAACGTTGTTCGTCATCTAACATAAAGAGTATGATTGTATTAAATGTTATTTAACTTTAATCTTTGTAGTATACTTCTTTACTTGAGTGCTCATCATTTTTTAAATATTGTTTTTTATTTTTTCAGAAGTAGCTTTCCTGTACGTAAGGGACTATTCGAAGATTAATGAAATTACAAATAAAGAAGAAGTAAAACATTGTTATAAAGATGTCCTTACTTCCAATCAAATGTTAAAATTTCCACAAAATCATTGTCCAGCCTAGACCCATTCTGAACCATAAGGATTTGGTTTGATAGATTTATACAATTTATTTGTAATGCAACTGATAACTGTAGGCAATAGTTACCTTGTTTATTGTCACTCATAAGCAAATGTTAGATATAAATTATGTTTCCACATTTGTATTAATTATTTTATTTTACAAACAAATAACCACATTTACTAAATAAATGCTATACAACTTAAAAAGTATGTATCATTAATTACAATTGTACTACTAACCGAAAAAAAAACATTTGAGATATTTCGAAACGGGGTAAACTACTGCAACTCAAAGAAACAAGAACTTTCTATTAATTTTTTTTAAATCAAAACTAAATTTATCTTATTCGTTTACTTGCTATAATTATAATTGTCTTTTTAATTATTTTTTTACCTAAAACAGTTTAATATTGAAACTGTTAAACTAGGTAAAACGCTGTCATTGTGGTAATTTAATTTAATTTCACAGGATTTTTTGTGTTCATATTACAAACTTAACTTTATTTTTTAAATATTTCCAAATGAATTACAAACTCGAAACTTTTTAATTTGACCTACTTCAAACGAAAAGAGTTGAGTTCAAAAGAACTGAGTTT
>JAGFPH010001050.1:142116-185215 GCA_018207615.1 Philaenus spumarius
TTGACCTACTTCAAACGAAAAGAGTTGAGTTCAAAAGAACTGAGTTTTAAAATAATTTCAATTAAATCTTGAAAAAATATAAAATAAATGTTTTTCTTGTTTATAACCTTTATTGTGATTCTGTAATTCGATTTGTAACATCAGTATAACATAGTATAGTTTATGGCATAACCAACTAAACCTTACCTAATGCTAGATATTTAAAAATATATTTCAGTACAACATAAATTTGAAAACGATACGGACAAAGTTTCTTTTTCACCACCCAACCATTTTGTACCCCATTATCTTAAAAAAATAATGTTTAATTGAATAGTCAACATTACCACCAGCAAATTTTTTTAGAAGTATTGACTTTCAGCAGTAATTTTAGAATTTTTTTAAATTTACTCAATATATATATATAAGTATATATAATCGTTTAAAAATTTTACTTGTATATACTTACTGTCACTAAACAAAGCACATTAAAAAATATATATGTTACATTTTAGTTTTACTTTAAATTTGCCATATAATATCCTAACGTCTTAAATCTCCAATTAATTGCTATCTTTGAATTTCGTGTAATGAAATGCTACTAATAGTTATAATATTTTTCGACTGAGCTAAAGAGAAATAACTCCTTCCAAGATGTTTTACGAATTTATTATTTTAATATAACACCATTTTTATAATATAAATAACAAATGTCTTTGACTAGTTATGCTTCTTGACATGGTGTATTTATAAACATTATTTAATGTAGTTTTATAGTTACAAAAATTAATGATATTATTCACAGTTTAAATGGCTGCATTTTAAACTTGTCGAATAAATAGTTGTGTTAAAATAAAATATGTTTAATAATTAAATTGTTAGTAGTAGTAATACTAACAAAATCAATGTACAAATTTAATTCTAATTATATTTCAATCTCTCAATTTAAAAAGTGAGAATCATATCTGTGGTTACTGTGCTCACGGTGATCCCATAGGCTGTATTACTGAATTATTCTCAGTAGGAATAAAACGTTTATTGTAAGAAACCCGTAAAGTATAGCTTTATGCTTCCGTAACCTTCCTGCGTGGATCTTTTTATTTCCACCATTTTCTCAGCATTCGTTTAAAACACTTAAAGGTTTAACCAACTCAAGACCAAAAGACAGTTTTAAAGTTCAGTAAAACAAAAGAAACAACAAAATTGGTATAAGATCACTATCAATTTGGTATTTATATTACATTCTTATCAAAAACTGACTGATTTATTAAATTGCAATTATTCATTGTGAGAACACTATCCGTCATATTTACCAATAATAAGAACTTCCAAAATTATTTTACTTTGAAGTTTAGAAGACTAAAGTTCGGTAAAATAAAAAATTAACATTTGACAATAGTATGAACGAATGTACTAAACATTGTACAGGATTTTGAGTAATTATATGAAATACTTTGTAAGTTACGTGACATGTAGCTTTAGAAATAAGCCCGAAATTGTTTAAAAACCCGTTCTCATTTTTATGCTCAAACTGCATCAGCTAAAAAAGCGGAAAAATCATCTATATTTAGAATTACTTATTTTATTACGACAATTACTTATTATTTAAGACAACTATACAATATTAGATTCAATACTTAATGTTTTCCCCCGTGTATGTGTAGGTACCGTACTGTGTTTGTGGAGCCGTCGCCCCCTTTCAATAGTCGTCATTCACCAATGTATAATTTCTTATTTCATGATTCAAGTTATTATTTACTCCATAACATATATCATGGAGAATGTGTTATGTTGCATTTTGGTTAGTAATAATAATATTTAGGAAATTCTACTTGTTGCACGGAAGCTTATTAAATAAAACAAGCCCTTCTCTGATTTATATAAATATATCTCAACCCAATTTTGATTTTCCTAAATTTAGCTTAGTGAATGAAAAATAGTTTTCACATTATTAAATAAATGATTAAAATATCAAAAGAAATTTCTAATTACAATTAAATACAGAAAAGAAAGTTTTCCTATTTACTTAAGCGTTTATAAAAGTGAATGTTTTTATTGGTGTGTTCATGTTTAGTGATTTCATGGTTCTCAATATGCTAGAAACCTAAAATTTTAAATACTGTTAGATGTTAAACGGCACTCTATGTAAATGTATAAATACGTATTCTTGTAAGCTTAAACAATTAATGCATTTATAACTTGTTAACCCTTATTCAAAGGTTAAATTAAATTGAACCATTTTCCATCCGTCTCCAAGATACCAAATTCTAGAAACAATATGTGTTAAAACAAAAATTTCTTGAAGATTTTACCAGTAATTTTAAAACAAATGAAATGTTGTTCAACATTGGTAGCATGGTTTATCAGTTGAAGGCATTTCCGCACAATGAGTTCTTCCTCAACTGCGTTCTTAGCTCCCAAATACCACACAATTCCTATAATTCCACGTAATTCCAAGAGTCATTATTAATATAATTATATAGTTATAGTCCATGTTTACTGCTAGACATAAAACTTAATTTAAAACTTTTAGGGTTCATTTTAAATGTATAGTTAAGTAATTTATTTAACTACATTCAAAACTAATGAAAGAAAGGAATGGAATTGGCCGACTTATAGAAAAATCCCCCATTATACGTCAGGTTAGAACAATGGTTGAGTTTCGACCAGTAGTTTTCTTCGAATAGCAGTTGAATAGAGTTAATAAATTTAATAGTTAGTTGTCTGTATCTCTTTGAGTTGAGAAAATGTGTTTACACCTTGAGAATTGAAACGAAAGTATATTTTAACACTGTTCAATTAATTGTTAAATAGTTTTTAATTCGTTTATTAATTTGTTAAACCAGCATGCATGTAACTATACGAATTTTTTAATAATTTTTAAAATTTATTTTCATGTATACCGATTCAAACTCAAGGAAGAGTTTCTGTTTTGTTTTTTCAAACCATTCATTTCCAGGACTAAGAAGTGAAGCGAGACGTAAACAAAAAGAAAAGAAAGTCTTATTCATATTTTTTTGTTTATATAAATAAAGCACTAGGATATGAATGAATGACTTGTGCATAGGGGAGGGAAGGCTCAATATTCAATTTTATACTTCATTTCAAAGAAACGTTCAATATAAATTTGATTGAAAACGTTGAGTAGGATTATATTTTTCTTTGCTGATTTAGATGTACTTTACAAAACTTGAAATATATCAGGGTAGGATTAGAACAGAGGAAATTTATAAAGACTTACTATTTTGAGCTTTAAATTATCAACCCTTCTTTTTTATTATACTGGTTAGTTCTATATTAAAATTAACGTAGTTCTATTTGTAGAAATAATGGATTTTAAGCTACGTTAAGCTGACTGAGAAAGGTAAAAACACATTTAATTGTTTGTAGTATTTAAGACACTAAACATTTTATATTTGTAATTTCTTTCAAGAAATCGTCTACAAGTGTTTGTTTGAAATTTAATATAAAAGAATATTTTTACCCAAAAAGGTTTATTGGGCATAGTGAAAATATCCGTTAAATTTATTTTCTGCGTGTTTTCCAGCAATTATATTCTACAGCTAATGGTCTATCCTGAAGTACATTTCAATGGAAAAGTCATTATCCTCAGTGGGTAATAATTATAATACATAATACAATAATAAACTACAATATTTAAGTTTACTCTTCTCTCCCCCATTCATTTCCGTTTCGGCCAATTAAAGTATTGGTGAGTAGGAGGAGCTACTATAAAGACTACAAACTAATAATCTTGTCTTTCTGTAGTGTTACCTACCCCTCTCTGAGGATGGAGACTATGCCATCAAAATGTCAGATCCATAATCATAACTTTCTATTAAATTGTTTAATTATTTTCATCAAATGTTTTTGTTGTTCATTAATCAGTGTGACAGTGCTCTTAATTTTGTTTACATAGTGTTTAGTCAATTTGACTAAACCGTTTGGTTCATTAACACAAACATCCATACACCTCTACTGTTCTTGATCTATGTAAATGATTTACCATGTAATGTAAGTAGAACTAAAGCTGTATTATTCGCTGATGATACCACTCGGACAATTTCTGGAGAAAAGATTGAAGATTTAGAGAAATCCTTGACATTGGCATTAAAAATGGCTGAAGATTGGTTTTCAATTCACTGTTTACAATTAAACCCAAGTAAAACACAAAGGATTCACTTTGGATAAAAATGTGTAAGAAATAAAATTGTTTTGCATTTTTTTAGATACCATTATTACAAGCACTGACTCTTCAAGACTCTTAGGAATCATTATTGATGATAAATTAAACTGGAAATGTCATATCCATTCTCTCTTAAATATAGTTAATTCGGCGTGCTTTGCACTTCGTGCAATCTCAAAACTTGCCAAAATTAAGACCGCGTATTATACTTATGTTTACTCACACCTCAGATAATGGGGTAATTCTGCAGAGTCCATAAAAATGTTTCGTTTACAAAAGAATATAATTAGATTGATCTGTAATTTGAAGTATAATTAATTTTTAATTCATGTAGAGATATTTTAAAAAAAATCTTAATTTTAACCATCCCATGTATGTATAAGCTACTTTAAACGTTTTGCTCTATTTTAAATCCCACAAGAGTGGGGTTAGTCAGCACCAACATGGATATTCCTTCCGTTTGCAAATACTACAATATCCAATTCATAGTCTGAAAGTGTTTGGACATGGGGAGTATTACTCAAGTTTGAAGTTGTACAATGGACTGTCTCAGTATTTTTTTTAAATAAATTTTTTCTCAGTGTAAAGTTTAAAAAAAAATCTTTAAAAATGTCCTCACTGAGCGGACATTTTACTCAGTAGGAGAGTACTTGACAAGTAGTCCTTGAGGCTATACGATTGTTCTTTGCTTATAACCAAGATCATGTCTTATATCTTTTATATATATATATATATATATATATATATATATATATTGTATATTTATTTTTGAAACTAATTTAAACTAATGTATTTATTAAAATGTTTATGTATTTTGTGTATACGTAGTTTAAGTACACGACAACTCATATTATATACTTCAGCTTTGCCGAACTGTGTATGCCGTGAATGAGGCAAATGAAATAAATAAATAAATAAAGAAGGTAAAATAGTCTTAACAATTTTAAACGGTTTACTTTATCAATAGATTTCAGTTTCTATATTTAAATGTGATGAGTGAAGGGAAACCATTCTTAGCCAATAATTCAAGATAATTTCCCCTCTCTACTCTGAATCTCCCTCCCGATCTTTCTTTTCTGTCATGGAATTTACATTGCCCGAAGCAAATAAGTCTGTAGTTTGACGTTTCGATTTTAAAATTCATATAACATTCCATTCATTGTGCAAGCAGAAAGTATGAAATGTGTTATTATGGTGATAATATAAGACCTAATTTTAAATAATTAATTAGTTATTCAACTAAATATGTTAATCCTCTTTCAATGTATTTGATACTACTACTATTCTGACTATTTTATAAATTAAATGTTTTAATAATTTTGTAGTTCATAAAATAACAAATAAGATCTGTAATAACATAAGGTTAGATTGTTTTTGTTATGTTACCATTGTATAGTGCTTTGTTCTTTAGACTCTTTACAGCTTACCTCATTAATGCTACAAATGTTATAATGTAAACTAAATAAATAGTATAAAGACGTGTAAATTATACATTTAGTCCGTCAAAATTGTTTAACTGTTCGTTGTAAGTTTGGTATATTTATAATATTGTTTAAATTTAAATTCATATATTTTCAAGATTTATATATCATTTCCTTGTTTAAATGTTTCGTATTTTTGTTACAACCGTATTGAGTTTATGTTATAAGAGTATTTCATTTTTAATCTGTATTGTGATTTTGTTACAACTTGTAACAATTTGTACATATTATTTTTGTGTGACATATAACTATATTGGATTTTTTTAACAAACGCTTAGCGTTTTCTGTTATATTAATGTATAATCCGGGTTTTAAGAGGATATCCTAGAAATAAATGTAATACATATTATTAACAAAAGGGTTTATTCCAAACTTAAATAATTCAAAACTAACGCATTCAGTTGAAAAGTCGTAAAAAATAATTTAAATCTTAAAACTGTGCATTAGTTAAATTAAATTTTAATCCCATTAATTTACAATCAGGGTTGTCTTTTAACTTGCTATGTTCTGGTCCTACTAATTACTAAATCAACCGGGTAAAATCTTCAATAAAAATACTTTACTTTATCAATGTATTAACGTTGCTTCACCGACAGCATGGCTAATGTATTGTATTTTAATTTAATAAAGGAAGCGGCAGATGTTGGTGTGCATCCTATCAACCATGCAAAATATAAAGGAGAGTTCCACATAAATTCATAATGAAAATTGAAAATCTATAAAAATATTTCTCTTTAATAAAATTTAATTTATTTTCCCTGTTAGGAATGTGTCATAGAGCAACCTTTTGTGTTAAAAGGTTTAAAAAAATAACTTCCTATTCACTATGGAATATATTACGGTTTATTTTATTAAACTCATAAACCTTGTGAACTGAATAATCAAAATACATTATATTATTTTCAAACTAAAATTAAATATTGGATGAAGGTTCGAAATAAACTTTACTTTATAAACAGTTTTAATTTTTACATCTTTATTGCTTTACATCTAAAAAGATAAAATAAACCATTAAACAAATTTATATGACAAATTAGAACAATTATTAGTTACAAAGGTTCTTTAGTATTGAAATAGAAAATAATGCTTCATTAAAGAGTTAGAAATATGTATTTTTAGTAAAATGTACATTCAATATAAATAAATATACCCCCTGCTAACCAATATCATGACCCCTGCAGGCAATGTAAATTAAAGGCAGGGTAGATATATTTAATAAGTAAAAGAGCTCGTTAATTGTCAACCTAATTCGAAATCATATGATAAAAAACAGTCCAGAATCCCTACAATGCATATTAATGAAATAAAAAAGTTAGTCTCTACTTTGTGATAATGTATTCGGTAATTTTTTAATCACACAACGCAGAATGATTTTTTTTAAAAATATTACCACCATATCTTTTTGTACACACTATAAATGATGCAACTATACAAGACCATTTATAAAAAGGTAAAATACTAACATCATTAAAATATTGCTACCTACAAGTTTAATAATTCCGTAACGACTTTCCCAAATCTAATTTATGATATACAAGTTAGTACATCTGTTGGAAATATTTTTAACTTCCCAACATGCCAGAAACTTGAAGGGCACAACAAATTTACAGATATAAATTTATACATTTTGGGTCCTTTAAAAATTGGGATAAATTTATAACTGGTTAACCGTTAGATATAATTAATTATTGCGTTCTGTTGTTTCCATTCGATCCATTCACAATGCAAACTAGAGACACTATGTGTCAAAATGTAAGGGTTTATGTCCGAAAAGGGTGTAACAATCATTTTAGAATAAACTAAATTTGCTCAATTGTAGAGACAAGAATATGGTCTAATAGTGGCTTGGGATTTTCTGCACTATACTTCTCGCATTCACTACTACGTTCCTAGCACTTAATTAAGTAAGAACTAAATAGTTTTAGTTTAAATTTTCAACTCGACCTACAATAGGTATATTTATTATACTATATTTACTCAAAAACTGTGTAGGCTATGTGCCTTGATGTCCATCGACAGCACTTTATGCCCTTAATCATGAAACTGCGTTTCGGAGCTTCATACATCTATTTTCAAGTCGAATGTAAACGCAAACATGAAGTTTATCACATAGTCACAATTTAAATTTAAAAATAAACACAACATAAAACATGTAAACAAATTATGACAGTAAGTTTTAAAAACACTTCATTGTTAGCCAACTATACGTGGCGACTGAAGAGCATTGCAACTTTAATCTAGCATACCCTCACCTGTCTATTTCCAGACGTCTTTATTGACATTCCATTTTGCATATTTTGAAAACTTCTATTGTATTGAATAATATATTTGAACTATTTTTGGGTTTTTCATTCAATACAATGTATTGATTATTTTCAATGACATTGTATTTTTGCATTTCCTAAAGAAATGTTCATAAATGGAGATTTTTACAAATCTGTAAGATTGAAATTTTAGTCTGTAGTCCAATTGTTTGTTTTAGAACTTTTTCAGGTTGAGTATTGTTTTCATTTATTAAATGATTTCTACATTCTTTGGTTATTTAGAATGTTTTACTCCATCTACACAGTACCTACATTTTCAGTTAATTGCATTTCGAAATATATTAACAATTTCTTTTATCCTTTTTTAAAACAAAGTTTGTTATATTCTTTGATATTAGTTTATTTCTAAGTTTGAATTATCATTGAGTTTATTATTTGTTTATAATATACGCAGAAGGCTTTATACAAACATTAATCACATTTTTTAATACATTTTTACTATAATATATTAGTAAAAGATAGAATATTTTATTTTACGATGTATTTTTGTTTTCAGAAAATGTTTGTTATGTAAATTATTTCATATTGATTGTTAATGTAGCAAAGCGAGGGTATACCGCTAATAATACATGGGAAACGTGTTCATTTATAAAAAAAAGGTTTGAAGAACGTTCGTCTAAATCGAACTATTTTTGACTAATTTTGCTGCTCTCCTGACGATTTCAGCAATAAAATCACAAACTTACTAACTTACATAAAATTTTGGTATAAATGTAGTTAAATTGTTGTGACCGAAGAGTTTACACTTATAAAGAGATACACATTCATTAACAAAATATTTTAAACGATAAACTTTTTTTATTTTTATTTTAACTAGTATTTGACTCAGACATAAAGATAACGTTATAAAACAACTAGGAAAGGAAAATGGTAATTAGACAGGATGATTTTTTGTGTTTTTTAAAAATTATTATTATAATGTAAGCACCCGAATTATTAAACAAATTTATTTTCTGGTTGATATGTTTAACATTTACACTCAATTGGCTTGTGTTTGTAAATATAAAACAAAATATTATGGTTTAACGACCTCTTACGGGTATATTTTTACATTTATACGTAAGTGTATGCAAAACTGCTGTGGTATAAAAAAAGATATAAAAGTACAAGTAATTTATAGTACTCAAAAATATCCGAACCTTATTTTCCATAAATACTATTTTATACCACTTAGTTCTAAACAGTTTTGATAAAATTTAGTTTCGCCTGTGTAGAAGTAAACACTTACTTGTTTTACAATAGTTCATACAAGTAAAGTTCCGACATATTTTAAAACTACATAACTAATAATTAAAACATGAAACTGTTAACCAAATACACTGATATACCATAATCTTTTATTGAAGATATAGTCAGTTAAAAATGTTGACTTTATTACAACTATTGAATTCTTTATAATACTATTTGTATAGTTGTTTAAATAGCACACAGGTAATATGATTAAGAATTGAATAGATTTAAGTTTTAGATAATGGTTTATACAGCATTTGGTACGATAGTAATTACAATTTGTAATGGTTTAACTTGTAATTATAGCGTTGATACGCTGGGTTAATTAAGGTCCTGTGTTTCTTAGTCCTGAAACAGGTTATTACTTAAAATTAATGACTTTTGAGACAACAATCTTTTTGTGAACACGTTTATTAACCTTTCATATGAACATTACCTATTATAGTAATAATTTTAAACACTTAACGGGTTCTCATGTATTATTAAGGTTGCTTCTCATCTTTTCTTTTTATGTTATAAATTTTACAAACTAAGTGCAAAATATAAAGTGCAATAAAGGTATATATATATATTTTATTTTTTATTGTTGAATAATAAGTACTGCTTCTCTCAATTTAAGCAGTATAAACATAAAAAATAGTATAACATTCTGAAATAAACATTATGTCGTTATTAAAACTTTAATTGTTATTTGATATACATTTATTTCTTAAAAAAATATTGTTGTAAGTACTACTTTTTAGTTTATTATGTATCAGGAGATGCAGACATTTAGCTTAAGCTGATGTATTTATTGATTACTATACCACCAAATACTAATATTCCACATTAAAATTGTATTAAATAATAGCATCTCATTACAGCTAAAATACAGTTATTACGTTTAACTTAAACTTAGTAAACAACATAAATGTTTCAACTGTATTGTCATATAAATTTGTTATTACATAGTAAAACTAAAAACTTAACCACCAAGAAATACGTACACAACGATGGTTTTAGTAGTTAGATTTTAATTTTAAAATAGTTTTTTTAACTTTATACTGTACGTAGTTATTTGTTTTAATTTGTAAACGGTACCATTTTATTATTGCGATTCAATTGTAAACACAGCTTATTTTAAATTACATTTAAAAAATATCAAATAAATGTATTCATTTTCATAATAATAATAACATATGCATTTTATTTCGTAAAACAAAAATGAAATATATTTCATAGCTTAAAAGTATTCAAATGGTGTTACACTATAAAAACTTCAACTCTATAAATTCGAAAGGGAAGTTATATCTCGTACAGAAATATACAGACTGACTGACAAATCTAGAGTTGACCCTCTCCGATCATAATAGTTAAGAAGTAAACCTTGTGGCAAACGATACTAAAACACCTTCTGATGACTATGGTAAATAAATAGTAATGTTGGTTATGTATTAAATAACAGATATATACTGGTTTGCATTTTATTTAAGTATTATGTTAAACAAGATAAACAAAATAATTTTTTTAAATATGTCACTTTAATAGTGATACTCTTAAGGTTTATTAGTTAGGTTTACTAGTTACTTCATTACAAGCACTTTTTAAACTATTTATTGTTCACTTTATATATTTACTATGCACCTAATTCTTAAACTTATTAAAGTCAGCGATTTAAATTCGAGTAAGGAATAAATAAAATAGTAAAAAGTTTAATTTTAACCACACTGTTTTTTTTCTGTTTTTTCCTTTCTATTTATTTACTTTAAAATATTTTCTACCCGGTGTAATTGTAGTAGTGTAAGTAGTTACGACAATAAATCCTACACAATCTCAAGATGGTAATGAGCAGGTTTTGGTAACAATCAATTGACACTAATTGGCAATGTTTTAATCTTTGGTGTTATATAATATATAACAACTCACCATATGTAAAACTCAGACTTCATTCTGGGAAATATATTCTGAAAATCTAGAATTAGTATTGTTATAACAAATAACAACTAGGACACCTCTACTTGTTTAATAGTGCATTTAAATTTAATTGTATATGATAGTTATTATCCCTTGGATTCAACACAACTATCAGAAATTCATTGCAACACCACTTGTCGTCCAGGATTCACAATCAGTAATATGCACTGACTATAATAATTATTAACAGTTTCTTTTTACAGTCAACATGATTCAACATAATAAGATTTTTCAAAGGGTTTCTTTTTAATTTGAAAAATTTATTGTCAACCATTTGAAAACAATAATTTCTTTTACATTATTACCTTGCTTACACAAAAGTAAAACACTGAATTTTCACGTTTGTACCAAGTTTCTATAAATTTTAATACTCAATATTATAAAATAAAATTATTGTTTTAATTATATAAAACAATAATTTATTAATCTATATACATAGCGAAATACTATTTATTATTATTTAAATTATATATTGCATTCATTTTCTATTAAAAATATATATTTATAAATCCTGAAATTGCTGTGTTGTTTGTTGCCAACGGCCTTACTTTTAGTTTGCAAGAAACAAGTATATGGTGCTGTAAACATATTAATTTCAATAATTATTCTTGTTTCGTGTTTATAAACAAAACAACGATTATATTTTATAATACATTCCACGAAACACAAAGTACATACTTTATTTAAAAAAATATAGTTTCAAAAAACGTTGAAATTTATTTCGTACCGTAATTTAGCCGTCATTACTAAAGCAACAAAACCATTTATGCTAATGTGGAAAGTGGAATAAATTTAATTATATATACGTCCAACCCAAATTTCAATTAGATGTGATTATTTACTTTATTAAATGTTTGATACAAGCATACTATTTTCTTTTCGGGATATTTATCCTTAATTTGGTGGTGCAATAAGTATACAAAACTACATAAAAGTAAATTTACATGACAATTATACTTCCTAATCATCTATTATTTAGGTTGTTTGTACTTTTGCCCACTGAGTGTTTAAGATAATTACAGAATGCATTTTAGTTGTGCAATGAAATGAAATGAAATGAAAATAGTGATTTCAATAAGACTTATTATAATAATACTAAATATTACAAAATTAACACTTTTTGGCAAAGGCCTACTGACCGTCAACCAGGTTGACACTAAGCACGAGAAATAAAAATAAAATGTTCTTATTTTTAGTATACAATAAATCTAGCACCTAATAAATGAAAACAGTGTAAAGTATTCCTTAACCTTACTTAATAATAATTAAAACAATTTTTTTTTAAATTTAAACATAATATAAATTAATACAATAGAATAAAATGAAGCCATCATCTACTGTTTTATATTTTTTACTATTTTTTGTATAGTTAAACTGTTTTACAAGTTCGAGTCTGACAGTCCATGCGGTTTTTTAATTCCCTAATGCACCCCAATCCTTCCAATTTATTAAACGCCAAAACAGATTTCCTTAACCAACTCTTTCAATATCGGGCATGTGGAAACCAAATGAAAGACCTCTCTAGTAAATTGCACAGTTTGTAATTTAGGTAAAGCAGATCCGCCCTAACTGTAATAAATCATGAGGTAGAACTAATGTATATTTTATCAGTCAATTAACTGCAGATGTATAGGTGCTGCCAGTCATATACTGATGTTCCGGCCCTGCTTATACATTTAGCCCACCAACTCGCCTTCAGAGCATCAACTACACTAAAGATGGATTCTGCTCTATAGTTTGGTTTAATTCCGAACATTCTTTCCTTTTTTTCCAATCCCTTTACCAAAAGACATTTCTGCTTATGACTTTCTGTGCCGTTTCCAAATATATTTTATAATTCGGAGTATTAAAATGCAGTCGAAGTCGTTTTTTGATAAACTTTTTTGGCGTTGCTTTGACTTGTTCACTCTCTTTACAGACCTACGCCCCGTAATAATGATACAAGCGTGTGCCCTTTGACGAAGGTACTTTACTGTTATTTATCAAATTTCCTAAACCATATTAACCGGCAGGTTCGCATTTCAAGTTATCTCTTTGAAATTAATTTCCCAAGAGTAGCTAGGAGTTAAGACAATACCTAATTAGCCCCACTTATAATACTTTACTACATCGATTTTATAATTTGTATTATAAAAAAATCTATCTGCGTTTCCCAATCTCCCACCAATGCATTTTATACGTTTTTTACTGTATTCAAATTTAATATTTTAGTTGTGATAAGGAAGACACAATGTTAATAAAGTCAAATTTAATAAAGTACACAGCTGGCGAGGTTACTTGAGAGACTCACTTTACCTATTAGAAGTGAGATTATTTTTTAAAGAGAGAGGGAAGAAGTTTTTTTTCTAAAAAAAGGAGATACACAATTGTTTTGAATTTATCATTGCATATATTAATATAGTTATAAATTTTATAAACTTTATACATGGTTTAGTAGTAACAAATTACAAAATATTTAGTTTTCTAACAATAATCATCTTGATTATACCTTGTTTTAATGAGAGGCCTTGTTTGTTTGTGAAAATAGTATGTAGGACGATTGGCAACTTTTGTCTTTGTCAAAACTGATTTGAATAACATGAAACTATTTGTTTCATTGGTATATTTTATTTCATATTTGACTTTACTATTGTATAACAAAGATATCTGTTCCGACAATAGTAATAAAATAATATGTACGGAATATTTATAAACCACAAACATATACTATTCTCACTTAGGAGCAATAGTTACATGCAACAGCAATTAATTGACTTTACGAGATAGCTTTTTTCATCAGAAAATTGACTTGACCGTCAACTAGAGTAATTGATATCGTATGACATGCAAATCTTAACAGTTACTAATAGTAAACTGACTTGTTGTTAGTAATACAATGCATTAGTTTCCAAAATATTAACACTCAACTAAGAGGTAATTATTGCTAACCTAATTTAAGAAAAACATTTATGAGATGTTATGTAAATACATTCTCGTTTACAATATAATATGTTGTAAAAATATATATGGTTATTTAAATTTGATACTTAGGTTCAAAATAAGTATCGTAGCTATTTGGTGAAATTCCATTATGATAAATAATAACACATTTTATTATTTTACTAGAATGTTAATGATCCATGACGACCTAGGTATGCCGTGCCCCACACTGTTTTAGTTTGATTATTATTTCTCGTTTATCAATATATTGTAGGTGAAACTGGTTTGAGTAAATAAGGGCATTAGTTATGCGATTCTTTGATCAAGTTTTTATTCTATCGTGTGTATATCAGATTGGCTTCTTCTTCTTCTTCTGTGGGCGGTCCAGAACCTTATGCACGTCAGCCTCTAGGGCTTATTGCGCTCCCACGTAAGGATGTTGAACCCTCAGTTACCCTTGTCAAGATACATAAGCCCATTGAACTTAAGAATCCTCTTAAAAAGGTTGTCTTGAGGTATGGTTTGTCCCTTGTTCAGTCTGCCAAAGGTTTCATAACTGATCTGTTCCAGCCTCTCACACTCAAAGATTAGATGTTCTGCGGTTTCCTCATGCAGGCCACATTTCCTGCATTTAGGATTCCTAGTGAAAATTCCCATGTTCTTCATGTGTTTCCTAAGATGGCCATGTCCTGTGATTAAAGCGACAGCCTCCTTTAGCTTGCCCCTACTTAATGAAAGAATATCAGATGCAATTTGTCTTGATGGGCCAAGAAGTGAAAGTTTGCTCATCCTCAATCCAGGGATGCTCTTCCACCTCCTTCCATGTCCCAGTCTTGCCCAGTCAGCAAATACTTGCACAGCTGTCGTCTTGGGTATGCCACAGAACTGTTCAGAGGTCCTGTGAATTCAGAAGCTGATGCCAGCCTATCTGCACATTCATTTCCATCTATTCCAAAATGTCCTGGTACCCGACAGAGTGTAACCTCGTTGAGACCCGCAAGCTGTTTCATGGATTCGACGGATTCCCAGACTAGTTTTGACCTGAACTCGATTGAGCTTTCAAAGCTGCCTGGCTATCTGTATAAATGCAAATTTCTCTGTTCATATGACCGAGTCTAAGATTCTCTCTGGCACATTCCAGTAGAGCTGTAATTTCAGTTTGGAATACTGTTGGGTGTTCCCCTATCGGCAGCACACATTCCTGCCTTGGGTTTCCACCACAGATTCCCGCACCTGAATTCCCCTTTGTCTTTGAGCCATCCGTATACCACTCTAGTTCACACTCAAGGAGGGGTCTCCTTCCTTCCAACCATTCTTCGCGATCTGGTATTACCACTCGGAAAGGTTTTGAGAAGGAGTACTAGATCTTCATGTTGTCCGAGATCATGACCAGCGTCCGGTCTCCGGCAACCAATGTTGTTATTCTGGAGTGTCCCAGGTTTCTTTGGGCATGTAACCAGAGTTCTTCACATTGAAGACGATAAGCACACTTCCTTGCTGAAGCCTTAAAAAAAGGTCCAGTGGAAGAAGGTCCAGACATCAATCCAGAGCGGCACTGGGGGCGCTGCTAATGGCTCCCGTTATAGCAAGACAGGCAAGATGTTGAACTCTCGCCAGATTCGCCACCACACCCTGGACCTCAGTTCTTGTCCACCATACAATGGCTCCGTACGTCATGGCCGGTCTTACCACAGAGGTGTAAAGTCAGTGCTTCAGCTTAGGATTCAACCCCCATGTCCGCCCTACCATGCACCTGCTCGCCATTAGTGTCCACTTACCTCTATCGATCACTCGATTAAGTTGTGCACAGAAGTTCAGCCTCTGGTCCAGCATCACTCCCAGATAATTTACCTCTGTTGC
Organism: Philaenus spumarius; assembly: GCA_018207615.1. NCBI lineage: Eukaryota > Metazoa > Arthropoda > Insecta > Hemiptera > Aphrophoridae > Philaenus > Philaenus spumarius. The sequence continues at coordinate 158,049 of JAGFPH010001050.1, forward strand.
TATGGTGATCCCATTTCCTTGAAGACTGAGGGACCCTCCAGTTTCCTTCGTCTGGTATATGGGATGGCTAGAAACCTGGTATCTTGCTCGGACTGACACCCAGTCCCGTTTTCCGACACCATTTCTCCATAGTCCTAAGTCCGCAGCTCCAAGCAGCTCCGTCACAGTTGGTACGAACTTACCTACCACTAGTATAACAACATCGTCTGCATATCCTTGCGCATATGCACCATTATTGTTGAGTTTTTTAAGAAGGTCATCCACCACAAGGTTCCACAGAAGGGGCGAAAGTACCCCTCCCTGTGGACATCCTCGCTCCACTCTAACCTCCAAGGTTTCACCATACAGAGAAGACTCTACAACCCCCGAAGCATGGTTCTGATCCATCTGGAAAGCAGATCCTCAACCAAACGCCCCCGAACAGATTAGCTAAAACAATGCAAATCTAGTGGAATATTAAATTTAGACTTGGCTGAGTTTAAAATATGCCTACTGTTTAGTTGTAATTATTTTTTTTTTTTAACTGGTGGACTATTATACTGTGCAAATTGTTGCTAATTACATTATTTACATGTTTAAAACAAATGGAATTATTGTATTGTATTCTAATTGAATAGATCCTTCTCATGAAAAATACTTATTTACAATAGTTAATTAAATGTAATTATGCGTAGTTATAGAGAATTATTAGTTATAATTAGTAAAACTTTTGTAAGAATGCTTTAACAAGATGGTTCAAGATGTATTCATGAATTGCTTCTTTTTTTGTCTAGTACAATATTTAATAAATATCGTTGGGCGATGACATATTTGGTTTGAGCTGTAGAATTCACCTCACGCCTATAACGTTCCACTTGTTGTCTTGAAAGATGACAGAAACAGCAGATTAAGTAAGCGTAGAAGAGCATTATAGCATTGGCTGTATATTTTAAACAGCCAACCAAATATACAATGTTTTGCAATTAAATCTAAACTTTTATAATTCATATTACTGTCAACACTTATCCGTGACCTTCCCAGTATAAAAGTAGGCGTGAGTTTTCAAGTTTCGTAATATCACATATTCATCTTCCAATATATTTTGATATATCGTTATTAAAAGACGGTATCACATAGTTTATAATATATGAAAAGAATCTAGAAGCAATATTGCTTATTGCGTATTGATAGTTGCTAGTTGCTACCTATTATGAATAAGTAAGAATATTTTGTATTTTCTTTTACAACTCTCTTATACAAAGTAATTTTGAATAAAAAACTATAAAATATTTATTTTATACACATCAATGTTACCATTAATATAAGTAATTTATTTTGTGTATTTCTTGTATTAAATTAGGCAATGAAATAACTTAGCCTAATGTAAATTGCCTTTATCAATATACAAATTATTACCTCTAACCAAATTTTAAGTGATTTTTTGTATGAATTATTACCAATAACGAAAATCTTACATCATTTACACTTTTTTTAGAAGATATATGATTTGTCTTAAAAATATAAGATTATTGTAACCTTAGTTTATTGCATGACAAAGTTGTAAATTACGATTGTGCCTTTTAAATATTTCATTTGATACATTTGGTTGCAATATTTTAGATAAATCAATAGCTATATTTCAAAAGAGGTAAATTGATAAACTTGTGAGTTCGAAGTAGTTCAATAATCCAGACTAAACAGATGGAAATGGACTAAACATATTCATGAAATGTTTTAAAATTTATTATTGTCATATATTAAAATTGTCTTCTTACAATTACAGGCAAACATTATTTTAAATATGTTTCTGTGTTTTAATTTTTACAATCAAAACTAGAAAAATTTACAATTTATAAATAATTACTAGGCTATGATTATAGCCTTCTATCTAGATGGATTGGGAAAGGCTAAAATCATAGGAAGGAAACAATACAGCAAAACATAAATTTAACCGGACAAAGTATTGTATATACAAATGAGAAATATCCAAGTAGGTGTAACAAAAAACGTACTATAAATTTCTTCCTCACAAACTAAACTAACTTCAATAAAAGTTAATGACAACAGACTGACAGGTTCTTGTTAAAATAACTTCTTCTAATGTTTAACTTTAGTTTTCTGTACACTTTTAAAAGTTAGAGTACTTTTATAAGACATCTCAATTAAACTTTCTATCTCACATTGTAATGGTATCATGCAACTTTTTTAATTAGAGTTGTGTAATAACCCAAATGACTGATATAATTTATGAAATAGGAATATAAAACACAGAATGCTCTGAGGTTGTCTTTATAATATTTACAGCAAAATTAATATATAGGCAAATTTCAGGCAATAAAACTGAGTGAAAAGAAATTTTCTATCTATAATTACATTTCTTTTTTGTATCATATATTTTATGTAGGTCTTAAATAGCTCATTTTTTGAAAACAAACTTAACCATTTTATTTTGAAATAATTAACACTACGGGTTTTATTGGACTTATATTAATAATTAAAATTGGTTAATATTATATTATTTAATACATTAACTTTAAAAAAAAATTAATTAAACATATAGTTAGTTTTTATTTGTATTACAATTTAATGTTGAGATGTAATTATTTAATACATTATGGAAAATGTCTAAACAAACTGAAAACTTAAAAGATAAAACTATTATTGTGAACAAATGCAGTTAGATTGGAAAAGTCTGAGAGTTTTTATTTTCTATTTATCTAGCAAAATGTGTTTTAAAAATTAGTTACTTATTTCTAAACTCCATGAACATTTGACATATCATTTATAAAGCTAAAATACCAACTCAGTGTCTAAATATACATACTCAGATAAATACAACAAAACGTGGAATCATGAATGCAAACATCTGATTAAAATTATTAAATATTTCACTATCAGTTGTGTCTTTATAAAATATGTGTTAACTATCAAAAATATAAATATGAAATCTTTACTTTTTTTAAAAATATGTCTATAAAATAATTGGTGTAAGTAAACCTTATGAAACCTATTTAAAAAAAATTTTAATATCAGTATTCAATTTCAAAATACCAATTTCCTGGAAAGATCTATAAAATGTTAATATATTTGCAGAACAAATAGAAAGGCATCATATATCGTGGCGTGTCTTTCTTTGCATTTAGATGGCTTGATTAAACTTGGGCTCAGTTTTTCTTATGTAAGCGATAGTTTAGTTATCAGATCCATCAAATAAGCAGATGTTTTCGATTAAAAATCATTCTTGAAAATTCAAAATGTATAAATAATGATCATCTATCAAATAAATACTTAGTTGTTAAAAAGCATAAACACATACACCAACCCATACTTTTATGTACACAAATAAGTTAAAAATAAAATAATTATGGAAATACTCTTAAACGCAATATAACATGTTTTGCAGATATAATACAAATCACAATCGACTAGAAATCAGTTTGTACATCAGTGTTATTAGACGTATGAAAATGGTTTTGTCTCAGGGACTAAAGAAATCCAGAATATTCTTACTCCAAAGTGAGTCATACAAATTTGAACCCTAACCTTGCCCTTGCGTATTTTACTAAACTATTTACAAAAAACTCCAACCATCAACCCAAAATTAGATCCACCAACACTCTCATTTTCAATCCACTCCCCACCTACTACTCTCATCCTATGGTTTAAGTGTAAGAAAGAACTTGATGTTCCTAACTTTGTTCGAAATAAATAATATCTATCTACTAGTCAAAAAAATCAATTCCAACCCCCTGATAAGAGTTAATAAAATCAAGTTTCAGATTATGTGAATCTTATGATCATTTGCTGATAAACGTGATTGTAAATTTTGTTTGTCCAAATCCACTGCAACAAAATTTTCTTTCTATAATTAAAAAAAAAATACAAATAAATATGTTTTATTTCATATAAATATTTTATTTCTAATTATATAATTTAAATAAATGAATGATTTAATTTATAACATATATTTATTTTTTGAACTGTTCAAATATATTTGTATGATACTATTTTATTACTTATATTACGTTAAAATAACATCATGATCATTAATTATTATTTATACATCTTTTTAAAAATTAAACTAAAAATGTGTAAACCCTTAATAACTCATCTTGAAAATTAATTATTTAAAGCTGTTTGATGATATACATTTTGTTTAATACATTCATTATTAGATATGCTTATTTCGATCACACAAATAAATGCTTTATGATTATCCCTGATATAATACAAACTGTTAATCCATCACCAACAAATATTCTGTATTATTTACATTTCTATATCTTCGGACAAAATGGTATTTATGTTAATCTAAGTTTAACAACTTTAAGAGTAAACTTTCAGTATTCTGTGCAGAGAAATGATACACAATTCTTAGATTTTAGTATTTGTTTCTATACAAGCTTTTAAAACTTTTAACTTTTTTGTACAAGTGAAATTATTCCAAAGTGTTAGGTTCTCTACATTTCATAGAGTACAGAAAACATTACCCACCAAACTCACAATCCTAGTCCGACTTCAAAGATATTAAACAAATATGTAGCTACAATCAAAATATAACATTATAATAATAATTCATCGTTCCAAAACTAACATTTATTACTCGTATATTTTATAAAATCACTTTCTATACGTGCAATAAATAATAATCGTGACATATATAATTGGACATTGTTTTACAAATAGACAGTAATGAATCAATTACAGATTTTGAATCACCGGCATTTTAAAACTACACAAAATGTTTCGTAATTGTTGAATTCTAACAAGTTTTTGTTTATACATTTTCCATTATTACTTGTATTTGAAGGAAGTACATATTTTTTTGAGAATATAAATCAACCCTTAAATTAAGTAAACGACTGAAACTAACACGTATATATGTAGCCTAAACTATTTTTGTGAATGTTATGATTAATCCAGGTACACTTTTATTATAGTATTTATATTATTAAGAATCGTACTAATTTTAAAATAATAAAGATTTTATGAAATTGAATGAATACATGTATAAACTATCTCCTGAAAAATAAAAAAATAAATAATATTTGTGAATCCTGGCATCTACGATTGTTGGAAATATTTATCAAGCTTGAACGTTTATTGGTTGAATTAATTTGATTTGTGCTATTCAATTTGGATTTAATCGAATTAATTATTCATATGGAAATATAATAATATGTTGAACGTATTGAATACAAACAAACTTATTAATATTTTTCTTTAACATTAATCTGTTTTATTTTTTTTTTTTTAATTTATTGTTTATTGATATCTATTTATTAGAATAATAAAATCCAATAGAGTAATATATATAATTAATAAACACATGTATATGAATGCAATCATTTTATTCCTAATACATGGTCAAAACCAAAAATTAAATTTTAGAAGAATTTTTTGCTAAATCTATGTTAATTGAATTTGTTATATTTATTTATTTATTCCGTGTCGTGTAATGCAAAATTAACGCTCAGATTGTTGATAATTATTTGTGTATCGTAATATTGTATAGTATATTTATTTGTTTAACATTTAAATAATTAATGAACTTTTAATTAATGTAATTGTATACCCTAACAAAACAAGTATAATAAAATATACATTTTTATTCATATTATTGAATTGAGTTTGTATTAAGAAATCTAAATAATTTGTCTCTAAAATTTACGAAATAAAGGTTTTGTTTACTGAACTTTTGTAAAACTTCATGTGTTTGAAAAATTATAACTCAATATCATTTTAATTCTAACGAAACTATTTTTGTTTTCTTCAAAATAAATATTATTTTGGTTGAACGGAAACCAAGCATTTGTGGAATACGTTTATTCGACGACAATTTATAATTTGTTGTTTCAAATTTGTTGTTATAATTAGTTTTGGTTAAATCAAAATTATTTCATAACATTTATATATATATATAACGTTTATTTTAAAATGTTTTTAAGAATATACTTTAATACATTTTAATTAAATAACTTACTTCTAATAATTTTAATTACACACCTAAAATTATAAATTTTTAACATTTCTTTCATCATAGCTAGCAAAGTCTGAAATTAATCTTCAGCTTATAGATGAAGTATATTTTTAGAAGGAGTGCCTGTCTATATGATTACTGCTTAAAGCTAAGGAATAGATTACTAACTTCACTGAAGATAAAGAGCCTGCAGATGATTTTGTGCAAAGCTCATTTACAGTATTCACTGTGGTTTTCCCTACTGACCAGACTAAACATCTTTCAATTTAAATTAATATATTTCTGTCCACAAAAAAACACATTTATTACAAATAAGGCTTAGCTTTGTTTGGATAATGATGTCATAGTGTAATGTAATTAAGAAGGTTTTTCAAAAAGCAATTGTGTAATAGAGTTATTACATAATGATTAAAAAGCGAAAATGAGAACACAAAAATATTAATTTAACAAAACAAAAATGATATTATATACATACATTGAAATATCCAACCAGGAGTATTGGCTTCTACATAGTAGATAGCAATGATCAATATGTGAACCTAAAATAAAGTAGCGGTCTTCTTGTGTCCTTAGTTTCGTTTTCAAAGACGATGTTCCTAATGTTTAGTCTAACTTTTAAAATAATTACTACTTTTCATCCAGTAAATTAACACAAAGTAATACTAAATAAATTTAGTTCTGTCCTTCTCCAATGAATTATTAAAATACAAACGGTTGACAAACGGTGATAGTAACAAACGGTTGACAATTTATTGTTACTGAAATATTTACGGTTATTGCGATTTATAAGTATTTATTCATCTATAGGTCATACTTTTCACCTTCTATGAACTTGTTAGTTTTTTTCCATAAAATTATCTTCTAATCATAAATTTAAAGTAAAGAAACAATCAGTTTTTTGTTACTTTTTTATACCACTGATTTATTTATTTTTTAAATTGTGTCCATTAACAATTTGAGTTTTTTTTTTATTTAAAGTTGTTTGAAGACATATTTCTTTTTTCATTGCATTCTTTATTATAAATGTTTATTTCTTTCACACTAACCAATGTTTTTAAAATTATACCTGATTTATTTCAAACTGTTAATCCATCCAACAAATATTCTGTATTATTTACAGTTTTATGCCTTCGGACACAATACTATTTATGTTAATATAAGTTTAACAAGTTGAAGTGTAAACTTAAAGTATTCTGTGCAAGACATGATACTCAATTCTTAGATTTTCTTATTTGTTTCTATACAAGCTTTTATAACTATTAACTTTGTTGTACAAGTGAAAATATTCTAATGTGTTGCGTTCTCTGCATTCCTTAGTGTAAACAAATCTTTACCCAGCGAACTCACAAACCTAGTTCATTTATTTTCATCACATATTGTTAGCTTGAATAAGCAATTATTGATGTAAAGCAAGTTATAGAACTGTCCCTTCTTTGAAAAACTGTTTCAGATACAAAATGTTAAACTTTTGTTGTTAAATTTTTTATTTTATACCAGTTAGGTACAAATTTACACAGCTGCATTAGAGATTTCAATTTCTACAGACTGAATGAGAGTGTCGTTTAAGCACTTCAGCAATTTGCTCTTGTTTTGTATTTTAGGCGTTGTAATAAAACGCTGCATCCATATATATTACTAATTCAGATTAATTCACTACACATATTAAGTTGAGCGTACATTAAAACTGATTGCAGTTTTTTTTTTTTATCGAAAGAGGCCTGTAATTAACCCTCCTGTTGAACAGACAGGCTTATACATAAAGTTAAAACACAATTTTTTAAATAGTAAATTTCGTGGTAGTTAATTTGTTATAAACATTTTTAAGGGATTAAAAAATTAATCATAGAAACACCTATGCTTTGGATTAAACTAGTTGCAATAGCAAGACGTAAATTTAAATATAAACCTATATTTTTTTAGATTTATTAGTTTCAACTTTGTATGAATTTTTCAACAGTAGTATATAATGAAATAAGTTTTTTCAACCAGAAAAATATAGTTTTTAATTTGTAATATGTTAAGTAAAATAATTCTGAATGTCAATGAAATGTAAGATCTATTTTGTATTTTTTTTTGTAGCAACTAATTAAATAAACGCTAATCTCTATATTGTTGCACATATTTGCTCATATCAAATACATTTTCTTACTACCTACTATAAAAAATACTATGTGAAAAAACTAATTCTTATTTTGTGGATTTAATTGAATAATTATTTAAGAGTCTTATAAAACATTTGAATGTGTTTCTATTTATAAAGTTACCCTTTGCTGACACAATAAGTATTCCTCCATAGAAAAGAAAGTAGGTTATTTATTGGCAGACAACATGTTGGATTAAGAAGGATGTTTAAAAACTCTTCAACAACTAAGAATGTGTTAAAGCATAGACAGTGTAACAGTTTACAAAATTCATATACATACAAGTAACGAGATATTCCGAGTGCCTCTCATCTGAAATCAAATTTATAAATTCAATTAGAAAATAGGTTGTTATTCCACTTTATTTTTCTTTCCACATTACAAAAAAATGGTGTATAAGGACTGAAACAAGACAATTATGGCATATTGTATAAATGACTCAAAGTGTGAAATTAAATAGGTATCATGGTGGAGTCTCATAGCTTATAAGTTGCTTGAGTAAAAACATGCTTTGCTCTATATTGTGAAACAAATTACAACTAGGAGTTATAATTCAACTAGGCCAAATTATAATTAATTGTTAAACGTGTGATAAAATCCTATTTTTATAATTACGAAATCCAAACTATGATTTGTCTTTCTCCTGAAGTCAAGCAAGACAACTAGTTGATTTCGTTCTATTTACCTTCAAATCCATCTTATACAACAAGTTGTCACGATTTATTAATATCAATAATATTTCCTTAATTTAATGCATTTTTAAATATACAATTATGAAAACTGAATCAACTAAGTTGTTAAAAATATTGCAGTATATAATATTTATAACAGTAGTAATTTATTATTTTGTAAGAAAAAGTGTTTCCCATTAATAGTATTTTATCGGAAAACAATATTGAAACGTTAGTACAAACTATTAAAATTTAAATGATATTACTTAATATACTTAACTAATACATCTTCATATTAAAAATAATATCAAATGATATATATTTATACATTTTTGACACTTCATAACAACAGTTTCACACTAAGAATTCCATACAACTTCCAAACTCTAAGACTTGGAAGTTTAAACTTAAATTAGAACAAAACTCCTTCTACAGTATCTGTAAAAACGTAAACGTAAAGTAACTAAATGTTTGTTTGAAACAAATAATATATTTTTGACGTTTGTAATTGATATCTTTTGGATAAAGGAAAGTGCTCAAAATAATGGATATGTTAGGAATATAGGAGGATATTATAGTGTCTCATAATTCTAAAGTCATAATTAAGAAATCTAGCAAGTCAATATAACGCAAACACATATTTGAAGAGAAGCTAGGATGAAATTTTTGAAAGATAATCACTATGACGACAGATGTATTTCCTTGAAAAATAAAATATGATATTTTTCAAGAAAGATCTTATTAATAAATTATGAGACAACTAACAATAAATTCTGTAAAATTATAATTATTGCAAAAAGAAACTTTGTAAAAGTTCTAATTTGTGCAAGTCTTTATAGGTATAACTAGTTATTTTAAATGCAAGGATGTAATAAAGAACAATAACGTTATAACATATGTATCGTTGTTTTTATTTAAATACAAATGTAAGACAATTTATTTAAGAAAGAGAAAAGGAAAAACTACAGACATTTTAATTTTTACAACGCATTTAAAAATTAAAACGGCCCAGAAATATAATGCAATGAAAACTACAGCGATTGCTAATTTACAAAAAAACAGAAGCCTAATTATGTATATGTTTTTATTTGGTTTTCTTCTTATAAATAAATATTTAAAACAAATATTCATAATACATAGAAATCCAGAGAGACAAAACACTAACCTAGTTACTCAAGCCGTGTAATTAGTCTAACAGGTATTAAGTCATAAAAACAGTTGTAAAGAAAATACATATTTAAAAAATATTCTCTAAATAAATATTCAAACAATCAAGATACTTTTACAGATTTTATGGAATATTTTCAGTACAAAAATATAAAATTTTAAATAGCAACATAATTCTTAATCTTAAATTTTTATTATTTACAAAGATACAGGTTTTATACAAGATACAAAGATAAATCACGTATTAATACATTTCAAAAATGAATTACATTGATTTCTGCATGATGTTAACTGTTTTTAAATGGAACAAAATAATATAAAATAATATAAAGCTGTTAAATGTTACATTATTAATATTAACATTCAAGTATTTCTCCTTTCTACATTTATAAATTTAGTTCTGGAGAGTACTAAGCAAAGGAGCCATCAGGGATCTATATCTGTAAGGGACTTTTCTTTATTACCTCAAATACCAGTGTTTCTATATCAGCTTGTATGGAAAATGAAATTTTAATCCATTCAATTGTAAAACGGAAATCATAACATCTCCTATACTAATAATACAACAATGTTATCTTTGTTATTACATATATTTTACATTCAGTACACATATTTAACATGGATATAAATGTAAGCATTTGGTTACTTATCATTTTCACAGTAATTTTCAACGTTAATGGTCCTTGTAGTCTTGATATTATACTCCTTATTTTAATTCACATTTGAGTAGAATACAATTTCAAAACTTTAACAGTATTAGTTTTTAACTTGTTTTCTGTATTTAAATTTAATAATTATTTCCTCTTAAAATAGGCCTACTATCTCGAAAAGAATAAAACATGGTAGGATTAAAGACAAAATTAGTCAGGATGTAGGGTATGTGCTTTCAGAAAAATTGGATTTTCTTTTAATATATTTAAATCTGAATAAACATATTTCATAAAAATGTTCTTCTTACTGCATAGAAAAAATACAAATTGGCATGAAAATAAGTTATTTCAAATAAAACTAGAACAATAATTCAAATCGTAAAACTTTAAACTAATGATTTAATAAACAAAAAATAGTTTTTTCTATACTAAAGCTTGTTGAAGGAGGCGATGTAACTACTTGATTTAACTTATGTAGATGTTCATGACTTTTAGTTTTCTCAAATTTGTTTTAAGACACTTGCTAAATATAGTACTTTAGTCATAGTAGACTAGAACAAAGTTTAACAATTTAAAATTTTTAAATATAAACCGATTAAATAAAGTAAAATAATCTTAGTCTCATATAAAACTGCATGTTATAAAATTATCAAAACAAAGTAGGCATATTGTAGAAGTAAGGATCGTCAAATAATTGAAAACATTGGATATATACAACGATCAAGATAAAATACTTGTTATGAATTTAATAAAATTAACTATTATTAAAATTAAGAAAAAATAGTAGTAAAGTTAAAAAGATTTTAAATATAAACCATCTAGTTAATATACTTCCATGTTATGAATTTAATAGCAACATGTATTGTAAAATTATAAAGTTTCAATAGCAAAGCTACGACAATGTTTAATATACAACGATCAAGTTAAATTAAATCTCTGATATGAATTTAATGAAAAAAACTATTATAAAAATACAAAAGTTGAATAATAAAGTTACAAAGATTTAAAATATACTACAACAAAAAAAGTACTTCCTTGTTATGAATTTAATAAAACAATATTATAAAATTATTAACGTTCAATAATTAAGTTACACAAATTTAATATACAACGAACAAGTTAAATTAAATCCCTGATATGGATTATATAAAACAAACTATTGTAAAAATAAAGAACGTTAAATAGTTAAACAAAATTAAACGTAGTTGAGTTCAGTTTAAAAAGACTAATGTTTAAGACTAATTATTTACTTTTATTTCCCTTAAATTTCCTGTTACATTATTTACACTTAAAGAAAAATCATTTTAAATCTGTCATAATGTAAATTTAAAATGTCCTATTGATCTCGTAAATTTTATTTTTTACAAGATTTTTAAGATATATGAGTAGACTTAAAATTTACGAAATCGATTTGGAAGCAATATTTTAGGCCAAGCAATTTGAAATACATATGTTTTGTCTCTTGAAATGTTTTCTAAAAACTCTTCCTTTTCGAGATTTTAGCAACTTTATGTCGATTTATTTCAACACGTTTAGGGCCGCCATTTTGTTTTAGGTGGTCCGATTTGTATTTTCTTTATGTCATTTTCCTAGTCTTAAATAGACATTGAAAATGAGGTATCACATGACCATACTTCCCATTTAAAATTTTAGTTGCCCCCAAAATCCCCCATTTTTAAGGGACACTGAACATTTCCAATTGCTTCAAAAGATACTTTGGGCTAAGTTAGTATCGTTCCCCAAAGGCTATTTGTTTGTTTTACCAAACACAAAAGTTAAAGGAGGGATTAGCCTTTTAAGAGACCTGGTATATTCTTCTCTAGCATGGAAAATAAACTAGTCGACCATATCAAAATTAAAATGGTTTTATCAGTTACAAACCAAAACTATAATATTAATCAACCCTGCACTTTAACATTTTTATTAAATTCCGATACTGCACTAGTCCTTCTTATGTATATAGATGTTGTATGTCCTTCATTGCCAGAGGTAATCCAATTTACCTAGTTTAAAATGTAACAAATCTTCTTGAAAACTTTCAACTTAAAAAACTTTTACAAAGAGTTTTGGTATCAGTTGAATAGTAAATTGATGTCATGGTTAGTGTTCACTTTAAACATTTTATAATACGTTGTAGTAAATGACAGCAAAAGTGATCAGTTCAAAGTCATAACATTCTAAGTCCATTTACGTCTTTTAAAAGGTACGAATCGATATTAAATGTTATTTTTAATAATATAAATACCACAAACTATAATTTGCAGCCATACGATAATTATTGTATTAATTTACAAAAGTATTTAATTGCCCAAATAATTCATGTTTAGAAGCAAATGCTATTAAATAGTGCCACCTTAAAATAGTTCCTTTAATTTTATTTCTTTATACCAAGCGAGACTTAACTTATTTCAAATCACCTGTGACGACGTGAAGAGACTATGAACTGCAAACTTGTCAAGTGTATATGCAACAAATATGTCTGTACCAGAATATCTAACATGACATATTGAGGCACTTCCACACATCTAACAACCGTTCAAATTGTATTACTTCCCTTTCTTCTTGGCACTAGTAAAATCATCGGTTGTTATTTGAAGACATAACACATCACATATGAAAACTTAAATAAAATTATATGAATTGCATTACAGCTAAATCTTTTTCATGAGTAAAATAGAACCTGATGCAAATGTATCAATGCAATTAAATATAGTAAACAAACAATTCAGCGGCAAAACAACGATGTAGATATCTAAAGCAGTATGATTTCAAATAGGCCTAACATTAAAGTTTGTGGCTAAAGAAGGATATGCTTTGGTTTGTATTGCTATTTAGACATTTCTATCGCGGTTTTCAATTTGCAGGTTAGAGTGAATGGAATTCGGTTTACGTATTTAACAAATTCAATTATTAATGTGATATGGGTTTTGTGTTGAATAATCTAAACAGTAGGATTTAAACATTAATTAATATTTATTTGTATTCTTCACTAAAGCTTATGTTTCAATGAATTACATTTTGTAAACGAATTGACACTTATAGTGATAGCCAACAATATTTATATATAATTTTAAAGATATTTTTTGTGACAGTGTATTATTCACATTCTTAAAATAAGCTATATATTTCCATTAATAATAAAACAAACACTTATAAAATTTACTCATGATGAATTCTTTATAAAATAAATAAAATAAATAAATCACGTACACAAATGAAATAAAAAATTACCAAGAGAAATAAAAAGGCAATGGCGTCTTAGGACAGTGTTTCAATTATCTTTTATGTTACAAAAATTATACTTCAAATTCATTGCCTGAAACCAAAATTATGTAAAATGTTTATGAAAATATGCCAATAAATTTTAAAACTCCTATAATGTAGTTTTCTAATTTAGATTATCTAATAGTTTCCTTTTTTTAAAATTGTTAATAATATTTATTATTTATATTTTTATATTACTCTTTAAAGTAATGGAGTATTACTCCAATAGTAACAATTTCGAAAATGTAAATAAAAAAAACACGCTCTAAATTTCAATAAATATATTGAGCTTAGAAAAAACATGTATAATAAAATATGACAAAAAAATATAGAAATGTTTAAGATCAACAAAACGAAAGTTTGGCAATAATTAAATGAAAGGTTAATAATGACTATGAACAGATATATTTGTAATAATTACACTCAAGTTAAACTGGAACCTTAAAAAATCCCGATTAAAAATCCCGACTTAATGTTCAACAAAAAATTATTTGTCATTTGTTGTAATTTCCGATAAATAGATATAAAGTTTAGCGACCTCTAGTGGAATGGTGTCTTATGTTTATTACTAATATCATTGTATTTGGTTTTATTATTCATGATCTATGCTAATATAGAGGAAAGTAATGGACAGTATTCCTAATTTGAATGAATGAAATTTCATCTCCCACAAACCCAAAATTAGTTAAAAGACGTTTCTGGTGTAAATATGGAAGCAGTTATTAGAAAAAAATTGTTATAAGTTTGATAGAATAAACTTTGAACACAACCAAAGTGTGTTCATGTGTGTTTTATTTATATGTTATAAGTTGGTTAGTAAATGATATCCAATGTTATTAGGCAATAAATAAGGGAATGGGAGCAAAGTTTGCAAAACGTTCAAAGTAAGCTCAGTGAGACAGTGGAGAACATAACTTTAGGAGTACGTTGTAGGATTGGAGACGTCAAAAAGGTCAAACATTTGACAGCTAAAATATGTTTATAGAAATTAATTTAAAAAATATTAAAGTGAAGAATTAGAGTTACTGCAATTACTTAAAAACACATTTAGGAAACTTCATCTCAAGACCATAAAGTCCTCGGAAAACCCACTGAAATGATATTAAAGTTGATGTCATGAAGGCAATGGAAGGTTATCTACAAACTAAGTTCAACTCACTGAGCAAATGAATTCCACGATAAATCTAAATTAAATTACGAAACTTTCCCTCCGAAACTTTGAATATAGATAAGTTAGGCTAAATAAATAACAGTCGCTTCTAAATTGAACTGGCATTCTTAGTCAAATTACAACTATGCATTATACTATTAAGGTAAAGTACTTTTATTGATTACTTTATATTGATTGTATTTGGACAAAATAATCCGTAGCTAGACCAATACAATAGTTTTATACAGTAGGCCTACCTATTCATTTACGGTACACATTAAAAAGTTGAACTATTTAATTACTAACAAAAATATAGTATAGGTAAATTGTGTTTTGAGTTTACAACTATTTACTTTTTAATGCTTGATGTATACACATTTTATATTCAATTATTTTTGTTATTCTTAAACAAAATTTAAAACTTTATGTTTACTATTAGTTTTATATTTATTTTTAAAATAAATGAGCACACAGAAATAAATAAGATATTAAAATTGTACAACAATGTGTATAAATATTTGTCTAAATAATTAAAAGCTTTTTACTATACTAAACTTGAGACAGTCGTCCGTCTGCCTTTGCTGACCAATAGTTATGTCATCATTCCTTTATGATATATTTTAAAATTAATTATTCAGAAACTTTTTGCAAATAACTAAAAATATATAAGAAAGCAGTTTCTTATCGTCTTTTCAAATGAAGTTATATTTAAATTTCAGTTTGCCACAGTTGTGTTATGCAACATCGTTGCGTAGGTTTGAACCTATTTACTTGCGTTAAGTTTAGTCAGGGGCGGTCTGGCGGCTCTGGGGGCCATCGGCTGAAATCCGTCCGGGATCCCCTCAGAATAACCACTCCCCCCCCCCACCTGCCAACTCACAACACCCTGAATTAGTGCAATTAATTGTTAAAATTTATTTACACGAATTGTATACACTGTTGAATCATATTTTTTGCATTTGCATGTTCAAATTATAAACTATAAGTTACTCAACATTAATTTTGTGGATGATTAATGATTATTAAGTCTCACCTCTCACGACCATTATATCAAAGTTGAATAGTTAGTTAAATTACCTTCATGATATTAACTGCAAACCAATGGCGAATTGTGCATTAAACAATGAAATAATATTAGGATATAGTTTGAAAAAAATAGTTTAAATCATAAAAAAAACTTAATTTATTTTTACATTTCATACATCTTAGTTGATTCAATTCCAATATTTTAATTAGAATACAATATTCAAATCCCTATCCGCAAGACAAAGTAAAATAAGAAAAACAATCAACACTCAATTGAAAAATACCATGAGTAATAAAAATGTAATAACAACTCAAATAATTGCATTAAGAAATCTCTGTATATGGAACAAAATGTTTAATGGAAATGTACATTTTAAATAATATGTTCTTTGTGGATTATTTTTTAAATATAAATGAAAGAGGAGAGAGGTTTTATGTTTTCATAAGTTATATACTTTTTGTTAAATTATATGGAGTGGGAGATAGACAAGCATGGTCACTGTGTTTTTATTTATTTTCTGTTTATTTTCAGGTGACTAACCGAAAAAAAAAAGTTTCCTAAAAAACTAAAAAACCTAAAAAAACCTTCACTGACGAAAATCGAACAAAAAATTCAAAAAGCTGTTTACAGAAAATTACCAATTTATTGAAAGTTGCCAAATATTATCAGAAAAATATAACAAAACAGAAAACAAAATCTTTAAAACGTATTAATTTCTTATTGAAATTTTCCTCTTGGCAACTTAAACAATTAGTACAAAACCTTAACATAGATACAAACATAACTTTATCAAGTAGTAGTGTGATAATGACATTTGTAAATGAATCGGTGACAGAACTGAGAACGACGATAGAATCATCAGGCGAATCTATCAAAGAATTAGCTGAATGAAAAGTATTGAAGTGAAAAAATGATGACGGCCGAGGGCGACCAAAGTAAAGAAATTGTAGATATTCAATCGCTGGAGGACAAAAAAAAAGAAGAAAACTGAGGAATTGGTGAAACTTGTTGGTGAAATAATATATTGTTCCGGCTATCCCAAGAGGTTCTTTTTTAGTTCTAAGCTACTTTCTGCCACATTGTCAATTATTTCATTTTATTCATGTTTAAAAACAAGTTCCTTTCAACATTCATTAGCAGCAGATCTGCCATCATATCCTTGTTCAAATTAGCCCTCAATCTATTTTTTACAATTTTTAACTTGGAGAAAACCCTTTCACAGTTATACCTTTGTGTGCTTGGTAGGGTTACAACGTACTTGTAAGCTTGGTAGAGGTTAAGGAATAACCCAGATTGAGACAAATCGTGCACAACGTAGAATGCACATGAGAGGCATTTAAAACATCGTCCCTTCCCCGAGCATTTTGGAATCATTTAATCTTCACATTCACGGTTCCTTTGATCGTCTTCATTCTCTTCCTCTTCAAATTCATTTCCAAGTTCTTCCCTAGTTAGTTTACTCCCGGTTTCTTCGCTTTTGGTAAGAAGGGAGGGGATAAAACTGTGGTAAAGGTTTGCGAACTGTTTCAGCTCGACAAGTAAAAAGGTTTTGTCTATTTCGATTAGCTCCGAAATTGAGTTTAAAGTATGGGGCTGGACTTGGAAATAGTCCTTCTTTATCTCGTTAAACCTTTTTGGATCTAGCCAGGAACAGTCGTCCAGTAACTTTTCGTTTGGACTAAAACGATCTTGTATGCTGTTTCTGGCCCTATCTAGGACATTAAAAAATATATATGCTTGAACGTATTCAAAGAACTTAAACCCGCGGCTTCGTCTTTTAAGTTTTCCCTATCCATTCTTTTTTTTCGATTTTCTTTTCTTCACAAAATCCAATTCAATTAGAACTTATTTGCCTTCAAAATAACTTTGTGTTTTTTTGTGTGCATATTCTTTCGTTTTATCATACAAAAATTGGAAACATTCGTCGCTTCTTTTGTTGGTTATTTGCTTAAGTAAGTTAGTTATTAAATTCCACGCCTTGAAGCCACGTCTTTCGCTTGTAGGTACTATGAAACGCCCGATGTGACAAAAAATATGTCGAATAAAGAAAATGCCACACAAATTTTTTCAAACTTGCTCCAGTGTTCAATTAAGGATCTAGCAACAAACTTTGTTTTTGGGTCCATTGGATATTTCAAAAAGCACATTTAAAAAATGTATCAGTTTCCCTGAACTATCTTCATTTCTAAGAAACTCCTCGTCAATAATCGATGACAGGGTTTTAGGTTTGCTCCACCATCTTGTGGCACCAATTTTGTGTAGTCTGTAAAGTTTTTCGTGGGATTTATGCTTTTTATTTGTTTCATTTTCCCATACTGCCGTTCTCTTATGAAGAACTTAAGAACACGTCTGATTTTTCTACTAAGAAAAATAAATTTTCGGCTTGGAGTATTTTAACCGTGGAATCAGCCACTACCGGATTTAAAACATGTCCCATACAACGTGTATAGATAATGTGAGAATTGTCCTTTCTGAAGTAGCAATAACATTGATTCTTTTGTTTGCGATTTTGCTAATCATTTGTTTTTAAATGAAAGCCTAATAGATCTAATGTCCCAATTGAAAACTAGGACGGAAATACCACAGAGTTTTTTTTACATACATTAATACACGTAAAATGCATTTATATGGTTATAAATAAGCCCAATATTTAGGTACTATAAACTGGTATTATTTAAAGTTTTGCAATAAAAGAAATTGATTCCATATTGCAACAACATTTATTCGATCCGTACTTTTGTTTTCAGTATTTAGCACCTTCGGGGGCCCCGGGGCCATCGGCGATCGCCGACCAGCCGACCTGGCCAGACCGCCCCTGAGTTTAGTCGTGCTTTTAGCTGCTAATCGTATTTATTAGAAATACTGTCAAAAAGAAAAAACAATAATCAGAAACCAATCTAAAAGTACTTAACAAATTCAAAAGACAATTAAGACAATTAGTTATTCAGTTACGTCCCCTAGGCTTAACATATAGCCTATCTATAATCCATATCGTATTAATGGAAATTTCTCAATTTGGTAATTAATTGTTTACTTTTTCAGAAGCAAATCTTCCCATTTTGAGATATATTTCGTATTTATGTATTCTACAAAAAATCACAAGTAAAATTTGCTCTTTAAATGCTGTTTATCGAATTATATAAACAGTAAACCTTGTTAAGTATCTAAATTTACTATAGAATTAATAACATACTTTAAAAATAAAAAAAATTTAAACTAATCTGTAATATAACGTAATGTGATTTAAAAATCCAATGTTTTCAAATTTATAAACAAAAATAGGAAATTTAGTAAATTCAAGAAAACCAAACGAATCAGGAATGATTATTGGTCATTGTATTTAAAATGACTCAGGAATAAAATGTCTTTGTTCAATAATTTAACATTGAACACTCTGTTTAATAATACCTTCGCATGTTATTCTAAAGAAGATGTTTGCAATGTATTTTTATCAAATGATATTTAAAAGACTCTGCTTTGAAGAATAACGGAGAGTTTGACAGGATTCATAAATCATTTTAGCATAGACTTAATGATACAGAGTTCTCCAAAACTGTCAGCCTAAGCTGTTATGATTAATCGCAATATTTGTTCCGCAGTAACACTTTACATCCAAAAGTAAGAATGCTATTAAACTTTCCTTTTAAACGTGTTCCTCTATTCTACCTTACTATCTTTTCATGAAACATTAACGTTTTTTGGAGACTTTATACAAATTTACTATCGAGAAGTTTAAGTTACAAAGATACAACAATTAAAATATTTAATAAGAATCTTTTATGTTTTGTAATATAGCAATATTGGCTCTTCAGTTTTGATTCAGGAGGGATTTTTCAACTCTCCAACGGTGAGTCTTTACCCATCAGACTGAAATCGATTTACTGAAAACAGTAAGCGTGTAATGCCATACAAGATGTCAATAAAACATTATATTATTTCTATATTATCACAGATCTCCTTCCCTCCATTGTGTAACTAGCTCCAAGAAATGTATTTACTTTTTTTACCATTTATATGAATCTCTTTCTTACCGAAATCTATCTAAAATAATAATATTAATTGTAAATTGTTTTTGTTTTTTTGTGGAATCTCAAAAATACAAAACCTATATAAAACATCTCTGACACATCTCTCTTTTGAGTTTAATAAATAAAATTGATTTACAATATTTAACATTATAACTAAAAATAAATGATAAATATGAACTGATTTTGTGTATAAAGTTCAACAAAATGATGACATAGTTAAAGTTATTAAACAAATCTGAACTATTGTAATCCGATCTCTTAGTTTCCTCATCAGCTGCCTATAACCTAGAAGTCCAAATTAATTCAACTATCGCACTAAAATATAAAAAATTACTAATAAAATAACCTAATATTTCGTATTAAAATGTGATAGTATTATAATTTATTTAATATAGGGTTAAAAAATAAATAATTTTAGATTTATCAGAACTCCTATAATAGATGGAAAAACCACCAATTTAGGTGAAATTCCAAATGAACACTGACCAAAAAAGTCTTTTTACATTAATCAATATATTTACCCAATGCTTTCTTTATTTCTTATTGTTGTAGTAGTAAACAATTTGTTTCCATATATAATTTTTAATACTTCAACCCAAGATACAAATTCATAATACTCATTTGTCTCGAATAGAAAACGAAGGACGAATGTGTCTTCTCTAGTTAGATACTTTATACAATTTCCCGACTTTGTTCTAGATAAAGACTTAAAACTTTAAAATAAATTTTCAAAGTCATTGCAATTTGCATTGAACAACACCAAATTGTTTGAATATTATTTACATCTATCTTGTTTCATCTAAATTTAGAAAATTTTATAATTTTAATTAAATATAAATAAATAAAAGCTGTTGAAATACAAATGTTATTAACATTATGCTTTTTCAATTGGCAATACATACTTTTCGTAAAAGGCACAACGCTTAAAATTGCAACTTGTACAGTTTAGAAGGTCTGTTTAGGCCTACATAATAATGCAAATTAGATATTAAATTTATATTAGTTATGATGGTTTAGATTGCTTCATGTATGACCACTAATCTTTTAAAAGATTGCTAATGTGAAATACAATTAATACTGTAATTTGCCAAGTTAGTCTTTAATGTAAAATATAACTTATGTTTGAGTTACATTACTTCTACTATGGAATATTGCATATCCATGTGTGCTCTCTTTACTGAATTAAAATCTAATTCCCAACCCTGCTCTGTTAGAAATAGTGTTAATTAAAGTGATAAAGAAAACTCCCTTAGAGCTGTTACCATCTAGGGACTCGTTAATTGGTTCTTCCAGATCAGAGTTTACTGTGGATTACGTTAGAGAGCAGCACCATTTGTATTGTTATAAAAGTGTTTTTAAGTTTGTTTTATTTTTTGTTACTAAACATCTCCATTTTTTTACACAGGACTATTATTAAACATAGAGTAGAACAACTCATGAAAACACGATGTACTTTACTAGATTTTAACACGCAGAACAACAGCATACTGAAATATCGTCTTAACAACTAATTATAGTGGTTATTTTTATTTCTATATCCTCTATTTGAACGAGTTGATGAATAGATAAATAAAATCAAGGTTTGAACATAAGCAGTTTGTTTAATTCGAAATACTGTTTGAGGCATATTATTGGCTAATTATTATAATTGCTAAGACTATGATGGTACACTCACATTTTATAAGTATTTTTGTTACTGGAAAAAAATACTTATACAGTCTGAATAAGTCCTTTCCCTCTTTTATTTTGTATAAATTTAAATAGAACGAAACGTTTTTGGGAAACCTATTCAATATTTACCATTTGGGAAGTGTTGCATCATTCCAAAACAACATTAAATACATTTTGCCTGACCTATTTAACTGTCTCTACGTTGGTCTAGTTATGTTTTATTCTATTTAAGAAAAGAAGGGAGGTATTTTATAACCACCTTGTGATAGTAAGGAAAATACAATTTTAGTAATATTGATATGAACAATACTTCTAATCAAATTTAAATATAATAACCAATATTCTAAAATCAAAGTGTTTAAATTATTATAGCACCTTATTTTGTGCTTTTCCACAATGGAATTATCGAAACTTTAACAGTAAAGAATTATTGACTAATTAAGTGACAGAAAATGTTTTATGTTTTCTATGTGAATGTACCAGACAAGTAATGTTTAAGTGTGAAAGTAAGACAGAAACAAAATATCAAGTGTAATCTCTACAGCAATATTGCCGTGTTTGACAATTGATTTAAATAAACCTCTTATACAGATGCAACTCTATAGAAAAAGATTAAATTTATAGTTTATATTATTGTCATAAACTCTAGAAGATGTGTCGCATGATTGGCTACAAAATAGAACCGTCTGCACAAACAGCATATACGATGGTGAAGAAGCCAAACCTTCTATGTAGCAAAAACAAAATTTTCAGGAGAAACAAAAACTATTTGAATTTTACATTATACAAATCATTAAGTTTTTTATTAAAATCTTTGATGAAGGCAACCAATTTGTGCAGTTTAAACAAATTATATATTTATTTAAATTGTGTTTAGTTAGAGATAATGTGGATAAGAGTTACAAATAATGGACATAGGAGGTATGTGCTGTAAATATTTTTAGAAAATATTTAAATAGAAGGAACGTACTTATATAACTTAAAACATATTGTAGCTAGAATCTTAGAGTTTAATCAATGAACTATTTAATCTATTCTAAAAACAGATTATTTAAATACATTACAAAAAATAAAATAAGGCAAGCTACTTTATTTTAACTACATAAAGACGAAACCATAAAAGTGAAAAAAACATCCATGTGGCACTGAAACTCATAGGAGTTTTGTGCAACAAATTACCCATAAGGACATAGGAGCTGAAACTAATTTCTTTATTTTATCTCTTTATTTAACTATGTGACATATCAGGTTAGGACATAACAGATGAAGCATTTTATTGTAGATTATTTCCAATCAAAACCTGAAAATATTTAAAAAGTGGACATAGGAAGTTTGGCTTCTTCAACATCAATATTCTCTCGGTAAAATTGAAGGAGTTTATATTAAAAGTTAAGAGAAGAAAAGAAGATTTATATGTAAAAACGAAAACATGTTTAACCCATTATCATTCTACATTAAGATATATATCACTTTCTCTTGAAGCTATTTTGTTTTTGTATACATTGTATGCAATATCCATCCTATAATATTGTGCTCAGTTAAAAAGTGAATTACTTGTAAAGTAACAATTATTTCGTATCGTTCAATGCAATAAATTCTAACAGTATAAGTCCATTTAGATTTACATAAAATACAACATTTCATGCATAATTAAAGATTCGATAACGGAATTTCATTGCTTGTAAACCCATTTCGCGACAGCACAACGTCTTTACCCGAATTAAAGCTAGGGACATTAAACTAAATTTCGAGTTTTTTTTACTGAAAGATAAGTTACCATTTCATTTATCGTTATAGTCAGTTGATACAACATTTATTAAATATTTGACTAAACATTTTACAGAATTAAGTTTTTATGTTAGGTTCTATTACATAGATAAAATATTGCAACCATAAAGTTTCACTTAACAAAGTCTACAAAATCCACAAAATGTATCAGTTATTTTTATTCTGCATTCTGTCGGTATTCTTATTAAAGTGAATACTCAAATTTGCTATTAAACATATATATCATATTAGTTGTAATGCAAAGGGATTTTATATTGCTAAACTTTATACAGCAACATATTTTTATATTTTGTTTATACAGCTGATTTGTTAAATAAATTAATATTTTGATTAATAAAATATAAAACTGTAGAAGAAACAAACTGTCTTGAAACTAAACCTGTGACACATGCAATCCATGTGAGAGAGAGATATGATGAGATATGTAAATTCATAAAATAAAGAAACAAAGAGTGAAGGTTCTAGTAAGATAAGAGACGCAAGATCTAGTAATCAATATCGATTAATTTGTATGTATATATATAAATAAATCAAAGACGCAAAACCAGTAAATTCTAACAACTTAAATTTTTAAAGACAAAAATGCAGACTTTAATATATAAAACTTAAAGCACACTTAAATTTTAATAAATAATAAAATACATGGTAAACAAAAGTGCGTTATATACTTGTGTGAAAATTGAAACATTGGTAAAAAGAACAGTGCGTATTAAAAATAAAGTATAACAGTATTATGAATTAAAAAGAAATTATACAAAGAACAGCTATAATATATTTAACATAATTCACAAAAGGACAGTATAAAAAATAATCAAATATATCACAGGTGTCTACAGTTGCAAGTTAAAGAAAAGAACAGAAAATATACAGTTGGCAGTGCTGGTAAGCAGAGACGAAGCTTTCGGAAGGCGTTGTACGTTTTCACTCTGGCAAGAAATATGGCGACTGATAGATATGTCTAAGGTGGATCCACAGAGATTGTGAAAAGAGATGTGAATTTTTACTAAATAGGCTAAGATTGTTATAAGATCTTTTGATTATGTGATATGTTTTGTATGTATTCATTTTTTTATTTCAATAAACGTTCAAAATTGTTCGTCACGATGTTTTAAATCTCATTGTTTACCACAAATGTCCATGTAGCGAGTACTTTAGCAGTAACGAAACACACCCAGGAAAATTAAATTAAAGAAAAATGTTTTATATAAAAGACGATAGTATGCATAATTATCAGAAATGACGCATGTGAGATTACTCAGCAGGAAAAATGCTTGCCACGTATGGTGCAAGGTTTTGCAAGGTTGGCGGGACAAAGCAAGGTAGTCACAGATGAAGTCATATTTATTGCATAGATGAACTATATGTGAAGGATTGACAGATGTTTTACAGGCAAACAAAGTAAGTTTTTTGAAGTTAAGTGTTTGTTTTTGAAGTAAAGTAGATTTTACAAAGAACGTTTTTTATTGAAATTAAATAATGAAGTGAGGGTTAAACAAAGGATAATTCACATATGATCTTTTTATTATTTGAAAAAAAATTGTATTTTTTACTTAGAGTGTTTTTACTTTAGACTCATTACTTTTTTTTAAGGTAATTTCAAAAAAAAATTTTACAACGCTTAACGTTATAAATGGCACCCAGCTTGGGGCTGTGAAACGAAAGCAAAGTGGACATTGTGGTAATTGTTGCGATTTTTGAGATTTTGTGACGAATGACTTGTAATTTCAATAAATTATTGAATATAATTTTGAAATTTGGCTAACAAAGTGGAAGACTTTAACGATTCAGGGTTGGATATGGTTCAATCTATTAATTAAGTATGGGGAGTAAAATAGAGAATTTAAATGTGGAAGAAACAATTAAATAACATGTAAATAAGGTTCATTCAGATGACAAAAATATGGACGATAAATTTGAGGCAATGATGCGTTTTTTGAGTACTAAATTTGAAGATTTAAGTGTAAAGTCTGAAGAAAGTGAAGCAGAGATTAAAGAATTAAGTAAAAGATTTGAAGAGAGTAAAATAGAGAGCAAAGAAAGTAACAATTATTTAAGTGTTAAGTAATGGATAAAATTCACATAATATAATCTTTTATTAAATTGGACAATTTTTTGTATTTTTTACTTAGAATTTTTCTCGACTGATCATTTTTTAAACAAGTTTATTTACAAATTTTTGCTTGGTATTGTGTTTTAATATTGCAATGACACTGATTTATAAGTAAAAATTAAGAAATAATTAATGCATTTTTGTTTGCTGAATAATGTATTAATACATGTTAAAGTTATTCACAATTAATATTCACAAATAAGCTATTCAAATTCTTCATTTACCTCTGGTCAACACCTCAAAAACCTTTTTATATTTAAACTACAGAAAAACATAAACACAAATTCCGTCAATCCGCATGTTGAAAACATTGACGGAAATATCTGCAAACGAACACAAAAAAGAAACAAGTACATTCTCAATCACAATCCTATATTTTAGTATTAATTCTGAAGTGGTTGCCTATATTTTAATTTATTGACACAGCCGTACTTTTATTATATTAATTAGATTGATTAACTAATTTATATGAAATTGTTGTCAGATTATATTTTAGTAAGCCTATGAAAAATTAATTGAAATACTTAAATACAACTAGAATTAACATAAATTGCAAAAATAAAGCGTAATATGATAATTTAAATCTTCGTCTTATCATTGTAGTTTATTTTTTACTGTTTAGTCAATGTTAAAATTTACCCAATTGAAATATTTTGCTGAAATATTTTTACCGTTCAATTACTAATCAACAATATTAAGAATTCTTTATAACATATCCACATATTGTAAGGATGCCGATGCTTATGCATAAGTAGACGTTTTGTAAAAAAAATCTACATTTAAGTTGAAATAATCAAACATTCCCTATTATTTTTATTAGATTAATTAGATTGAATAAATAATTGATAGCAAATTGATATCAGATTATATTTTATTAAGCATACGAAAAATGAATTAAAACACTTAAATACAACTAGAATTAACATAAATTACAAAAATAAAGCATAATATGATAATTTAAATCTTCGTCTTAGCATTGTAGTTTATTTTTACTGTTTAGTCAATGTTAAAATTTACCCAATTGAAATATATTGCTGAAATATTTTTATCGTTCAATTACTACTCAACAATATTAAGAATTCTTTATAACATATCCACATATTGTAAGGATGCCGATGCTTATGCATAAGTAGACGTTTTATAAAAAAAATTCTACATTTAATTTGTAATAATCAAACATTCCCTTTTATTTTTATGAAATCATTAAAATATAACAGCTCTGTCAGAGACCCATTGATTTTATTTCTTTCGCTGTTTCAAATACAAAATATAAAGGGTTGTTTAAAGGGTTTTGGTGACAAAACATTTTGTACATTCAGGATCGCCATCTTTAAATTGAACATTACTTGTCAAAACAGTTTTTAAATATCAATATCTTAATATTATTAAGATTCTTATCTTATATACTAAAACACTTTTGCAAAACTAATGACAGCGAGCCTGACCGTTCTACTGGACCGATTTACATGCGGGTTGTACCAAAACAAAGGTTAACGGTCCTATATGTGCAGGTTTTATTTGTATTTTGAAAATATTTATGT